>JARHVA010000442.1:2995000-3607500 GCA_037957365.1 Torreya grandis
ATTAAATATGGGTATTTTAAGAGAATGGGACACACTCTAAAATAACACGTAACCTAATCAAAGTTTAAAGCAACTTACACATAAAAAAAGAAAAATGTAGACCAATATATGGTCTAGAATGGAATGCCACCTCCTAAATTGAGATGATGGTCTCTTAAAAGATGAAATCTTGGTAAGGAAAAACCTTAAATGTAGTCAAAGGATATTATTACATGGCCAAAGGTAAAATAAGAGGCAACATGTAGATAAAACATAGGGTTGTGAGAATAACACACAACTGTTAAATAAGAACCAAGGTCTTCTAAACAGAATGGGATGCTGTTCAAAAAAATTAACACAGCCATTAAATTTAGGATGTAGCCATTCTATTTGAAACATATAATATAATATTAACACACATGTTTAAAATTATAACAACTTATTCCCCTACTCATTAATACATAGATATAACAATAATACTCAAGGAATAAAAGAAACCCATTGCAAAAACCTACTTGATAAATGCATATTTCCTTGCTTTCCCTTTATATCCCTTAAATCCTTAGCTTTTCCTAATCCTTCTTCCTCTCTCCATTTGTGTGTGTTTCATTCACAAAATTCTCTTTTATTTATAAAACTTCTTTTCCTTCCTCAATGCTGCACCATTCCTTGCATGCCATCTTTCCTTCTTTGCATGCTAAATTATCCCTTTCATACATAATATTTTACACTATGTTTATATTTACTAACTATATTTTGAACCTTTTGATTTATTTAGTCATTATAAAAACCATGCCATTTTATATTACTATGCTCTTTTTTAAAAAAAAATAAAAATTTAAGCTTAAGTTGACTCAATAAACAATAATATCTATTTTTCTAATTTTTAGTAAATTCATGCATAATTTAAATTATAAGAAAATAATCTTTACAAAGATAATTATCTATTTTACTAATAGATATTTAAGTCATTAATTTCTTTTTATTTGTAAAATAATCATATCTAAAATAATAATATTTTATAACAATTAATAATTATTTTCTGGATTTTAATTAAAAAATCAAGTCAATTAGAAAATATATCTAATGCATATTTATACACACATAAATATAATAAAAACCAATATGTACCAATATTTTTATGCAAATAACATTTAAAATCTACTGTGCATATGTGTAGGGTCACTAGTAATTTCTACTGATATTTTTTCTAATCATTTTATTTAGCCGATCCTCTCTGATGATGCTCTCTCTCTTCAAGCTTTTAGGGTTGGATCTATCATGCATCTACCACACAAAAAATAGGTAGTTATTATAAGTTATTATAATATCACCAATGATGTAAAAACTAACAAATACATATCTATAATGTAGAAAATATAACATATAGTTGTCACAACATGTATTCTAATAAAACATATTACTATTATATTTTAGTATATGTCATAAAGCTTAAAATCAAGAAAATATTAATCAAATATTAACCATACTAATCAATAGATTAAAGGTTTATATGTCATATGGTGAAATTGAGATGTAACATCCTCCCCCCTAAAATTGGTCACTATCTGATGACACTTATTTAAATAATAGTTTTGAATATCAAAAGAGTTTAACATAATTTAAAAACATAGTATCAAGTATCTATAATGTAAATAAATATTTAAACAACATAAAAAAATGATCAAAGTCTTCCCAAGTAGCACTATATTAAGATTATTGGTCCCAAATGATCTTAGACTAAGACACCTATATGTTTAACAAACAAAGTTTACAAGTGTCAATTACTCTGATTGGTTCTATCATGACCATCCTAAGATCCAAAACCTAAAAAATATTCCAATCTAAATCATATTAATGATCATCTATATACTTCTTAAGATAAAATACTAAGGAAAACATGATGTAATAAAACTAGGGCTGGTGGTAATGCAATCCTATACGCAACATGCTTTACCACTTCTAGTAGTTTGAAGGGTACCACATATCTTGGTGATAGTTTTGATGACTTCACAAATCTAATTGAGCTCTTCTATAGTTTAACCCATAAGAACACTTTGTCACCAACATAAAATCTCCTATCTGTCCTCTTTAGATTAATGTAACTCTTCTACCTATCATTGGCCTTAGCCAATCTTTATCTAATTAACTTAATTTGTTCTTGCATTTTAGAAATCATCTCTGGCTCAAAGACTACCTTGTACTCTAACCTATCCCAACTAAATAGTGTCCTGCACCTCTTTCTATATAGTACCTCAAAAGGAACCATCTTTAATGCTAACTGATATGAGTTGTATGCAACTCAACCAATGGGAGATAATCTTCCCATTTGTATTGTTGATCCATGAAATACATACATAGAAGATCTTCTAAAACCTGATCACTCACTCAATTTAACCATCAGTCTTAGGGTGATATGCACTACTAAAATTTAATTGTGTACCCAAATCTGAGTTTAGAGTCACCCAAAACCTAGAAGTCATCTTTAGATCTTGATTCAAAATTATCTTATTTAGGAATCCATGCAACCTAGACACTTATTTTACAAATTTTTTTGAAAGGGGAGGTGCATCATCCATCAAGTTGCCTAGTATGAAATGAGCCACCTTGGTTAGTTTATCCGCAACTACCAAGATCATATCATGCCTATTCTATGACATCGATAAGCCTTGGACAAAGACCATATTGATCATCTACCACTTCTACTCTGGTATATTATGTGGATATATAAATTTTAATTAGGTGAACCTATTTAGATTTAACTCACTAACATTCTAGACAATGTGACAAAAAATATTCTACATCCTTCTTGATCCTCTTCTAGAAATATAAATGTCTAAGCTCTATCACGAGCTTGGTCACTCCTAGATGTCTTGAATAAGGGGCAATGTGTAATTCTTTCAACACTATGCTTCACAAAATCTCTCGATCTGACACATACATTCGCCTATTGAAACATAGAAGACCATCACTCTCAAAACTAAATATTTTAAACTGAGGATTCTGACCATCATCAAATAACGCTCTTTTGACTTTCTCATAGTATTCATCTCTTGGTGAGAACATAACCACTCAATCTTTGAAGTAATCCTAATAGTAGCTATAACTATTATGTACCTTCTACAACTCAAAGTGTCAATTATTCTATTATCTTTTACTTTGATGTAGTTGGTATCAAATTCATAGTAAAAAAGAAACTCTAACCAACATTTCTAATAAGCATTTAGATTTTGCTGGGTGATGATAAATTTTAGCCCTAGGTTATCATTTTTGAGCTTAAATGGTTTTCCCAATAAATAGTGTCACCAAACTTGTAAAACATGAATGATTGTTATGAGTTCAAGATCATGAGGGGCATAATTCACCTCATGATATTTTATCTTAATTCAAAATCCACCACTACACCATCCTGCATAAAGACTCTACCTAAACCCTCTCTTGATGCATCTGTGATAATTGAAAACTAACCATTGAGATTAGGAAATTTCAACACTGGTGCTGAAGTAAGCCTTCTTTTTAAATCTTAAAAAAATACTTCACATTTTTATAATCAAATAAACTTTTGATTCTTCTATTTCAAGGAGGTAATTAGATTAACTATCTTGAAAAAGTTTAGAACAAACTTCCAATAGTATCCTACTAACCCGATGAAGCTCCTTACCTTGTGGACATTTATAAGTGCTGACCACTCCATAATGGCCCTTATCTTAGATGGATCTACATAAATTCCATCTATATAAATAATATGCCCTATATATTACACTCTCTCTTATAATAATACACAATTAGATAACTTGACATACAACTTGTGCTTTTGCAATTATTGTTGGACCAATTCTAGATGATAAAGGTGCTCCTCTTCATTCTTAGAATATACAAGAATGTCATCCAAAAAGACTAAGAGAAAGTGATCTAAAAAGTCTCTAAACATGTTTCTCATGAGATTCATGAATGCTATTGGTGTTTTGGTTAACCCAAAAGGTAACAACGTGAACTCATAATGCCCATAACGAGTCTTCAAAGCTATTTTTAGAATATCCTCATCCTGAATCCTTAATTAATGATAACCTCCTCTAAGATATATCTTAAAAAAGACTATTACTACATGAACTTTATCAAAAAGATCATATATATGAGATAGTAGATACTTATTTTTGATAGTTTCCTTGGTCAACATTCTATAATCAATGCAAAGTCAAAGAGTACCATCTTTTTTATTCATAAAAATAACTAGTGCACCCCATAGTGACACACTAGGCCTAATTAATCCTTTTGACAATAGTTCCTGGAGTTGTGCTTTCAATTAAATCAACTCAATGATTGTCATACTATATGGTGCCTTAGATTGTGGTTCTGATCTAGGTATGATGTCGATATAGAAATTAAACTCATGTTTAAGAGGTAAACCTAGTAATTCTTTTGGAAATGCATCATGGAAATCTCTAAGAAATAGATAATATTCAAGAGATGGTTTCATAGGTTCCTCAATTTCATTTATCTTTATGATAAATGCTTGGCACCCTTTTGATTGATCCCTCCTAAGTTATATCACAGAAATCTACTTGAGCTATAACTCTCTCTTTTCTTCCTAAATCTGTGTCTAATTTCCAAAATCATCCAAACACTCAACTCTTATTAAATGATAGTCAAACTTGGACTTGTGTTTATAAATCTTGTTAACTCTTAATATCATTTCATATGACCCTAATAGTGCTACATATAATTCTACTACTGTTAAAAATTTAGGTAACTCAATTATTGCATCAACTAGACACTGATTAACCATGACTTTTGAGTCATTCCCATATTTTACTGACCATGCATTTTCCATATATTTAAATTTTACAGGAAATTGGATAAGCATTATAGGAGATATAAAACATTTAGTAACCCTTGTACCTATTAAAATAGAAATTGGATATCCAAACAAAATACCTGACAATTCTATGGGTGTTACTTTAAATTTTGCTTGTTGATTATCAATTGCTACATGATCCACTAATGAACATTGCCCTACTAAGGATTAGGGACTTTGTTCTTTGAATTATAATGAGAAAATTGATGAGCATAATGATTTATTCTAAAATTGAATCAACTACCTGGTGGTCCTTTCTTTTTAGTTTGAGTGTTTTCTTGAAAGCTACCCTTAGAGTCATTACCTAATTTCTCATTATTGAATCCCCTATTAAATTTGGCATTTTGGTTATTGGGCTGGCCCTTAAAGTTTCCTTGCCTTCACTTTCAGTTAATCTTGAACATTGGCTTAGAATTTCCAAATTTTTTCATGATATTTTCCCTATCATAAGCAATAGACTTCAACCTTTGCTCCAATTTCACTACCTTCTTAAAAACCTGGTCCATGGTGGGAGGTCCATGCATATCTACCTCACCACTAATCTGGGGTTTTAGTCCCATGATAAACTTATTGATTCTAAACCTCTCATCTTCTTGGTACTATGGTATGTACTTCAAAATTTTGTTGAACTGCTCTCAATACTCATTCACTGATGACTCTCCCTATTTCAAATTTTAGAAATCTATGAGATTTTGATCAAAGTAAAGTTATGGAAAACATCATGCCTTGAAAAATGTCACAAATAGATCCTAGGTTGTGGTGGTGGATTTAAGGTTCATTTCCATATTTTTATTGGTCCACCAAGTATCTACCTCACCAACCAATTGGTAATCTTCCCAAGTTACTTTGGTGACTTCTAAGAAGTTTTGAATCTTGAAATACTTCTCCATCTTTATCAATCATGTCTCAACTCCATCACCCATAATAGTTCCATCAAACTTAGGTGGATTCATCTTTTTCATGTCCTTAGAAAATTCTAAAACCAACTAAGCTCTTGCATCCTAAGGGGTTTCCTACTTAGTGGGGTGCTCAATAGGTACTTACTAACATTCTTCCTTGCCTTGGCTATGAAATTCTTATTCTAAGGCTATAATCCAATCCCTAGTATCATTCATGGCTATGAGAATCTGATCTAACTTTGCTAAATTTTCAATGACAATAAGGTTGGGGTCAAATGGAGGGTTGTTTTCATTGACATACAAAGGACCCTAACCCAATGCTTTTGTTTTCACCATTATTCCTTATCTTTGAAAAGAAGAATATGAAAATGTTAGTAGACTCATTCAATCTTAGATTTTGAGCTTGAGCTCTGATACCACATGTTATAACCCCTCAAGTTGTACATAAGAAAATGCAATATTTTTTTAAAATTTTATAACAACTAAAAAAATAATTTAACATTCATATCATAGTATTAAACAATACAACAAAACTAAATCATAACTAAGAATAAAGGTACTTCTAATTCAAATACTGCATACAATATTATTCTTATACCACTCCAAAGAAAGTAAATACAATAGAACACAACTACAAATGATCTCAAAATACAACACCCACTAATCAAGTACATCAAATACATCATATAATGACATTCCTTCAGGCATACATCCTAATATAATAAATAGATACCAAGGTCTTCGGAGGTCAAGTTATGCCAACTCATGTATCAATGATAATCTCAAGTGTCATCTCTAGGAAGTATTGTAGTGGGGAGGGAGAGCATCATTTGAGAACTTTACCACACCAACCATGGACCAACAATCCCCCACACAATCCCCTATTATGAAATGGCCCTCCCTTCATGGATAAGTAGATAAAATAGTGTAAGAATCTAGTGAGACATGCTAATACCTCATGTGCTATAATATTTATAATAACATGCACTATACCATAAAAAATCCATTCTAACATGATATCTCACAACATGTAAATCAAACATATGAAATAAAAATGTACATCTAACATTACTTTGGCCAAAGTTTTTCAAATAATATATGATCATTTAGGTCGGTCAATTTCATAACACACCACTTGATCAGATTATCTATTGGTGGTATTACCTAAGATAGTGGAATCCATCTCACTACCTATTAGCATCATCAACACATAAAATATAATAATCATAGTTTAAAATAGTATAAAACTTAATAATATTGAATCAAATTCTTCCTATACTAGGAATAAAATATTCAAAGCTATACATATGTATAGTGAATCTAAACCTAGAAATATTATATATAAAACAATATGTAACAAAAATATAGTCATAAAAGGTCATATCGTCTAGGTATGATTTTATACTAATTATCAAAATACATGCAAACAAAAATTCAACTTATCATTTAAACAAAGGATCTATTTCCTTAGGTAATAAACTTGCTAATATAACTTGTCCTTATTGACCAGTTTAAAGTATTAATTATTTATCATTTTATAAGTTTTTCAACCTAATAAAGTCATAATGTAAACTAAGTTTACCTAATTAGATTTAAATGTAGTTCCCTAATTTATTTTCATGGTGTGCATATATATATATATATATATATATATATATATATATCAACCCTTAATATTTACATTAAACTTGTAACTCTATTTCATTAAAAACAATATTATTGTTTTCATTTGACTAAGTTTAGTTTTCAATTAAGTATACCATGATTTCATTTAAATACATTTCCATTAAATTTAAGCAATTACCCTTCTAAACTATCACTCAACTTGTTAATATATAATTCAACATTTCACTAAATAACTTGGCTATTATATGGGATGTAGTCCTATTTAAAATAAACTCAGTATTATTTAATAAAGCTCTAGATTTATGGTATAATTCCCATGCCTATTGGTTAAATAAAAATGTTGTCTTTAAAATAAGAGAATTTAAAGGTATGTAATTATTAAATTTAATATGTAGTCCTCTTTATAATCACTACAGAGGCTAAGGAAATCATAGTGCAACCTAAAGAGGATATGATATTGTCTTGACATAGGAACGTAGTATCAAAGAAATGAAACACTTTCAATTAAAATGCAACTCTAAAATTCAACCACACAATCATCCAAATTTGAAAACATAGACCTTGATTAATGAAAAACTACCAAATTAAGATGTTGATTTAAAATATAACACAAGTTTTATTTATTTAAACACAAGCTTTTGATAAAACTCAAGCTCTTTTAATATGACATTGCCCTCTTTATGAAATGAGACATAGACTAAAATAAAACATTAAACACAACCTCTAATAGTTAATACATAGTAAAATGGAGAATTTATACACTAGGGTTTGATAAGAGAAATGCATTTACAAGAATTAGGATGCTTCTCTACATAAATTGCTATGTAGTATCTGGAAACAAATACTCAAGTTTTTTAAACTATACACAACACTTAATAAAATAGATGATTCCATTAATAAATTAAACACGTGAATTTTAAGATAATGGGGAGTACTCTAAAATAACATGCAACCTATTCAAAGTTCAAAGCAATTTACACATAAAAAGAAAAAAGAAAAAAGAGAAATGTAGACCAATATATGGAACAAAATGAAATGCCATCTCCTAAATTGAGATGCTGGTCTCTTAAAAAGTAAAACAATGGTAAGGGAAAACATTAAATGTAGTCAAAAGAGATTATTACATGTCCAAAATAAAAATAAGATGCAACATGTAGATAAAACATAGGGTTATGAGAATAGCACACAGATGTTAAAGAAGAACGCAGGTCTTCTAAATGGAATGGATACTATTTAAAAATATTAACATAGTCATTCAATTTAAGATGTATCCATTTGATTTAGAATGTAGACTACAAGATTAACATGCATGTTTAAAATTATAACGATGTAGTTCCATACTCATTAATACGTAGATCTAATAATAATATTCAATGAATTAAAAAAACCCATTACAAAAACCTACTTAGTAATTGTGCCTAGCCTTGCTTTCCCTTTCCCTCTTTTCAATCCTTAGCTTCTTCTCCTCCTTCTTCCTCTTTCTAACTACGTGTGTTTCATTCAAAAAATTCTCTTTATCTATAAAATTTCTTTTTCTTCCTCAATGTTGTGCCATTTATTGCATGCCATCTTTCCTTCTTTGCATGCTAAATTCTCCTTTTCATGCATAATATTTTACACTTTGTTTATTTTATTAACTACAGTTTGAATTTTTTTATTTATTAAATTATTATAAAAACCATGTCATTTTAAATTACTATGCCCTTTTTCCTTATTTTCTAAATTTAAGTTTAAGTTAACTCAATAAATAATAATATCTATTTTCCTAATTTTCAATAAATTCATGCATAATTTAAATTCTAAAAAAATAATCTTTATATGGATAATTATCTATTTCACTAATAGATATTTAAGTCATTAATTACATTTTATTTGTAAGATAAATGTATCTAAAATAATAATACTTTTATAGCAATTAATAATTATTGTCTAGATTTAAATTAAAAAATCAAGTCAATTAGAAAAGAAATCTAATGCATATTTCTACACACACAAATATAATCAAAACCAATACACAATAACATTTTTACATAAATAACATTTAAAATCTACTCTATGTGTGTAGGGTCACTAGTAATTTCCACTAATATTTTCTTTAATCATTCCATCTAGTCGATCTTCTTTGATGATGCTCTCCCTCATCAAGCTCAAGGGTAGGATCTATCTTGAATCCACCTCGTAACATGTAGGTAGTTAATCTAAATTATCATAATATCACCAATGATTAAAAAAATAACAAATACATATCTATAATGTATAAAATATAACATACAATTGTCATAACATGTATTCTAATCAACAATATTACTATCTCATTTTAGTATAAATCATAAAGCTCAAAATCAAAACAATAACAACTAGATATTAACCATACTAATAAAAAAATTAAAGGTTTATAAGTCATAGGGTGAAATCAAGGTGTAACAATCATGTTGACTTTTTACTATATAATAATTTGCATAATAGTAAATACTTGATTTACCATGTTGTAAATCCATGTAAAGACTAAATTCACAACATTACCCCCCTTAAGTTTTATATGGTAATATATATATTTTATTATTTGTTGTAATGTGCCACCTCAGTGTGCTCATGATCAAATCATTGATGGTTTTTACTAGCTATACCAACAAACTTACTCAATTGGTTTTATAGGTATACTAATAAACTTTCACAATTATTTTTCTAGGTTCACAAAAAACTTTAATAATTAGTTTTACATGTTTACCAAAAACTTTACACAATTGAGTTTCTAAGTTTATAAAAAACTTTCACAATTTATTTTCCAGGTTTACCAAAAATCTTACACAATTAGTTTTCTTAGTTTACCAAAAACCTTCACCTCATGATTGTTACAATACATTTTGGTCAATATTCTACAATTTTTTTACAAAAAGGGGTTACATGGGGAATACTAGAAAATGAATATGAATACTCATTTATTCTTATTTTCACAACACACTAAAAAATTAAAAAACTAAAATCACATGCCACTAAGTTAGAAGTAACCCATCATTAGTGGATAGTGAGAGGCTTGAATGGCCTCTATCCTTTATTGCCTCTGATCTCTAATACCTTATTGCTTACACAGTCAATTTGGATTTGAGGATCAAACTTTGCATGTCATTTTGAAGGCAATAGGGTCCTCCCACAAGATTGACAAATTTGACATTTGACTCAAGACATCATGTACAAATGATAACACATCCTTTAAATACAATATTTTATATTTTGAAAAATTTGATACACCTAATTGACATAAAAATACTCTTATCTCTAACATTTGATAATAACAACTCTTTATGAAATATTAACCTACTATTTGAATCAACATAAGACTCAACTAATTTACACATCATGACATATTTTGAATTTATGAATTTTACAAAATGACACCCTATACATGATTAATGATTGAAAATATAGACTATTTTAACTGTAAAAATAAATTAAAAAATAGACTTTATATTTTGAAATTGATGACCCTTATCTAACTATAACCTAAATATTAAAAATACATTAAGATATTAATGACTTTGCATCAAAATAAAAATGAATAACCTTAAACCTAAATCCATATGTCCCTACTTTTATATGGTCTTATCATTGAGCTATATCAGGATAAAGATGGTGAAAAATAAAGTCTAATCATAATTGATGCACAAGGGTCGATTTGGTAATTCTAATGTCATGGAAATTAATGCTCAAAGATCACCTTTGAAACTTAAGACTCAATAGAAAACCATTGGTATATTTGTGAATGGAGGCATGATGGAAATATTAGAGTATAATTTGTATTTACAATGATTAGAATGAAATTATAAATGGATGTGTTCTAATGGCATTAATTTTGAGCATTGGTGATATAATAACTAATTTTGTATGCTCCTTATCAGGGTCATGAATAATAAAAAATAATTTATTGCATGGTTATTTAAAGTTACAATGGCAGACTATATCACTTCCTTATCCAAGTCCTGCTCATTGGACTTCACAAGATTTGAATATTTTTATTAACAATTAAATATATGAATTGATGAAGAGTGTCCAGTCTGTGCATAGGTGAAAGATGATAGATCAATGAAGCTAGAAAAGTTTTTCACATCAACATAAATTTTTGATAGAGATCATGCAAGTTATTATTAGCACATATCTAATAATGTTTGTGCATGGAAGTTGACACAATGATTCAAGATTTTATAATAAATTTAATCAACAACATGCATGAATTATGTAAAGAAAGATCATAATTCCAATCTTATGCATTTCCAAGATCTTATGATGTTTTACTTATTTAAAACACTCAATGCTACTTTCAAAGTAATCTCACCTCTACTATATAAACTTAAACTAAAAAATGACTACGATGAATCTAATCTAAACTTTTACAGATAATTAAACTCTCATAATGGGGCAATAATTAATTGGCACTGCTCCATCTAATATTTTAACAAATCATTATAGACATAAGACCTAAGATACTTTGATACCAATGTTATTATTTTAAATATCTTACACAACAATTTCACTCATGTAAATATTATTAAAGCTAAACACATAGAGATAATAATATAAACACACAATATATTATTATATTCTTATTAAATTATCTTTTGACATAATAAAAATATATAGGAAAACTATTTCCTATAATCAAGGATATCTTCTCTCAAAAAAATCTACTAATAATACTCATATCATATTAATGAATTTTTACAATAACTCGTAACCAAATATAAATATGAAATATATTATTTACAATAATATATTCAATTAACTAACCTATTGACCATATTACCATGTTGAATTTTTACTATATAATAATTTACCTAAGAGTAAATACTTGATTTAATATGTGGTAAATCCATGCAAAGACTAAATTCCCAACATACTCTCCTAAACAGGGTGGTGGGTAACCTAGTATCAAAATATTATAATGAGTGAATGTTTTAGTATATCTAGATCATTCATGCCAATAAGAAGTATATCAATTGGGAAGAAGTGATGAAATATTTTATTCAAAATTAGATGTGTGAGGTAGTCACCACTCATAAGTTTTATATGATGTCATATCTTATCTATGCTATTGCATGATTTTTTTTATAATGGCTTGTCTATAGTTAGTTTGATGTTTGCTTCTCAGATACATGAGTATTGTCCCCAATTAACTCTAAGTGAAATTAAAAAACATTTTTATCATGTCAATGATGCTTTCATTCAATTTATCATCCAAATTTTTGAAGGATAAAATTAAAATATGTGATTCTCCATTATTGATTCAATAGAGAGTTCAAGATGGGGTGGTTAGTTCATTGAGTTTCCCAGCTTTTCATATATCAGGGTATGTGGATGTGATTCTGATCATTTTATGTTTTTGATATTTGTAGATGATATATTGGCTCTCATGGAGTTAGTGAGATTTTTTATGGTGACACAAAAGCTCTTGATTTCCAAGTATAAATCTACTATCAGTCACCGTCTAATGACCATTCGTAGATATACTTATGCTACATTACATAAATCAAAATTAGTAGAAGTTGACATGGTACGAGTTACCCTCAAATAATTTCATAGTAACCCTTAATTTGACATAAGGGGAATAACAAAACATGATTTAAGTGGATATTTAAAACATATCCCATACTATGAGGATTTTTGGATGGATTATGACAATGAAAGGGAAGTCAAACTCCTTAATTATACCTATTTCACATTAGACCAAGTAATCATGTTTAGAATTGTAGATATTCCTAATGAGGTGGACATTAAATATGATGGTGAAGTAATGGATGAATTTACTTATCTCAAGGTATTAAAAATTCCCTATTCCCATAGTTTATTATATTGTAATGGAGAATACGTATCTAGAAACTTGAACTCAAGGAGTTTTTAGGAGGAATTTGTCATGGTTCGCTAGTAAGGGAATTAATGTAAAAATTCTCAACTTACTCTGATGTTGAAGGCTATAGATACCCCTCCCCTTGAGATAACACAATAAAAATATGTATAAGATCAAGTGACACCTTTAGGTACTACAAGGGACACTATTGTGGTGATTGAAGAAACCAAATAGCCTAATCTTAGCTTAAAAAGAGACATTTGAAGTTCAAGCTAAAAAAGTCAACTGGTGGAAAGGGTATTCCAAGGATAACAACTGTGCTAAGTGAAACACCTAAGAAGTTCATTCATACATAAGTCTTGATTAAAAAACACTATGTTTTCATGAAAATAAATCTTTCTTTCTTGGATATTAAGGAATCTTATCCAGCTGTAGTAATTTATCTTCCTTTTGATAAGCTTCAAGAGATTCCTCAGGTCATTTCCCAAAAGGCCCTTGAATTAGTTCTTGAAAAAAGCACATATTTTCTATAATTAGTATAAATTACTTTTAGAGAGTTAGGATATTTTCCTATTATCCTAGAAGAGGTAGAACTTGACACTCAAAAGACTCTAGAAGTGGAAACGTTACCCCTTCCTCAACTTGAGGACAAAATATAACTATGGAAAAACAAACTCTTGTTGTTTAGGAATAGGTTCAAAAAGTATCATCATCACAATAGAAGGAGGTAGATAATGGAACATATCAATGGTTGAGCAATGTTTTAAATAAGAGGAAGAAGATAATTACCCCTTTAGATTTCACCATCATCACTCTAATTCCTCCACATTCTAGGGCTACTAGAAAACCTAAAAAGGTTTCTCATATTATGGTAGATGATCAAGGTGAAAGATATGCTAAAATTGTCATTCCACCTCAAGAGAAATCAAGAGAATAAATTACATTGATAGAATACCAGGTTTGACATGTTCACCTAAGGAAGGCTAATCATGAAGGATTGAAAGAGGACGTGTAGGCTGCCATTGGTTCATTAATCACTAGGTTTGATCTAGACAAAGCCTCAAAATATCAATTAAAGGATAAGGTGGATCAAATCACCTCTATGATACAAATATTATTTAATCCAACTCAACCATGACTACCTAATTATACTTGTGATACTAAGAATATCCAAGTAGTTTAGAGAATAGGTAATATGGGCAGAGCTACTAAAGAATGGTCTAAGAATTTATTCAAGTAAGGAACCAAAAATATATCCTCAATTATTGAAACCTATTCCTTAATGAAGGAATACAAAAAAGAGGCAAGTATAGATAAGAATTGAGTAAATTAAAGAATTGGTTACCATGGTCCCAATCCCTAAATAAATTAAATGAATATGTTTTGGTTAGTGAAGGAATTATTATACAACATGACTTGAGAGAATAGGTTGAGTTGCTGGGGTTAATAAAATTTAAGATCAAGATTATAAAAGAATCCTTGTGCAAGTCCAAGGAATCAAATATATTAGCAATTGATCCCACTTATGATATTAGTGAATTAATTAAGAAGCTTCCTTGCCCATTCTATAGAGATAAAGGAAAAATACTTCATGTGGAATATAGGCAAAATTCATTCAAACAATTTCTTGAGCAAGAAATAAGTCTTACTATTTCATTTGGCTATGAATCAATTAAAAAATTTATGTAATTTCATAATAACTTTGATAATTTAAATAAAGACATGAAGAGTTTAAGAGAATTCCTTCATAAATGATAAATCTATAGGTAGAGGCCAAGATTCAATATCATCACTCTAAAGGCCCAAACCAAGAGAAGTTATAAAACATGTTACATAAATTTAAGGAATATGAAGAGAAATGATAGAAAACTATGAAAGATAAGGTTTTTAGCATTGATGATGAATAGGGAGATGAATAATAAGTCCTAAAGAATACACCCTAACTAGGAGTTTGGTGATATGTTTGAAATTAATCCTCCTTGCAGGTTGTGAGTTGCATTTTGGTTCAATTTTTTTTTTAGTTTTTTATACAATTTGAACAAGTCAATGTGCACCTTGAAATGTGCAACCAAACTTCTATTTTCAGAATTTTTTCCCCTATAATCTAGGGCTATGATTTCTTATAAGTATAAGGATTTCATGCCTCTAAAGGCATATTTCAAAATTTTGTAACTTTTGCAAGAAAAGATTTTTTTTGAAGAAAGAGAAGGAAGGAATTTTGTGTCTTTTTTAAGAGAATCAATAAAGCTAAATGTTGTAGGACTTTGAGCTTGTCTTTAGTCATGAATGAATGCACTTATATTCATTTGTTCATAATATATTTTTCTTTATTATTTATAACTTAAATCTCAATTGAAAATAATTTTATTTTATGTTAATGGATGTGATATATAAGTGAAATATATGTTTACTCACTTATTTACATTCTTTTCCTCTCTTTTCATAGTTAATACTTCCCATTTTCTTAAACTCACTTTCCTATTCATATTTCCTTTCTCATACATAAAAACTCCAAAATAAATTTAGTATGTACATTTTTGAATATGGTAGGTTTGTGGTTTATTTTTATTTATAATAAAGTTATATTTACTTATAAATATAAGAGGGACTTCATCCCATAATACTATTGACTACAATGTACATGCTAAAGTTTTTTATAGTTAATAATCCAGTAGTTTTTGGCACCCACTTTGGGGAATACTTTATACTAACTCATGCAGCCCATAAGTAACTATAGGAAGTGAATTCGATTTACCATTATGGAAGAAATATGTTTCACAAAGGCTAAAAAAGCTAAAGGAAATTTTGACCCTTTCTATGATTTACAACATTGTCTTAGTTTTTAGTTTGGCCATGAAAATAAAATCAAAGTTGGAGAGTTTGTAAATTTGCCTTCAAGTCCAAAAGATTTAAGATCAAAACAAGGGGGTAATTTGGTGAGTTAAGTTCTTGTAATTATTGAAAGCATTATAACTTAAAAATTAATTTTTTAAATAATAGTTGAGCCATGGGGGGAAATTCCATTAGCCCACTAACTTTTGGGCTGCTGCATGAACTACTAAGTGGATCATATGAGAATTTACGTAGGTTATTTGGTGATGGGAAATAAAATCCAAATGAACATGTCACTACATTATTTTCCACATCGAATTTTGGGGGTCGAGCATGAAGATATAAATGTAATATTGTTCATAGAAAATCTTATGGATAGAGCTACTACTTGGTTCTATCATCTGATCGAAGGTTCTATTACCAATTGGAATATTATGAAAAATAAGTTTGAAACCTATTTCAATCCATATAAGAATGCTCATGCATTGCTTACTTAGTTGAATCAGATGAAAAAAGGCTCATAAACTCATGCATGACTTCATGGCCAAATTCAATAGGTTATTGAATAAGATCCCATAAGCAACCAAACCAAAAATAGAAAATTAGAAATGTTTCTTTAGTTTCCTCTTGAGAAGAAATATATTACCTGACCTAGAGTATATGCAAACATTTGATACCAAAATTGAAGATGATATTTTTATGGATAGTATATTGTGAAAGGATTCTCCAAAATTTAGAGGACAAACTTTGAGTCATGATTCCATTGAATAATTAATTCAAAAATGGTAAATGATATTGTGGTATTGAATAAGTAGTTACCTCAAATACAATTGACATCTTCACAATAAGAAATCCCTAGGATAAATTATTTACCAAACAATAATCGGCTCAAGGATCTTAGTATCTAATGTCTAATATAGATCAATTAAACCATCTATATTATTTAATCAAAGGGGGTTTAGGTAATATGAATAATTATAACTTTAAACCTTCAACCTATGCTATGAATGTAACTATTTTTCCTAATGGTGAACAAGAACTATTCCACATATCCATTTTCTTAAAAGGTTGCAAGTTGAGTAACTACATTATTGATATGGGAGTTTTTGACAATGTTATGCTTGATAAGGTTGCTCATGCTGTAGGTCTCACTTATACTAAGACTTTTGGATGGTGTTTATCCATGGACACAAAATAATTCCCCTTAGTATTCTATATTAAAGACACACAAGTAGCTCCAGCTTCCTTTCCATAGAAAAGGATTAAAATGACAATCTTGGTGGAAAATATTCCTAAAACATATGGAATGTTATTGGGAAGGAGATTTTGTAAGGAGTTAGGTGGAGATATTCATATGGAACTAACACATGCCACTTTTTTAATTGGTGGCACTAAGCATAAGTTAGAACCTGAGATAAAATCTAATCTTATCATATGCAAGTATAAGGATCTGAGGGTTGATATTCTTTATGAAGATGTGGGTTTGGGGAATTACATGATGATGTTTAAGGTAGAAATGGATATGCTGGAACTATTTAAAATCAATTCTAATGTTATCTAAATTCTTTAATATTTTGGAAGTTGTTCATCGATAGGTTCTAGGGCAAGTGTTATCCTTGTTTCACCAAGTAAGAATTTTTTTTCTTTTTCTTTAAAATTGTAGTTTGAATGTATTAATAACACCACATAATATGAAGTTATACTTCATGGATAGCACAGGCTGAAGAAATGCGAATAAAGAAAATTAAATCATAGGGGGATGTTGAACTCATCGTAAGGCAAGTAAAAAATCAATATCAGGTGAAGAGTGATCATTTGAAGAATTATATAAATAGAGTCTAGGATTGTATTGAGGCTTTTGATGAATTTTAATTATGTTATTACCAAGGGAAGAAAATGCTAATGCTGATGCACTTATTATTTCAACATCGCTTATAATCCCTCCCCCTAAGGTTGAGCATGATAAATAAACTATTGAGATTGTGTCTAGGCCAAGTGTACTAAATAATGCTGACCATTGGTAAGTTTTTAGCAATGATGGACATATAATTGATTTTTTGTAAAAAGAAGACAATTTAGAGAATTTTTATTTTAAAGGAAGTACTTCAACTTATAGAGAATCATATGCTTATAAA
This sequence comes from Torreya grandis, assembly GCA_037957365.1. Classification (NCBI taxonomy): domain Eukaryota; kingdom Viridiplantae; phylum Streptophyta; class Pinopsida; order Cupressales; family Taxaceae; genus Torreya; species Torreya grandis. The sequence continues at coordinate 3,013,166 of JARHVA010000442.1, forward strand.
GATGAGGGTCAAGACAAGGATGAATCCTCTACCATGATTGTAAGAAGATATAAAAAATCAAATATGGGTGTAAATGAAGAGGTAATCCAACTTAAAGGTAATAAAATTATGAAAGGATTGATTTCCATTGAAGATTTGTTTAATAATAATGGTAGGTACATAAAAGGTAAAGTGTAACCTTAAACGTTAAATTCCCCTGAATATGAACAAGTCAACATTGGCACTTCTGAAGAGCCTAAGCATGCCAACAACAAGAAATTCTAATGTAAATAAGAAATAGATAGATTTATTAATATCTTTAATAAATAAAGATTGTTTGCCTAGAGTTATGATGACTTCAAACCCTTCAAACTTAAAGAGATGAAGCATAACATCTTATTGAAACTAAACACTTCACCTTATTGTCCAAAATAGAGGCACTACAATCCAAATATCACTTCAACCATTCATGCTAAGATTCAAAAGATGTTATATGCATGTATTATTTTCCCTATTAACCACTCTACATGGGTGGACAATATTGTGCTAGTTTATAAAAATAATGGTGAAATTCACATCTGTGTTGATTTTATGAATTTGAACCAGGCATCACTAAAGGATAATTATCCATTACAAATTATGGATCAAATATTTTAAATAGGATTAGAGATGATTTCAATACCTGTTGGGTTTTATAGATATAATTATATTGAGGTTTCATTTGAATACCAATATAAAACAACCTTTACCATGCCTTGGATAACTTTCACTTATAGGAGGATGCTCTTCAGCCTCATCAATGCCAGTGATAGTTTTTATAAGGATATGGATTTGGATTTCTATGATATTATTAATAATATAATAGTGGTTTACCTAGATGATCTCATGATATTTTATAAAAATAAGAAGATCATTATGATCATTTGGTGAAATTTTTTAACAAATGCCAAGCTCATGGTGTTTCATTGAATCCTAAAAAATCTGTGTTGAGTAACCAAGGGAAAACTTATTTTCCACATTGTGTCTAAATAAGGAAATAAAATTGATCTTGATAAGGTTAAATCCATTTAGAATTTATCTTTACTTATGAGTAAGTAGGGAATTCAATCCTTATTTTTAAGGTTAATTTCTTGAGAAGGTTTGTACTTGACTTTACTGAGGTCACTGAGCATATTGCCAATATGATGAGAGAGAAAGTCAATTTTAAATCAATCAAGGAAGGGAAATAAGCCTTTGATGAAATTAAGACTTCCATTTCAAGGTACCTAACCTTGGTATGCCCTGATTTCAATAAATATTTTATCATCTTCTATTATGCATTTGAATATACTCTCTCAACAATTATGGTACAAAAAATAATGAAGGCATTGAATCACCCATTGCCTTTATGAGTTGTGGATTAAAAAATTATGAAATAAAATACTTAATTATTGAGAAGAATGATTATGTTATTGTCAAGGCCATAAAATAATTTAGGTACTAAATTTTGAATCCACATATTGTCCTAATTCTAGACCTAGTAGTCAAATCCATCTTAACACAACAAGAACTCAGCTCAAAAAGGGGAGGATGGATAGCTAAAGTTAAAGATTTTAATTTGGAAATAAAACTTACTAAACTTTTTTGAGACCATTTCTTGTGTGAACTAATTATTGAAAATAAACTAGATGGTACCTTGGATGAAACTTGAGTTAGATTCATCAGAGGAAACACCTAGGGGTTCTATTTGTTGATACTAGAGAGGAATGGTACTTGGATGTAACTTATTTTAATATGTATGGAGGATGTCCCAAGATATTAAGTTTTAAATAAAAATATAAATACAAATTAGAGCTATAGAATATGTCATATGGAATAATACCCTTTTCAAAAAGGGGATTGATGGTATGCTCCTATATTGTGTTGATAGGGAATAACAGAAGAGGTTACTATAGGATTTTCATAGCAAGGCATGTGATGGTAAATTCTCATCACATTTTAAAATACATGAAATTATCAGGTAAAAATATTATTATCCCACCCTCTTCAAATATGGTCATGATTGGGTTTCTAAATGTCAGGCTTGTCAACATTTTTAAGGGAAGCCAAAGCTCATAATTTTACCTATAAAGCTGATGGTAATTGAAGAACCATTTAAATTATGGGGAATTCATTTATAGGTATATGAAATATCCATTATAGTATGGGTCACACTCAGTTCCTCACCATGACATATTATTTCACCAAATGGGTTGAGGCTATCCCAATCAAGCAAACTATTTTTGAAGTAGTATGTAATTTCATTAAATATAACATATTGGTTAGATATGGAGTTACTAAAAATATAGTGATTGATAACATGTAAATTTTTTATTCTTATGAGTTCATTTATTTCTATTGAAAATATGGAATTTAATTATCTCACTCATTAGACTATGATTCTCAGGGTAATGGTCAAGAAGAATCAAGGAACAAGAATCTAGTCATCACTTTTCATAATCTAGTGGATGAGAATTATATAAATTGGCATAATAAATTATGTGACACACTATGGGATCAAAACATTACTACCAAGAGAGATATTGGCATGTTTTCATTTTAGTTGATGTATGACACTGATGTTGGTTTGCCTATCACATTAGAATTGTCGGCACTTCAGTTGGCCAAGGCGGTTGAAAATCAAAACTTTAGAGACTCACTAGATAAGAGGATTTTAACCTAATAAAATTAGAGTAAGAGAGAATCATAATTATTGACATGATTAAGAACATTAGTATAAAGTGAAGGCACTTTTTGATAATAAGACCAAATAAAGAGATTTTTAGCTTGGTGATTCTATTCTTCTATGAGATAAAAGACATGAACCAAAGGGTAGCCATGAGAATTTTGATTCTTTATGGAAAGGTTCATTTAAGATTCATAATTTATATGGAGATAAAACATGCCATATGGATTACATAGATGATGCTCATTTCCCTCTTCCCTACAATGGGTAGTATCTGAAGCTTTTCTAGCAGTATAGATTGGTATACATGAGAGCTGGTTTCATTTATAGGATTTTGGTTATGTTTGTTTTTGAGTTCTCTGCTTTTCATTTTTCACTTTTGTTTTTTTTATTTTCCTTATTTTTTTTTCTCTTTATTATAAAGTTTTATATTTAGAATGACTCTATAACCCAACTCAAGTGATTTTGAAAGTTAACCCTATAAAACTAGAAATATTGGAGTTCATCCTTACATTTGTCAAATGTAGGTCCCTAATAAGAGCCAATTGTTGTCCTTCAAATTTCACCCATGAAATTTGGAGAACCCCATTAAATTTTACTAAAATATTTGAAAATTTTTAAAGTAAGAGTGTTTTTATTTTTGGTAAAAGACTTAGTTTTTTTATGGATTGCTGTTAGTCAGGGTTCCAAGGTTGTAATGCAACTATCAGACTCTGACGACTATGGTGCAACTATCAGGCCCTGATGACCATGATGTTGCCATATTTTACCAACTTGTCCCTCATTAATGAGGGTTGAGTCCTACATGTGTGGGGGTATTTTTGACCCCACCTATTGAATAACATCTTTCTATCATTAATAACCTCCTTTTATCATAGTATGTAGAAATGCAATCTCCATGTTTTAAAAGTAACAAGCTTATCCATTGTGTGATTTGAATTAAAATAAACCAGTTGTACCATTAAAAATTTATCTAATAAAATTTGTTTCCTTCATTTAAAACTCACCAACTTAGTTTTTGAGGATGTTAAGCAATGGCTGGAAGCTTCCTCAGCTGGAGCCATGTAAAGATCTTTTGATGGTATTAATTTAAAATAAAATAGAAATTTGATGAGTTTCACAAAGATCATAAACTAATTTAGTACTTGATAAAAAGATCTATGTGGTTGATATATCCCATCATAGTTTAGATGAAACCTCCATGAATTTTGTGGAGTGTGGGTTAAACTATTCTATTGATCCCAAGTGTATTCCTTTGAATCATTTATTTTTAGTGTAGAGAAATCTATCAATAATCTACCTGCTAAAATTATTAAGGCGGTCAAGAAAGAATCTGCTATGGTATTAAGAAAAGATAAACTACCTAAAAATAATCTAAGGATGAGGCCTTCACTCTAAATAATCTTACAACTGATAAATATATCACCATACTAAGAGTAGATAAAGGAAATGCTACCATGGTTATAAAAATGATATAATATGAGAGAAAAACGATAGACATTTTGTCTAATCCCAATATAAGAGAAGTTGAAGATGCTATCAAGTTTATTCATTAGATGACAATGTGAAGAAAATACTTATGCCAAAATATTTCTTGGTTTCACGTATCTATGAGTTTCCTAAAATCTGTAAATAAGGAATCCCTATGAGACATATTTTTAATACTATAGGCTCACCTTCTTATAGTCTAGAAAAATTCCTCTATATTAAACAAAAATATCTCACAGGTTACATAGATTCTCTCATCAAAGATTCTTCCCATTTGGTTAATGAATTAAAGAATTTAAAAGTTGATAAGCATGATATTTTGGTTAGTTTTGATGTGGTTTATCTCTTTACCAAAGTTACCATGAATTAGGACATTGATATTATAAAAAAACTTACTAATGGTGAAACAACTAATGTTTATGTAAAATCCACCTACTTCAAATTTAAAGGTATCTTATATGAGAAAATTGCGGGTATTTTTATGGGGTCCCCACTCTTAACTATTGTGGCAATCATATATATGGAACATTTTGAAACTTTATCCCTCTTTTCCACTCCATTAGACTCTAAATGGTAGAAGCATTTTATTGATGACATAAATGCAAATTGGCTGCATGGTAGATAGAGCTTGGAGTAGTTTTTGGATTTTTTAAATAATAGGTTAGACCTCATTAAATTTACTATGGAAGTTAAAAAAAATAACCAAATTATTTTTTTAGATGTCCTCATCATAAAGAGCAATGATGGTTATTTATCTCGTCAGGTCTTTCAAAATCACTCCACCATTTAGCTCAAAAAATTGGTATTATCAATACTATGGTCACTTGGGATATGAAAATTTGAGACCTTTATCATATTTATCTTGAATTAGAACACTTATTTATGACCTTTAAAATAAATGGTTATGATGATAACATGATTAAAAAAGTGTTATAGAAATCCTGAAGAAACACTCATCCTATTCACCTTAAATAATATTTTGTTTGTAAATTTTATTTTCCTTAAATTAAAGGAACAATTGATGTCTTAGATAAGATTCTTAGGAAAAAGAATATTAAAGTAACTTTCATTCTGCTTAATACGATCAAAAATATGCTTGACAGGGTGAAAGATCCTCTCTATCCAACTTGTTACAAATGTGTCTACTCTATTCCTTGTAGCTATGGAAAAGTTTATGTGGGTGAAACTGGTAATTTGATATAGGTCAAGACAAAGGAGCATTGTGCTGACATTACTCACAATCACATTCATAAATCCACCTTAGCTAAACATTCTTAATTCATTAGCCATCATATTTGCTTAGACATGATTAATGTTGTTGGTTGAATATTTTGTCAATCAGTGTACTGATAAACAAAATAGGTCTGATCAGCTAAAGTAGGAAGATTAGTCATCCAAATGTGTAGGTTTACCACATCAGAAGGGGACTGATCTCTCCACTCATCAAGGGGAGGTTACCTATATATATATATATATAGCCTATCTATAGGGAACCTCCCCTTGATGAGAGGAGAGATCAGTCCCCTTACCACATCATAAGGGCACTGATCTCTCCTCTCATCAAGGGGAGGTTCCCTATAGATAGGCTATATATATATATATATATATATATATATATATATATATATATATATATATATAGCCTATCTATAGGGAACCTCCCCTTGATGAGAGGAGAGATCAGTGCCCTTATGATGTGGTAAGGGGACTGATCTCTATATATATATAGGGAACCTCCCCTTGATGAGAGGAGAGATCAGTCCCCTTTTGATGTGGTAAGAGAGATGGATGGTTTGTCATACCCTTGAGTATTATTTTTTGTTTATATATATATATATATATATATAAACAAAAAATAATACTCAAGGGTAGGACAAACCATCCATCTCTCTTTCTTCAGAGATGATGTGTGCGGATCAAAGGAGAAATTCAAGGAAAATGACAGAAAGCACTCCTCTTCTTTTAGAAGTACTATTCAACAAACCACAAGAATACTCCTGGTAGTAAATGCAAAATGTAGAAAAGGATGTAATAACCAACAAATCAAGATGTAGCACAAAGTCTTCACCTGGATTGCTCAAGAGTAAGATACGAAGGACAATGAGGGCACAAAGTCACCCTAAGGTCCTTTACATAGAAATGAAAAGAAAACACACTAAAGGCAATTATGGGGGCACAAAGTCTTTCCACACTTGACTCTTTAAGACACCTTCCTGACTGTTATCATTAATTCTTCTTGTTGAATTAAAAGAACATAAGATATATTAAGGAAAAAGACATAAGAATAATATCCTCAACAACAAAGATATTACAACACAAAGTCTAAAAAACCACTTGCTTTCTTATTCCAATAACAAAATATGATAAACAAATTGAGCTCAAAGTCTCAGAAGTGTCTTTCAATTTGGGCAGAGTTTCATTCTGATTGTCAAAAAGAAGCTACATTTACAATAGAAAAGAGTCCCTTATATAGCCTCTTCAAGAAGGACTCGAGAATAGTAACACATCATGTTGCATTGAAATATGTTAAGAAGATAGGATAGAACTTAGGGGTGTTTTACCCATTTGATTTTATCAATGTAGAGAAATAAGTCACACTATTGAAAGTTTGCAACTTTTAATGTCTACCTGGTGATCTGATCCTACCTTCATCATTCCTCCTTTTCTAGTTAATTAAATTGGGTCTTGGATTCAATTTGTTGTTTTGTTCCTTCCTTGTTTTCTGCTAGTCTTGGCCTTAAATCCTATGAATGCATTCAGGTCTATAGGTTCAAAGGATCAATGGCTAGTTTGCTGTGTTGAATTTGACGTCTTCAGGCAAGTCACCCCTTGGTCCTCTTTCAGCTTTTCTATTTGGCACTTTTTTAGATTGAACTTGCCCTTTTAGGCCTTAAGAAATGACCCACTTTGGGTCGGGAAGAGCCCCTTGCAAGGCTATCTAACCTTCGGGTTGGTCTTCAGATGGCCTTCGGGCTTCTTTATTCTGGCGGGTCACTAGAGTTCTTCCTTCAAATTTCTTGTTTCATGTCTTCCCAAAGGGAAGGTGACCCTTCAGCTTTAGGGAAGTATCCTTTAATTTGGCAGCCAAGAGTCCCCCACAAGGGCACCTGCCCTTTGGGGTCCTTTGGTAGCCTTTTCCTTAAGATTCTCTTGCAGTTTTGTTCTTTATCAGGTATTTTCCTTGGGCTTTCTCTGCATACAAATTCTCATAGACAAAAAGTCCGGGGACAAATTCTTGCAGACAAAAAGTCCATAGAAATTTCTCACGAAAAAAAAGTCCACATAAATTTCTTTGCCTTTGTCAAATCCTTTGAGTTTTCCTATGCCCATGGCCGGTTCTTGAATTCTTTCAGACTTTTTGTCTGAAGGAATTCCTTCAGACAAAAAGTTCAAAGGAATTATTTCTTGCCTTGGTCTTTTCTAAATTTTGAAAGAATTACCTTTGCAAATGACCCTTCTGAAGGGTACTTTCATTGACCAAGTGCCCTCTATAAGGGTACTTGTCCTTCGAGAGGCTCTTTGAACTTTTTCATTTTGAACTGCTCCTTTGAACCAAGTTGTTGAATCATTCGATTGAACCAAACATTGAACCAAGGATTTGAATCGCTTGGTTGAACCAAACATTGAATTGCTTGGTTGAACCAAGGCGTTGAACTAAAATGGTTCAAGCCAATGGTTCAATTGAATGAACCAAGTCGATGAAACGCTCCATTGAACCATAAGACGTTGAACCTATTCATTAAACCAAGGCTTTGAACCTCTTTGTTGAACCAAAATGGTTCAACCCGATGGTTCATTTGATTAAACTGAAGTGATAAACTAATTATTGAACCAAAAGACATTGAACCAACTGTTGAACTAAGTTTTGATTCATCAGTTCAAACAAAGCCTTGAACTAACTGACGAACCATTTTATTGAACCAAAGGATGAACCAAAACATTGAAACAAAGTGGATGAACTAAATGAGTGAAATAAAGTGTTGAATTGCTTGATTGAACTCGCCTTTGAACCATTTGATGTTGAACCAAATGTTGAACCTGCTGCTGATGCTTGCCGATGGATATTTTTGTTTGAACCAAGGTACTGTAGAGTCCGTATAAACCAAGTCTGTAGTTTTCTCTTATCCTTGAAAGAGTCCATAGAAATCAACCTATGAAACCCATTGAACTTGGCCTGTAGAGTCCGTAGATTTCTCTTCCTGCTGAGTCTATAGATTTAAGCCTATAGAGTCTGTAGATTTAAGCCTGTAGAGTCCATAGATTTAAGCCTACAGAGTCCATATATTTAAGCCTATAGAGTCCATAGATTTTTGAGAAACTTGAAAAAGATGAATTTGAATGCCCAAGACAAATTTTGAAAAGTGAAGAGACAATTTTGGTCTGTAAGACCAAAATAGTTCAAATGTTGTCTAAAAAATGAGTGATATTTTTGGGGGACAACATCAAACTCTAGTTGGGAAACTTCTGTCAATTGCAAAAAGAATAGAAAGGAGTAGAATCTATAATCTCCAGTGTCTTCATGTGTACCATTGGGTTACAGAGTCATGCTACCCAGAAATGAAAGGCATCAAAAATGGAAATAAATAAAACAAAATAGATTTAAAAACTATACAAATGTACATATATATAGATGGAATGATCTGACACTTTAAGAGTTGAAATATTTCAGATGCTACTTCTTGAGAGATAGTAAAAATAGTGCTTTATTCTGATAAACTAGTAGGAAACCATTTTTCCCCCAAAAATGGTGACAGGCGAATGGAGCTCTCCACCAAGAAACCAATTTTCTGTGTCTTCCTCTTGGCCTTTTCTTCTTCTTGTTCCAAGGCAGGATGTGGTCTTCAAACTGGAAACCATAACTCCTTGATTTTTTGGTGAAGGATTCCTTTTATTGATTTTGATTTGTAGCAGCATGGTCCATTACCATAATTGGTTGTTCTTCTAGTTCAGTCTAGCATATGATTGGATTGTCCATATCAAACTCCTAAAAAATTATCAACTTAGCATCTCCTTTGATGTGAAGGAGTTTGATTTCTTCATCTTGAACACTCTTCAATCTGAGCAACAAATATTCACATCCAATTGTGTTGTTGGTGTTGCTGACTTGAAATTTACATGAAGGAAGAATATCTCCTTGAGGAGATATCAACACAGTCCCAACTTCATCATTGGTGGAAGAATTGTTGTCATCATCAAAAGCTGATCTCCTATCAGATTTCTCTTCATTAGAGATGGAAGATCCTTCCTTGTTTATACTGCACCCTACGAATTCTCCTGAAGTCTTGTTTGGATCAATTCTAGATTTTCAGCTATAGGAATTTCATCTATAGAAACATGAACATCCTCTATGGTAAAGAAATAATTACCCCTGCTTGAAGACTCAAACATAATTTGTGCTACAGGAGATGATGTTTGGGTGACCACATATTTTTCCTCCTTTTCAGGGAATAATCTCTTCATTATGCCTTGGACAAGGATCCTTGCTTTAGATAGGTCCATGCTTAGTTCTCCTCCCACGTCCTTGCAAAAATTTCATCCAAGAAAAATGCCATAGGATGCTGAGACATCAGCCACCAAGACAATCATCTTGATTCTCATGTCTGGAAAGGCTGCTAATGTAAATTGGGCATCTTTAATTTGCCCTAACAATGGTACTTGCTTGTTCTCCATGGAGAAACATCTCCCAAAGGTTTTGCTCAATGTGAGACCTAGAGACTTAGCTACTTTAGCAGACATGACATTGTCAGATGCCCCAAAATCAATGATGTAATAATTGAGTTGATAACCATTTATTAATAGGGAAACATAGAAAGGTTCTATTTTCCTAGGGGTAGTTGGAGGAGTAAAGACAAGATTATTTGGAATGGGCATGTTCTTTGGGGAATCAAAAATTATTTTCTTAACCTCTTGTCTTGCAGGGATGGTCTGGTTCTTGACACATTGGAATAACCTATCTAATTGATCAGGATTAGCTTGAAAATATTCAAATTTAGACATTTGTATTTTTGTCTTTTTGACATGATCAATTATGTCAAATGGCTGAATTGGACTAGGAACAGAGGAAAGCATTTCAACCTTTTGGGTTTTAGGAGGGATGGGAGGAGGGCTAGTTTGCGAAATGGGAGTAGAAGGTGAAGGTGAAATTGATGTACTTACATTTTGGGTGATCACCGGATCCTTTGACTGAATAAGTAGAGTAGTTCCATGCTTAGCAATCATAATTACTGGTTGAGGTTACTCCTCTGTCTTCCCTTTATCAGCTTGCTAGACTGATTAGTTCTTAGACTTGGTAAACACTACATATGATCCATCAATAGCTTCTCCTTTGCTTCCAGGTTCATCCTAGTAATTTAGGAAACCAATGTGGGAGTCACCAACTAATTCTTCTTGATTGTCTTCAAGGAGATCAGTGTCATTTTCTTGATTCAATTCAAGATGGAAAGATAATTCTGATTCTGCTTCAAGATATCCCATTGCTAAATTTTTTGGAGGAGCTTTTAGGGCAAGTTTACTTTATGGGGGAAGAAGGTGATTCTATTTCCCTTGATTCCTAGTAGCATTGCCCTGATATGACTAATTTGGGAATGTCCTTTTGTATGGAGTAGAAGACATTCTTCTACCCATTTGCTTTTTGAGAGCAAGCAACTCATTTGGAAATTTTTGCACCATTGGATCTATGGTACCTATAAATGCATATTCAGAAGATGATGAATCTCTATTTCTATTTGGATATCTTCTTATCTTCCCTACTAAGATGAGATCATCTTCTACCTTAGTGGCCAAAAGTTAAGCTACAACAAGATCTATTTGACCAGCACGTCTCAAGAGAAAACTTACTTCAGGTAACTAAGAATTAACGAAAAAGCATTTGAGATTCTCAGCTCTAGGTCGAACTATTACTAGAATTTTGTTTTTTAGTTTTTCAAATTTGGCTATGAAGTCTCTCATAGGCTCATAAGGCTCTTTCTTCATTTGTGTAAGTTGAGCCAAAAGTGCATGTGCATCTTCTACAAGTTTGAATCTAGCTTCAAACTTATCTTTGAGAGTATTCCAATCAGTTACTAACCAAGCCTATAGATGATAAAATCAATCTACACCAGCACCTTGTAGTGTCTCCACAAAAATCTTGACTGCTAAATTTTCAAATTCTACTCTGATTACTCCACAAGCTATGCTGAAAGTTACAATGTGTTCATCAGGGTGAACTTTCCCATCACCATAGAATTCGGGGAAGTTCTTCCTTGAACTATGTGGAAGCTCATGTAGAGGTGGAGTAAGATTGAGAGGACCAAAAGTATTACTCCAGGGGCCTTGAACTACCATTGTAGGATTATGAAAAGGAGGGATAACAAATCTGAGAGGGGTAATTATTAGCAAAGCTTTATCAATAGTAGAAGTAGATACTTCGTCTGGCAATGGAGATTGGGCTATAGTAGGAGGAAAATTTTTGGTTCGTTGGAGATGAGATGGTGAAGGAAACAGATCAAAATCACTTTGCTATACCAACTCAAATACAGGGTCAATGATACCTTTAGCCCTTTGGCTTCGTGTATACCTTGAATCTGCCAGATTGTGAAACAAAAATGGAAAAGAATTGACCTTGCTTTAGTTAAAGCTTGAGGCTTTAAACTATGCATTCTTTACTAGTTAGTGTGGAGGTGAATGGATAGATTATAAATGGATAATGGGTTAGATCCCCAACGGAGTTGCCAAAAACTATTGCACGAGGCTGGGAGGAAAATTTTAACAATGGGAAAACACTGGAGCAGTTCACTCTTCCACAATGGAGTACAATGGATAGGTTATAACAACAATGGATAAGACAAGTAACAGAGTCACCAGAATCTGTAATGGATAAGGGTTATAATGATAATGGGTAAGACACAGGTGATGTTTCAATCTAAAACTTGAGGTTCCAAATTACATAGAATTATGTATATCCCTAGCATAGTCGCCAAAAATTGTTGGTTGAATATTTTATCGATCAATGTACTGATAAACAAAATAGGTATGATCAACCAAAGTAGGAACATTAGTCATCCAAATGTGTAGGTTTACCACATTAGAAGGGGACTGATCTCTCCTCTCATCAAGGGGAGATTCCCTATAGATAGGCTATATATATAAATAGAAAATAATACTCAAGGGTAAGATAAACCATCCATCTCTCTTTCTTCAGAGATGATGTGTGTGGATCAAAGGAGAAATTCAAGGAAAATGATAGACATCACTCCTCTTATTTTAGAAGTACTATTCAACAAACCACAATAATACTCCTGGTAGTAAATGTAAAATGTAGCAAAGGATGTAATAACCAACAAATTGAGATGCAACACAAAGTCTTCACCTGGATTGCTCAAGAGTAAGATACAAAGGACAATGAGGGCACAAAGTCACCCCAATGTCCTTTACACAGAATGAAAAGAAAACACACTAAAGGAAATTATGGGGGCATAAAGTCTCTCCACACTTGACTCTTTAGGACACCTTCCTGACTGCTATCATTAATTTTGCTTGTTGAATTAAAGGAACAGAAGATATATTAATGAAAAATACATAAGAACAATTTCCTCAACAATAAATATATTACAACACAAAGTCCAAAAAACCACTTGCTTTCTTATTCCAATAACAAAATATGATAAACAAATTGAGCTCAAAGTCTCAGAAGTGTCTTTCAATTTGGGTAGAGTTTCATTTTGATTGTCAAAAAGAAGCTGCATTTACAATAGAAGAGAGTCCCTTATATAGTCTCTTCAAGAAGGACTCGAGAATCGTAACACATCATGTTGCATTAAAATCTATTAAGAAGATAAGATAGAACTTAGGGGCATTTTACCCATTTGATTTTATCAATGCAGAGAAATAAGTCACACTATTGAAAGTTTGTAACTTTCAATGTGCACCTGTCGATCTAATCCTACCTTCATCATTCCTCCTTTTCTGGTTAATTGAATCGGGTACTGGATTCAATTTTCTATTCTATTCCTTCCTTGTTTTCTACTGGTCTTGGCCTTAAATCCTGTGAATGCATTTGGGTCTATAGTTTAAAGGATCAATGACTAGTTTGCTGTGTTGAATTTGACATCTTCAGGTGCATCACCCCTTGGTCCTCTTTCAGCTTTTCTGTTTGGTGCTTTTCTAGATTAAACTTGCCCTTTTAGGCCTTAAGAAATGACCCAATTTGGGTTGGGAAGATCCCCCTACAAGGGTATCTATCCTTTGGGTTGGTCTTCAGATGGCCTTTGGGCCTCTTTATTCTGGTGGGTCACTAGAGTTCTTCCTTTGGATTTCTTGTTTCATGTCTTCCTGAAGGGAAGGTGACCCTTGGGCTTTAGGGAAGTATCCTTTAATTTGGCAGTCGAGAGTCCCCCACAAGGGAACCTACCCTTTGGGTCCTTTGATGGCCTTTTCCTCAAGATTCTCTCATGGCTTTGTTCTTTATTGGGTATTTTCCCCAAGATTTCTCTGCAGACAAATTCCCATGGACAAAAAGTCTGGGGACAAATTCCCACAAACAAAAAGTCCATGGAAATTTCTTTGCCTTTGTCAAATCCTCCAGGTTTTCCTACACCCATGAATGGTTCTTGAATTCTTTCACACTTTTTATTCGAAGGAATTCCTTCAGATAAAAAGTTTGAAGGAATTATTTCTTGCCTTAGTCTTTTTTGAATTCTAAAAGAATTACCTTTGAAAATGACCCTTCCAAAGGGTACTTTCATTGACCAAGTGCCCTCTACAAGGGCACTTGTCCTTCAGGAGGCTCTTTGAACTTTTGCATTTTGAACTACTCCTTTAAACCAAGTTGTTGAATCATTTGATTGAACCAAATTTTGAACCAAGGCTTTGAATCACTTGGTTGAACCAAATGTTGAACCGCTTGGTTAAACCAAGGTGTTGAACCAAAATGGTTCAAGCTGATGGTTCAAGCCAATGGTTCAATTGAATGAACCAAGTCGATGAAAATCTCCATTGAACCACAAGATGTTGAACCTATTCATTGAACCAAGGCTTTGAACCTCTTCATTGAACCAAAATGGTTCAAGCCGATGGTTCATTTGATTAAACTGAAGTGATGAACTAACCGTTGAACCAAAAGATGTTGAACCAACTGTTGAACCAATTTTTGGTTCAATGGTTCAAACAAAGCCTTGAACTGACTGACGAACCATTTGATTGAACCAAAGGATGAACAAAAATATTGAAACAAAGTGGACGAACCAAATGAGTGAAATAAAGTGTTGAACCACTTGATTGAACCTGCCTTTGAACCATTTGATGTTGAACCAAAGGATGAACCAAATGTTAAACCTGCTGTTGATGCTTGCCGATGGAGATTTTTGTTTAAACCAAGGTAGTGTAGAGTCCGTAGAAACCAAGTTCATAATTTTCTCTTATCCTTGAAAGAGTCCATAGAAATCAACCTATGAAGCTCATTGAACTTGGCCTACAGAGTCCATAGATTTCTCTTCCTGCTGAGTCTGTAGATTCAAGCCTACAAAATTTGTAGATTTAAGCCTGTAGAGTTTGTAGATTTAAGCTTGTAGAGTCTATAGATTTAAGCATGTAGAGTCTATAGATTTTTGAAAAGCTTGAAAAAGATGAATTTGAATGCCCAAGACAAATTTTGAAAAGGGAAGAGACAATTTTGGTCTGTAAGACCAAAATAGTTCAAATGCTGTCTCAAAAATGAGTGATATTTTTGGGGGACAACAAATGTCATTGCTAAGGAAGTTTTTAAATTAAGGAGGATCCATAAAGCTATTGAAATTGAGAAAAATCCTAATAATTTGAATAGGGATGAGGGGTGGAGACTTAAAAAAAATTGGAAACCCATTATTCAGTTCATAAAAAAAGTAAAATTGACATACTTGACCCCCCTCTTTACCCCCTTTTTTGGATTTTATCTTCCCTTGGCTAACACATTAATTTTTATCTTAGTTTATTCTTATTTATGGTGTTTGGGTTATTATTTTATCTCTTATGTTTTTCATTTTTCCTGTTGATGGGCCTATTTTATAGCTTGAAACATTGATTTTCAAACTTTTAATTTAGAAATTCAATTTTTTCTTTCATTATTCATTATGTAATCATGAATAATCTTATTATAGAAACACTCAAGAATTTGATTTTCAGGCTCTATAAATCATATTTTATCCATTATAGAGGTTAATTGTAACATTCCTTAGTAATAAGAAATCTTTTTGAGGGTTTTCATTATTTTTACTAGTGGTGTTTGTGCTTGAGTTTTCAACTTGGTTTCTTCAAAACTCCTTTTGAAATTAAATTATCTCTAGGGATTCTTAGCATTTTTAATTCTCTATGATGAAATATTTCTCCTACCATGCTTCACCAAACCCTTGAAGTCCATGTTTTGAATCCCATATGCATTGAAGTTATTCATCTACTTCACACACTTGCATCCCTAATGGAAAGCTTTTCCATTTCCCATATATTAGGGTTTGACACCTGTAGTACACCCTCACTTCTCTGACATTAGAATTTTCACCCTTCCTCACATCATTTTTTCATGACTACATTGCAATCTCAAACCTTTGATGTTAGATTTTCTTACTCTCCCTATATTAGGGTTTCTAGTATGCATTACACTCCTAAAACTCTAATGTCAAGCTTTCACACTAATCTTACATCACTAATTCATAACTACATTGTATTCTCCTACTTTTACCTCCCCTCCCTCTATCACTCTTATATCATTCCCTCATTCCCCTCCACACTTCACTATTTCTCATTCCCCAATCCTTATTGTAATTGGTAGATGTTTGAAACTCTAAAGAAAAGAGGAAAATAAAATGAAAGTGAGATGTAATATCAATTTTAAGGGGTTACACCCTATTTTAATAAAGACTCCAACATTGATCACGTCACTGACACAAACATGGGACATGTTGATATGGAATACTTTTAGAGAAGGGTAAACACTTCCTTTAAAAATGATTGGATACAAAGCATTTACAATAAGACCTTCCTCAAGCTATTGAATTTATAGTTTACATGCACTATATAGAAATCATAATGAACCTATCAAGTCACTATGATAAGGATAGGAGAGAAGTATGTACTCCATAAGAAGGACTGGTCTTAAGGCTTAGTCTAGAATATATTGAAGAAATGCTTAATATTATTGATCACAAAGTTTTTCATGGAAATCAATCTAGATTCATCTCAATAATTTCATGATGGCCACAAGGATGATTATCTTAGATCACTAAATAAACACTATCTTGATAATCCCAAACCTTCAATCTCCAAGGTCCTCAAGGTGATCACTAGACATGATTTTAAGCATGAAATTAATAACATAATTACTCTCATAAATATGGTGGTGGGTAACCCAACAAAAAAAAAATTATAATGAGCGGATGTTTCAGTATATCCAAATCATTCATGCCAATAAGTAGTATATCAAATGTGTAAAATTGATCAGTGATTATATTCACAAGCAAATATGTGAGGTAATCACCACTCATAAGTTTTATATGATGTCATATATTATCTATGTTGTTGCATGAATACAACTTTAAAATGGAGTATATACAGTTAGTTTGATGTCTACTTATCAAATATATGAGTATTATCCTAAGTTAACCCTAAGTGAAAGTGCAAAACATTTTTATCATGCCAATTATGTTTTCCTTCAATTTGTTATTAAAATGTTTGAAGGATAACCTTATAATATGTGCTTATCCATTGTTGATTCAATGTAAATTTCAAGATGGGGTGGTTGGTTCATCGAGTTTCCCAACTTTTCATATATTAGGGAATGTGGATGTGATTCTAATCCCTTTATGCTTCTGAGATTTGTAGATGATATATGGGCTCTCATGGAATTAGTGTGGTAGTTGATGGTGACACAAAAGCTCTTGGTTTATAAGCATAAATCTAATCTGCCAACATTCACTTTCTTATGACCATTGGTACTTGTGCTATATTACATAAAGCTAAATCAATGAAATCTAACATGGCATGAGTTACCCTCATTTATTTCATAGTCACCCTTTGTTTGCCATAAGGGGAATAACAGAGCATGGTTTAAATAAATATTTTAGGCATATACCCTATTATGAGTATTTATGGATGGATTGTGATAATGAAAGGCAAGTCAGAATCCTTGGCTATACCTATTTCATGTTAGGCCAAGTAAACAAGTTTAAAATTATGGATATTCTTGATGATATGGACATTGAGGATGATAGTGAAGTAGTGGATGAAAGTTATTTTACTTAAGGTATTAAATATTCATCTATTCCTATAGTTGATTGAATCCTAATGAATAATACTTATTTAGAAAATTGAATTCAAGGAGTTTTTAGGACTTTGACATGGCTCAATATTAAGGTGATTAATGTACAAAAATCTCAACTTCCTTTAATATTAAAGGATACATATATCCCTCCCCATGAGCCAATATAATAGAAAGATGTAAAATATTAATCAACACCTTTAGGTACTATAGGGGACACTATTTTGGTGATTGAAGAGACCAAATATCCCTCACCTTAGCTTGAAAATAGACCTTTGAAGTTTAATTTAAAAAATTAAATTGGTGGAAAGGGTAATCTAGGGATAACAACTATGTTATGTGAAACACCTAATAAAGTTATTCATACACAAGGTTTGATAAAAAACACTACGTTACAATTAATGATAACAAATGCTCATTTATTGGATCCCAAGGAAACTTATCTAACCATAGTAATTTATCCTCCTTATGATAAGCTTCAAGAGGTTCCTCCTTATGTGATTTCCCAAAAGGCCCTTGAGTCAATATATGAAGAAAGCACATATTTTTTATAATTAGCATAAATTTATTTTGAGGAGTTGGTAAATTTACCTATTATCCCAGAAGAGTAAGAACTTGACACTCAAAATAATATAGGAGTCAAAACATTTCCCCTTCTTTAGAGTAATGACAAAATGGAAATTGTATAAAAATAGACTCTTATTGTCTAAGAATAGGTTCAAATGATATCATCATCATAATAGAAAGAGGTGGTTAATAAAACATCTCAATGGTTGAGAAATATATAAAATAAAAGGAAGAAGATGGTTCCCCATTTAGAGGTCAAATTCAACACTCTAATTATTCCACATCTTAGGGCTACCAAGAAACATAAAAAGGTTTATCATATTGTGGTAGATGATCAAGGTAAGAGATATGTTAAAATTTACATTCCCCCTCAGGAGAAATCAAGAGAAGAAATTACATCAACAAAATACCAAGCTTCACATTTTCACCTTTAGAAGGATACTCATGAAGGATTGAAAGAGTATGTGAAGACTACGATTAGTTCATTAATTAATAGGTTAGATCAGGATAAATCCAAAAAATATCAATTAAAGGAGAAGGTGGATCAAATCACCTCTATGATATAACTATTATTAAATCTAACTCAGCCATGAATACCTAATTATACTCTTAATACTATAACTCTAAAATCAACTAATAGAATAGGTAATATGGGAAGAGCTACTAAGGAATGGTCTAAGAAGTTGCTGAAGTAAGGAACTAAAACTATAGCCTCAACTATCGAATCTTATTCCTTAATGGAGGAAGAGAGACAATATATTTACAAGAAAGAGGTTAAGTATAGAGAATAATTGAGTAAATTAAAGAATTGGCTACCTTGTATCCAATCCCTAACTAGAGCAGATGAAGATGTTTTGGTTAGTGAAGGAATTCTTACACAAGATGACTTGGGAGAATAGGTTGAGTTTTTAGGGTTTATAAAATTCAAGATTAGAATTATAGAATAATTCTTGTGCAAGTTCAAGGAATAAAGGATCTTAGTAGATGATCCCACTTGTGATATAAATGAAGCAATTTACAAGCTTCCTTACCCATTCTATGGAGATGAAGGAACAATATATCCTATGGAAGATATGCTAAACTCATTCAAATAATTTCTCAAGTAGGAAACAAGTCTTAATCTTTCATTCATCTATGAATCAATTCATATATTTTTGCATTTTCAAAACACATTTGATAAGTTGAATAAATAATTGAATATTTTTGAGAGAATTCCTTTGTAAATTATAAATCTATAGGTATAGGCTGAGATTCCATATCAACACTCTAAAGGCCCAAACTGAGAGAAGTTAGAAAACATGTTACAAAATTTATAGGAATATGAAGAGAAATGGAAGAAAGCTATGCAAGAAAAGGTTATTAAAATTGATGATGGATAAGGAGATGAGGAACAAGTGATAGAGAAGACCCCCTAGCTTATAGTTTGGGGATAAATTTAAAAGTAATTCTCCTTGTAGGCTGTGAGCTGCATTTTGGTTTAGAGTTTTTTGGTAGTTTGTTGTACAACTTGAACAAGTCAACATTTACCCTGAAATGTGTAACCAAATTCTATTTTTAGAATTTTTTGGCCTATAATTTAGGGCTATGATTTCCTATAAGTAGAAGGATTTCATGCCTTTAAAGTCATCTATCACAATTTTGTAAGTTTTTCAAGAAGAGAACTTTTGTGAAGAAAGAAAAGAATGAATTTTGTGTCTTTTTCAAGAGAATCAATAAAGCTAAATGTTTTAGGACATTGAGCTTGTCTTTAATTGTGAATGAATGATCTTATGTTCATTAATTCATAGTATTATTTTATTCATTATTTATAAGATAAATCTCAATTGATGGTAATTTTGTTTTAAGTTAATGGATGTGATATATAAGTGAAATATGTGTTTGCTCAATTATTTACATTCTTTCTCTCTCTTTTTTATAGTTAATACTTCCCATTTTCTCAAACTCACTTTCCCATTCATATTTCATTTCTCATACATGAAAATCACAAAAGAATTTAGTATGTAAATTTATGAATATGTTAGGTTTGTGCTTTATTTTTCTTTATAATGAAGGTAGCTTCACCTACAAATAGAAGATGGATTTCATCCCACAACACCATTGAATGCAACATACATGCTAGTGTTTTACACTTTTTCCAGCCAACAAGTATATAATATAAATGTCTAAGATAGAGAAAAATAATTGTCATTATAAAAATAATAAATAAAGTATATAAAAAACTTGCATATATTCCATGGAAAAATTAGATTCAAAAGAAGATCATTTTTTTTGCCTCCAAAATCCTCCAATTGGCCAAGTTCCAACTTTAATTTCATTGGAGATATGATCCACAAGATGTGTGGGTGGGTGATGTGATCCAAAATGTTTAATATTAATTAATAATGTTAGTTCTTACAAGGCATGCATCTATTTATGAGACACCCCCTTGTTATTATATTTACCTTAGCATTAAGAAGTAATATATTTGCAATAGTTAATTACTTAGTGTAGTTAATTATTTAATGGGAAGTTGATAGTTATAGTTGGTTTCATCCCTCGGGAAAATGACTTGTGTAACTTGTTTTTAACAAGTTTATATAAATCCATAATGTAACTTGGTATATTTCAATAAAAATATTGTTATTAACCTCACATATCATGCAAATATAGAAAAATATAAAAAATATAAATATAAAAGATATTGGATGGCTAAGATGCCTAAATATGAATTATATTTAGAAATACCCTTAAGGTATAGAAATACCATATATTATTTCTTATGGGGAAGGAATCACTCCAGTATCATAGGGCTCTTCTAGGGGGAAGCCTCATTATTATAGAATGCTCTCTAATTAAAATATATGTTCTTTTTTATGCATAATGATATACCCCTCCTTATATAGACCCTCTTATACTAATAGATGGGTATATCACTAATTCTAATGTGGGCCCACTCATTTACTAATTTAATAATTATCTCAAATTACCCATATGGATGGATATATTACTATTCCTAATTTAGTCACACTAATTACCCATATGACTAAGAGGATGTGTGGCACATGTTGCAATATCCACCCATTAATACACATCATAATATTATCCCTCTAGATACATTCCATTCCATTCCCCTTAGCATGTTTTGCCCTTGAAACATAAGAAAAACAATTTTTTTTTGTGAAGCTCAATTACATAACATAAAAAAATATGTTTTCCTCAAAGCTTGAGGACCAAATAGAAACCCTTCTATGCATCTAGTTTTTATTTCACTTCTTCTTCCTCTACTGAGAAAATATGTTTTCCTCAATGCTTGAGGACCAAGTGGAGGCTCATCCATGCATCCTATGTTTCTCTCTATGCTTGGATATAATCATGTAAAATAGCATTATGATGAACATAACAAAATTAATCACTCTAAATTGAGGTTGATTATCAAAGGTAACATATATATATATGGATCAAATAATAAATTAGAATCAATTGAAAACACGTGATCAAAATTTTATAATGAAAGGAAGAACACTTTAGAATATTTGAAAACAATTGGAGAAACCTTTTTGGATAACTTTAAATCATCCAAGATAAGAATATTTTTTTTCTACCTCATGTATATAAGAATATTTTAAGAGAAGACTAAATGAATAAATCTCATCCAAGTGAAATAAATCCTCATACCACTCTCTAAAGATATCCTCCAAATAAATCAAATAATATATTTCCTTTCCATATATATATTTTTCCATATGTAAATTATAGGATAATAAATTTGAGAAAATGAGATTTGATTATGCAATTTAACCAAAACACCCAAATCTACAATTTACCATTAAAATGTAGAACCATTAGATCAACATGAAATAAAATTAACATTTAAAACAAAATTCTAACCTAAAGCTAAGTATTCTCAAGCAAGATTTAAACAAATAAATATTAATTGACTATGGATGGAGATTGCTTACCAAACACTCATATTTTAGCATGATTCCTGCTTGATTAAGATGACATGGATTCATGGAATTAATGATAGTAAGAATACTTAGAGAGCTTATGAGAATTTTTTTTAGTTTGGTAATGGAGAGGAGATAGATTTAAATAGGCCATGGAGGGAATATCAATGGCCAATATTCAAAGTTGGGATGAAGAGGATCAATGGTGGAGGATTATCCAAAGAATTAAAAATTCCTTGGAAGCCTCTATAATAGAGGCTTATAGAGAGGAATGGATAGTTATAGAATACATTAGGGAGGATAAGAAAGATTATTAGGTGGTTATATATGTGATTAGAGACTAGGGATATAGGAGAACCTAAGAATAGGCTAGGGTAGGTGGGATTAGAATTTTAAATTCCAATATAATGGACAAGTGGGGATAAGATGGGATTAAATGATAAATTACATATTATGAAAACGATTAATTGACTTGAGGGGGAGGAATAAAGTTAACTTGATGTAAGAAATATATGATAGGGAATAGGATTAAATTAATTGGTTAGGAATATGGCTATGGGATTAATTAAGATAATTAGTAGGATTAATAGAATAGTTAGGGCAATCAGATTTAGGTGTATACATAAATAAATGAAAATTTACTCATACCATTTTCATGAAATTATCCTCCAAATCAATCCATGTATGTATTTCCTCCTCATATTATGCTACTATATTGTAGTGAATAATAAATAAAAAATTTCATTACTCCATTTCTAAATTTACACAAGAAACCATCCACATCCTCCTTTTTTGCATTCTCATACTTATCATTTTCTTTCTTTTTTATTGTCCCATTGTTCTAAGAAATATTGTTCCTTTTATCCTAATGAAAAATTATCTCATTCATTTTTCATCTGAACAAACCATCTCAATGTAGGATCCTTGAGATAATTGAACAAATAATTTTTCCAATTTTTTTCAAAAGAATTGATCTCCTTAAATTCATGCCACCATTCTTTAGCATCAATATCTCTAATTTTTTTTTGAAAACCATGATAATGTTTTTATAAAAACTATAGATTCAAAGTATTTTTTGACAGATTTATACCATATAAATAAATAAAATTAATATAAAAAATAAATATAATTAAAATGTAATAAATGGAAAGAGAATAAAAATATTGTATTGGAAATGATAAAATCTCACTATGAATTATTGTGAGCCTCTTTGAGGGGGAAACCTCATTACTAGGCCATACACTTCAATTACAATAATTCTCCTTTATTCGTTTAAAAAATTATATGCCCTTGTTAGAGGTACAATCACTAGGGGGTGAATTAGTAAGCCCAAATAATTTAATTTTAATTTTAGTCCTTTCAAACTATCAAAAAATCAACATATATCAAATTGATCAAGCAACATTAACAAGAGAGCTCATTCATTCAATGCGTACACAAGATCAAACACATAACACATAGTTCCTATGGGAAACCCTCATGGGGAATAAAAACCACTTTCAAGTATATAAAACATGGACTACTTATCTTATAATAAATTATAAATAAGATATTGGTTAACTCCTTTAGACCAACAAACCTTGATCATATCCTCTTGACCAAAGGCCTTTAGTGAAATAACTATTTCACAAGGAGTAACTTCCCCTAAGGAAGATCAAGTCCTTTAAACCCTCCTTTGAAAACCTCTACATTATAAATACTATTTTAAACACTTGATGATGGATCTCTATTTTCTAAATCTTGTAAAAAATATCTCTAACTTATATAGGCCTCTCACATAGACATGCCACAATCTCTCTCTTTTTTCACTCAAGATATCCTCATATGCACACTCAAACCTTTTCACAGATATTAAAATTACAAGAAAATTTTTTGACATCAAAAATATGACATATAGGTCATAAACATAGTCATAAATCTACTCTAATCATCAATTCAACATCTAGGCACTTTACGTCTCCTTCGCTCTATAACTCTCATAGACAACTTACACAAGTCCTCTCAAAAGTCTCATTCACAAGTTTAGAAACCAACACATTTTGTTTAACCATTTATAGAGAAAGTATGAATTAATAAGATCAAAAAATTTCCTTTTAATCCAAAATACATGCCTTCACCCTTAAGGCATCTCACATGGGTCACACTTAAGCATAATCCACTTTCAAATAGGCCTAAGTCACTTTTAGGTCCTATGGAGACCCATTCAGCTTTTTGACACTTCTCTAAGCAAACTAAGAAACATAAGAACACTTTCAAAATGCATGGACCCATTACACATGATCTATGTTCCTATTTAAGTGCCAATAACCATCATAGTACCCTTCTTCTTAAGCACAATTCACTCAAATAAAAACATGTGCACATAGTCGCCATGAATGAATACATAGTCACCTTCTAAACCTTTGTTCATACTATATACAATTTGTAAAACCTTAATAATGCACACAAATAATATTTATAGAGTATAAAAAATGATATAATAGTTAATTCATCATTAAACATTTAAACAACATAAATATAGGCTCGAACATCCTTCTCGGGTTACTTACAAAATAAACATGAACACATAATCAACTTTAAACATTAATAAATTTAACTATACATACTTTCATATCTTAAAATTTATATTTAAAAATGTACTTTGGAATCTTCTACATATTTTATTTTTACTACACTATCAAATTCTACTTGGATCATAAGTTATGGCCCAAAAACCAAACACTGGTCTTTCCTTCATAAATTCAAATATTCAAATGCAAATGGTCACAGTTAAAATTCAAACATTATGCTCACATATTGTGTCCTTGATACTTTAGATTGATCATGTACCATTGATATTATTCTAAATTTAACACATAGTACACGAATTCCCACATTTTAATCTTCAAACAGTTGACCTCATCTCATGCAATCTAGCAACTTTGACTCAATGTGCACCATCGATCTTCTATACATAGCTCAATTTTTAATAATGCTAAATAGCTATCACTTTGACCTTTTGAATTTAATTAAAACCATTTATCTCTATATATATTATCACCTAATCACCATTTATCCTTGGAAGAAGCTTTATCTTTATCTCTACATAGTGTTAAACATCAAACAATTGGCACCATCTTGTTGCATCCTAACATCTTGGAATAAACATGCTTTGTCGATCCTTTTTTAAAGATATTGATCTTTACCCAATTTAAGGATAAAATAATTTTGATATCTTTGACTTTTTGTGAACCATATATCTATATTTATGAATTTCCACACACCATTATATCTCCATTTGGTCCAGATCTTTAACATCATGCAAGAATGACTAGGTATGGGGACCATTGCTTATCTACCTAAAAGGCCAACTTTGGACCTTAATATATTTTGCTTTGCTAAAGTGAATGTTCTGAACATTAGACCATATGATATCCTCACATAATATAATCCAACCATGTATCAATATACTCTTGAACCCTCACACATGTGAGATATAATGATATTAAAATGCCTCCTCAGATTTATTTGTTCATAAAGCCAACTATGTCAAAAATTATTTGGAAAGACCAACATTGCACATGCATAGCTTTTATTATGCTTCACTGCTTAACCTAAAATTTATTACAAATCAACTAGGAGAAAAATTGAAAAAACCCATATAATCACCTTCTCTTAAAACTTCCACACGTGCGAGATATGCCATAATCAAAATGCCTACTTAGCTTTTCTTACCACATTGCAAATTTGGCTAAGTATGGGAAAACACTATCAAAATGACTAAGAGCCCAAATTTGCACTTGAATACCTTTTATTACACCTAGGTGCATGAATTGAGACTTTGTGCATATAAAATAGGGATAATTCCATATGACCAACTCCACCTGACTCATCCACACGTGGCAATTATGATGTCATCAAACTGCCTACTCAAATTTTCTACCATTAGACCCAAATTATCTAGATGATAAAAATGTTGAATGGAGTGAATTCTAATCATGAACACAAGCTATCCAATCATAATTTACCATTTATAAGACCCATTACACATGATCAATACTTTATACTCATCCCTAAACATATCTTAATCATGCTAAAACTAAGGATCAACCAAGCCAACTTCAAGCACATTAGGACAAGCACATTGCACACTTTGTCATTGCCACTCACACTATCAAGTCACTTCATCCACTCACTAGGACACCTTCATGATATCATCATGAAATCACTAAAAAATCTTTAATAATCTCTCCCTTTATCATTAATGTCAAAAAACATCATTCAACTCACCTTCTCTCTCTTCAAGCACTCTCAAAATAAGAACTTTATCCCGCTTTGACATAATGAAAAAGTGGGTACCAATTGATCTTGAGGACCTAAAAATACTACCAATAGGATAGGGCCACCTTATAAAGATGATAAAAAATCCCCCTTACCTTAATCCAACATCTTCTTGTCTTGACACCTTCCTCTTTCTCCATGCCAACACTCTCTTCAATAAAGCACTACAACCAATGAAGAAAGAACACATAAAAAACTAGAATCTAATGAAAATTACCAAGAAACATCTATGAGGGACTCTCCCTAAGATCTCTGAGCCATTACATCACTTGAGCATCTTCAGATCTCCATACACCATGAATAACCACCATACAGGCTTATCAGCCTTTTCTCTCAAACCACCTCAAAGACCACCAACATAAATTCATGCCACACACCAAATAGAAAAAATGCCCTAAAATAATCTGAGAACTCATCTTAAAATACACATGCCTTGCTCTTTTGGAAAACTATTGTTGTATAGGTTTTACATGTTAAATAAGGTTTTAAGATTGTTATCTATAAATAATAAATGACCTTGTTGTTGCATTCAAATGGTTGTGCAAGGAACTCACCTAGTTACAAGAGTTGGTAAAATGGGACTTTGAAAAATTTACCTTGTTGATATAAAGTAGTGGCTATGATACACTATGTGAGTCTTGTGACTGTAGGCAAGAAATGGAATAAATATTATATAATCATTATATACTTGAAAAGTCATGAGATCATTGTAACTTTATAAGAGTTACCATACATGGACTTGAGACTATAATGAATATTGAACTATTAAGATAAATTAGTTGAACTTGATCATCAGAAGTTGTTTTTATATTTAAAAATTGTAATAAATATGACCCACCTTGCATTATATTACAACTAAAATTCATATAAAATTTAGTTTAGTGACTAAAGTCACAAGATCAAAGTGATCATTATAATATATATAATGTTTTTTATTTTATTGTTGAATATTTTTTGTATAATTTGCATGTGTTACACCATTTAGGTACTAAATAGATAGGGATGACAATTGGGGTTTGGGGCATCACCTAGGTTGGGGAGTTTGATGGGCCAACGACCCCCCTAATTAGAGGTTTGAGGAAAAAATGTTTTGGGACCAAATTAATTTTTAGTGATCCCATAGGTATTTTTACCTATAATAATAATATGGGAAATGTTATGACCCATATTTTTATGAGGAACCATCATGGGTTGTATTCTTATCCCATGGTTTTAATATCCATGGCATTGTAAGATTAATAAGGTAATTACATATGTATGCACCTATATATACTTACACATGTAATTTGGGAAAAGTAGAACTAAGAAGTACATAATTATATTATAAGATAATTAAGTTAATACAATAATAAATAAGGTTATTATGTAGGGTTTTTTCCCATAAGGGTTTCCTAGGTGAAATATTGTGTATTGTGTAATATTTGTGTGTGAAATTTATCCTATTCAATTTTATCATAAATATTTAGCTAGTATTACTTCCCTTACATTAGTTTATTAGTCATTTTATCTTCATGTTTTAGTGGCACATTATATAATAAGTTGGAATATGGGAGAAAATTTGAGTTTATCCTACCCATGCATTTTCAAAAAGGATAAAAATGAAGAAGTGGTTAAGTGAAAATACAAGCTTTGAGGTCTTCGACAAGCCTACAGACTCCATACATAAGTACCCAAACCCTTGATGATCACCAAGGTTCTATTATGCAAATTTATTAAAAGGGAATCATTTATTGATCATTAGACTATTTTTAATGAAGGTTTTTGTTAAATAGTTATTTGAAATCTTAGTAATAAGTTATTCCATCCATTGATTAGACTAAAGGGATGGTATTTGGTTAAGTTTGACTTGTGCATGATTGGTATATTGTGTAGAATATATGATTTTTGTTTAAGAGTTTATCTCAATAAAAATGTTGTAGTCTATGTATAAACCTTATAGGATATACCTTCCACATTGAGTGTTAAGGGGCTATCAAACCATACCTTGGGTACAGTCATAAACCCTTGTAAGGGAATCACAAATTCTTATGGTTGAGTTATACAATTAGATTAATATTTGAGGTAAAATATAAATACTTGGGATAAATAAATGTAAATATATAAATTTATTTTTTAGCACATGAGAAGGGTTAAGGTTATAAAAATAAATGATGAAAATAATAAAAAACTTTAATCGATAGGTTTCATCTAGAAAGAAGAAGCAAGAAGGCATCTACATTTCCACTATAATACCAAGCATGTCTTTTCTTCCCTTTGTTTAAAATGGGCAAAAGCATGGTTTATGATTGTTCTTTCTTCTAAAGCCTATTGTTTGTAATAAATTATATATATTATTTGTATATTATTCTATGCATATGCATAGAGGGGTATACATATCTATGTTTGCTATATGGCATGGTTTTATAGACTTTGAATAGTCAAGGTGTGATTTTATGAATGATTTCATAAACTTTGAACAATCCTAGTATGAACATAAGAAATAAAATTTTGTTGTTTCTCTACTATGATAAGATATCTACTCTTGATTAATTATTAATAAAAGTATTAATGTACATTGAAATTAATATTTTATCTTGAATGATATCTATCCTTTACTTTGATGATTTTATGAGGGTTTTTAAAGTATAAGTCTTACTCTTAAGTGTTATGATTTGGGGAATAGTTGACATTCCAACTTGTGATTACAAATGTGATCTCATTTTAAATGTAGGTTAAGGAAGTAAATAATTTTAGATTTGAAATTTATCCTTGATTATCTTGATAGATAACTAATTTTTTATTGAAATTGATATATACTATTGTATAATTTTGTATTATGCAATTTACGGTGTTTATTATAAGACACTAAAATGTACATGTGTCTTATTGCAATTTATCTGTACCTTGATTTATAAACTAAGTTGTATTATATTAAATGGTTATAAATTTCATCTAAAGAATAAGGTTTTCATGAAATAATTAAGGGATTATCTATGAAATTCATTGAATAAATAAACTATTAGCGAAATGGGGCTTGTATTATTTTACTTTTAGTATAATGAATGATGTTTGAACTTTGGCATTATGTTAGGATCATTATTGATATAGCAACAATATGATTATATGAGTTAATTTTGGATTAAAACCTTGAAATATATTTGAGAAATATTCATGTGTCTGATTGGTACTACTATGGTAATCAATTGAGAATAATGCCTTTGAATTATGAGTTAGTTTAGATAACTTAGTAGGCACAAGTCTTAGTTGGCATTTAAAGCTTCACATATTAATGTTCTTAAGTCTATACATAATTTTTTGGAAACTTGTTTTCCTTGAATTGATAAAATAATTGATATAATTCTTTTTCATATTGGAAGTGAATCTTATGGCCATAAAAACATATAGGCTAGACAACAAGTTTTACCAAGTTAGAAGTCAAGGTATACTAATTTGAATTGCCTTATGCTACCTGGCCTCAGTAGAACTAGGGTATATACTAAATCTGATAATTATTTCCAATCTAACATTGTTGAAAATTATGAATAGTTATATCATTATAAGTAATGTTAGGTAAGGATAAAATGGGTCTATGGTAAACTCTATCTAGAAGAAATATAAAACTTTGATTCTTGGAACTAAAAATAGTATATTTAAATAGCCCTTAATAATTTTGCTAAAGAATAATCTCTAGAAGTAGGTAATCTTGCTTTGATACTTGTATATATGTGAATATTGTGATATATTAAGGCCATGAAATGGTAAGGATTTAAATCAACCTAGACATACATCAAAATGCTTCCTTATATTAAGAGATGAAGATAAAATACTAAGGATCATAATGACTAAATTATTATTTGATACTCTCATTGGTTAACTATACTTTGTAACTTAAGAGTTCGAAGAGGAAAAAATATGTAGATTAGTCTCTTGTTTTTCCAAATGAGAAAACATAAAGAAAAAGAATTCACTAAGACTAAACCCTCTTGATTAAGAATTAGGGAGAACTAGGGGGATCATAACATAATAAACAAGAGCACAAAATAGAGATGAAGATAATACAATTTTCTTACCTCTCTTATTGCACATGATGCTTACTTGTTGGCATAATAATGTTCATACTCGGCCTATGATGATTGTAGTCTTTTAACAATGCTCTTCCATGGTGGAAGCATATATTAAATAGTCACTTGTGGCTTGGTGTGAATCTTAGCATAAATTGGGCATTATAACACTACTCTTGAAGGCTTAAAAAAGGTATTCCAAAAGAATAGTCTTACACACAAAAGCTTTTTAATCAATGGTGTGGGAGCTTGTATTTATATATCAAAGAAATAACTCTAACCATTAGGTTAAATTCTAACTTAGGTTGAGTCTAAATTGACCTTGGTTAAGTTAGTCTAACTTTGGGTGGGTTTAAGGAACTCATGAAATCTTAACACCTTAGTTTCAGATATTTGTGAGGCATGACAACTCACTTTAGATATTTGTGAAGTGTGAGTTATATTTTTGAATATTTATGATATAATAAATCACTTTATTATCTCATTTGAATTCTAACTTCATTTTTATCTAAAATTCATTTTTTATTTAATGAAATTCACTAATTTGATTTAGATTTTTTTTATGCAAGTTAATTAATATTTGCAATATAGTTAGTCTTGTTTATTGTTTTTTATCTTTTGGAAATTTATTTAAATGTCATGAACTAATAGCTTATTATGTCAAAAGTGCCAAATTACTAGGTTGTAGTATGACTAGGGTTAAAACTAAGCTAGGTTAGTGATGTATATAGGGTAATACACTAAAAAGGTAAGCCTCATCATGTTTATTGGTAATTAAATGCCTTATGCAGATGAATTTGGGAAATTGAGGTATTTTCTAGGCTTAGAATGTGCCATTTGCTACAAATTGAACTGAATTCTAGTTTAAGCATGAAAGTGGCCAAAACTAAGTGTCTATAGTTTAGCCCTATTTGAGAAGGAATTACGAGTCATAGGCATAATAATGTATTTTAAAATAATGAAAAAGTTTTTAATCCAAATGGTCCATACCCCAAAGGGTGTTCGATATGCCCTTGTTAAATGGGTATTAAGGGAGGCCCAAAAATATGGTTAAGGTTAGGAGATATTTTTTTAAGATTATCATCTTATTATGTTGTATGACTCATATAGATGCTTATTCAAAGATGATTGTATATATAAACACATATTAAATCATTTTTTTCACTTGTTTATTACTCATGGATTGAGGCACATTTTTGGTTAGTTTGTTGGGTTTTGTGACTATCAAAGAGATGATACCATTGATAGAAGACTTTGTGAGCATGGTTTTGCTATAGCTATTGATATTATGCATGAAAATTATGGATAACTAAAATGACAATTAATATCTTAAGCATGGGAAAATTAATTTAAATATAAATATAAATAACTTAAGAATAAGATATGAATAATCAAATCCTAAGAGTAAATAACACAAATAAATCAAGTGTAAGACTAAATACAAAAAGTCACAACTAAATTACATGATATGGATAATCAATAATTAAGTGAAAACAAAATATAATAATCTTATGTAAACTAAGAATTAAATAAAAAACAATAATAAAAAGATAAAAACAAATAAAATATAAATAAACAACACAACAAAACACCAATAGAAATAGATAATAAAACACCAATAAAATAAACAAAACACATAAACAAACAAAGTGATTAAAATAATAAAAAACAACTAAAGAATCTAAAGCAAAGAAAAGAGTAGGAAATAAACTATTCTAAACACACAAAAAAAGAAACAAAGTTAAACAAACAATGGTTAATCATAATGTTAGTACAAATAGAAAATAAATTATTCATGTGTGTGTAATAAGGGTGTTATTCTTGGTGATAGTGTGACCCCTAAGCTAGGTAGAAACAAGACTAATATAACACAAGAATAATTGGCACAAGATTATCCCTAGGCTATAGGGAGACAATGACACACAAACAAGACAAACAAAATGGTAGTGGAATAGAATTAAAGGGGTAGCTAAGCTAACTCTAAATGAAATAGGTAAGTGGATGCTATCTAAATAGTTCTATGGATACAAGATCTAATATGAATTTTAGGATAAATGTAGTTCTCCCAGGATATAGGATAGAAGAAAATAAATGATAATGAAATGAGATTGATGTGTAAAATAAAATAGGAATGACCTCATAAAATTATGAGTGCATGAGAGAAGAGGGATGACATTTCAAAATCATGAAAATGTTAACATAAAAAAATTGTGCAAGCATGAGAGTAAGATTAAAGTTGAAATCACACTAAAAGTCAAGAAATGAGTAGCCACTAATGAACTAAATTAGTAATTAATAGTGTATATTGTATCTAAGGCATGGAATTAGAATGAGATTGAAAAAAGGTGAGAGTGTAAGATGAAACCAAGTGGTCATTAGTATATCAAAGTCAAATACATAATGCTTAAATTATGAACTCATAAAATGGATAGAGCATATGAATTGAGGCCAATAAGGATGGGAAAACTAAATAGTTAGGGGTGTTAGGATCCTTAAGGTTGAAAAATAAAGGAAGGGGAAGCTGAGCTAACTCGAGATACCCCATGTATCCTAGTGCTACCTACATAATCCATGTGGACCTCAGGATGATGTAGTTCTCCTAGAAATGGGAGGAAAAAGACAAAAGGTGGTCTAAAAATAAATTGAATACATAAAATGGCACATCCCAAAAAAATTTATGGATTTATATCTTGTATGGAATTTCGAAGCCAATTTTCATCATTTTGTGTTTTTTAGGATTTTCTAGATATTTAAAAATGTTTTAGAATTTTTCAAGCATCTCAACTCAATAAATAATTATGAGATACATAATTATTCCAACTTGAAAAATGATGATATCATAGCTTAGGTTTCTCAAAAAATTATGAGAATATATGAATTTAAAATTTATCACAAAATGATGAGAGCATGGCAAGGGGGTGATTGAGCTAACCTCAATGTGAATCAAGCGCTACCTACATAGTCCCATTTGGATCTCAAGTCACTATAGTTCTTCCTATACAAAAAGTGGTGAAATGCTTATAGTTTTTTTTGTGATTTTGGTAGCTCAAATCAATTGAAAATTATGATATATAACATGGTCCAAGCTCACAAAACAATGAGAACATGGATAAAGGGTGACTGAGCTAACCTCAACATTAATCGAACATTACTGATTTAGTCTACACAACTTCAAGTTACTATAGTTAAACTTATATAAAAGGCATCTAATTAAGTATCATTGAGTTTAGGTAAAAGGAAAATGGAAAGTCAAATGATAATAGTAATGGCAAGGTGATGTGGTAATTCATGGTAAAAGGTGTTGCTCCTAACTTCCCCATAGGTGGTTATAAATAGGAAACAACAACAAAGAGTTAATGGTACTAATTTGCACATAAATGGTTATAATTAATACTAAGAGGTGGGACATTAATTTTTATAAAGGTGGTTATAATCAGTGGTACTAATAAAATGTAACAAAAAATGAAGGATGTAATTACCAGGGAACACTACCATAAAGCTTTCATATATTGCCATTTGAACATGTAATTCTAAAACTACTGCTAGAACTAAATATGTCATCAACCACTGAATGTGCCTAAAGTAAAAATGAATTAAAAATAAGGAAAAATGTGATATGCAAGGTTAGATAAAAATAATGGGATGGTGAAGGGTTAAGGATATGGTAAAATGGTAAGGGATATAGTACAAAGAATAGGTATAATGTGGCATAACTTAGACGATCCTTGTAGATAATAATCTAAATCTCTCAAGCATAGAAATGTTTAAGGTGAATTGTGTTCATTGATTCATCAAGTTCATATCATTATAATGTAGTGGGATTGTATGCTCTAGAACCATAGTTGGCAACAAATACATATGGCCCTAACCAGTTTGGCTAAAACTTTCCCTTTTTATTGGTTTCAACATTTACATTTTTTCAATTCTCTTTTAGTACCAAGTCACTAAACCTAAATTCATGATGATTAACCTACCTATTATATTATAATTTGAGGTAGTTATGATAAGCCTAAATATTATTTAAGGTGATCAAATTTTTACCATAAAGTAGGTATAGCTCCTACAAGTAAGCCACTCTATAGTATTTATCATGAATGATGTGCTACAATGAAATTCAGAGAGAAGGCAACTTGACCTCAATGAGAATAATGGATTTAGATCCATACATAATTTAATTGGGTGTAGCTCATATTGAAGTATGAAATGTCCATAGGGTATTAAATAGATACAAATTCTAATTATGACCAATATCATTGACAATATTCTTCAAAATTTTGACAATGGTTTTATTAGAAGACTTAGCTTGGCCATTGCCTTGTGGATAGTAATTAGTAGAGAAATGGTATTTGATGTGGTATTGAGAAAAATGTGCCTTTACATCCTTATTTTTGAATAATCCACCATTATTAGATATAATTTTGGAGGGGATGCCATAATGGTAAATGAGATGGTTGAATATAAACTTAGATATATGCTTACTAATGATGTAAGTGAGGCAAATGGATTCCACTCACTTAGTGAAGTATTTGGTAGAAGTCAAGATGTGTTTATGACCATATAATTTTTTTATATTTATTTTCCCAACAATGGTGAGTCTCCATGTTGAGAATGGCCATGGTGTTGTCAATGGTTTGAGTGTTTTAGCTAGATAATGAATTAGATTGGCATGCTTATGAAACTTCACACATGTCTTTACATATGAAGCTATGTTTAATTCCATCATTGGCTAGTAATAACCAGTACACAATAAATTTTTGGCTAAGATTTACCCATTGGTATGGGATCCACACACTCCTTCATCGACTTCCCTCAATGCTAGTCTATATTTTATCGAAGGTAAATAATGAAGCAGAGTTCCATCATAGCTTCTAAAATACAATGTTGGTGCAAGTAAGGTATAGTGAGAGGATTTATGGGAGAAGAGTTTTTTTATGTGATAAATTGGGAGGCATGGTTTGGTCTTGAAAATAAACATAAATATTTGAGTACCAAGGAGATGTGAGACCAACAATGTCATAAACCAACTCATTGACTGATTATTTATGTGTCAACACTAAGAGATGTTCAACAAGAAATTGATAATCCCTAACTCTATTAGTGATTTGGATCATATAATAATAATGGCCATGGAATCTAATATTCTATTATTGGCATGAGTTATTACTTTAAATTAGATGTGGGAAATCTTATGCTTGAGAGTATCGACCATTGCTTAATAGGGTAATAACTTCTCATCCTTAGTTTGGTATTGATATGTGGCCTAATTGATGATTAACTAAGAATCACCATACACTAGTAAATGTTTAATGTTCCACTATACTACTTAATGAATCCCTATAATGAGTGCTTTATATTTGGCCATGTTCTTAGTATAGGGAAATCTAATATGAAAGGACTTGGGAATGAGATCCCCTTATGGTGTAGCAAAAAATATTCTAGCCCCTAATCTATGAGATATGAATGATTCATCAAATTAAATTTTCCACTATTTGGCCTCAAGAGGTGCATCTACTTTTTTAATAGAAATAGTGGCTTGTTTGGCATTAGTTACAAAAAAATAGGTGGGTTGGTAAGATATTCTTTAAGTTGATTGAATGCTTTTTGACACTTTTTATTATAGGAGAATGTATAGCCTTTCTTAAAAATGTGTATAAATAGATGGATTTTTTTGGATAATTATGAGATGAAGCATCTGATAGATTGAATCTTTCCCTACAAATTGTAGAGTTGCTTCAAGGTAGATGTTGGTGGAATTTATATAATTATATAAACTTTGATTGGGTCAACTTTTTTGCCCCCATGAGAGATAATAAAACCTAAAAGTTTACCAAAAGTGATGCTAAATACATATTTATTTAGATTAATCTTGACATTATACTCTTGAGGTCTCTCAAATATTCTTCATAGCATGGCTTGGTGATTGACACGGGTCTTTGATTTACCTAAAATACCATCGATATAGTCCTAAATAATGTCATGCATCATGAAATGGAAAATCACTATCATATCTCTTTAGTAAGTGGATTTAACATTATTAATTCCAAACATCATTGTTTGATAACAAAACATCCCCCATGGAGTGGTGAACACTATCTTATGATGGTATTCTAGTGTTATCCTAATCTGATTATAACCTAAAAAACCATCCTTTACAGAGAGCATTTCATAGATAGCCATAGAGTCAACTATCATGTCAATATTAAGCAAAGGAAAGTCATATTTTGGGTAGGATTTATCAATATCTCTAAAATTAGTTTAGATCCTAATACCTTCTAGATTTTTACTTACTAGTATAATATTTTATATTCACTTTGAATAGTCGATTGGCTTGATGTATTTTGCATCTAAGAGTTTTTCCAACTCTTTATTTACTAACACAACAATATGAGGATGAATCTTATGCAAATTATGTTTAACAAGATTGACATTAAGATCTATAACAATATGGTATATAACCAAGGTAGGGTCCAAACTTGGCATGTTGAACCCTACAAATTTGTTAAAAAAATGCATAAAATTTAAAGCTAAAACTCTAAACTTAAATATTTTAATTCATCCATTATAAAAACTAATGCTAACATATTAATCTCCTTGGACATATGGGATGTTTGGTCCCACTGGGCATGCCATTATGTACCTTAAGAGTTTTAAGAGGAAGTAATAATTATATTAGTCTCATATTACACCAAATGAGAAAACATCAAGAATAAAAATTCACTAAGACTAAACCCACTTGCCTAGGAACTAGGGGGAGCATAACATAATAATTAAGAACACAAAATAGATATGAAGATAATACAATTTTCTTATCTCCCTTGTTGCATAAGAAAATTGTAAGAACACAAAATAGATATGAAGATAATACAATTTTCTTATGATGATTACTTATTGGCATAATAATAATCATGCTTGGCCTATGACAATTTTAGTATTTTATAAATGCTCTTCCATGGTGGTAACATCTGTTCAATAGTCACATGTGGCTTGGTTTGAAGCTTGACATAAATTGGGAATTATAACACTACTCTCAAAGGCTTCAAGAAGGTATTCCAGTAGAATAACCTTACACATAAAAACTTGTTTATCAATGATGTGGGCACTTTTATTTATATATCAAAGAAATAAATATAACCATGGGTAGGTTAGGTTAAATTATAACCTAGATTGAGTCTAAATTAACCTTAGTTAAGTCAGTCTAACTTTGGGTGGGGTTAAGACACTCATGAAATATTAATACATTAGTTTCATATATTTGTGAGGCATGACAAATCACTTTAGATATTTGTGAGTTTTGAGTCATATTTTTGAATATTTATGAGATAATAAATGATGTTATTAACCGATTTGACTTTTGACTTCATTTTTGGCTAAAATTCATTTTTTAGTAAATGGAATTCACTAATTTGATTGAGTTTTTGTTTAGGTAAGTTAATTAATATTTGAAATATAATTAGTATTGATTAGTGATTTTTATATTTTGGAAATTAATTTAAATGTCATGAATTAATAGCTTAGCATGCCAAAAGTTCCAAATTACTAGGTCATAATTTGACTAGGATTAGAACTAAGACAAGTTAGTGATGCATACAGGGTAATATACCAACTAAGATAGCCTTGTAATGTTTTTAGGCAATTAAATGCCTTACATGTATGAATTTGGGAAATTTAGGTATTTTATATGCTTAAAATGTGTCATTTATATAAATTGAACTGAATGCCAGTTTAAGAATGAAAGTGGCCAAAACTAAGTGTCTACATACCTAAGGAGTTAATGTGAAAATATTTTCTTATTATTATATAGTGTTGTTATATTATGCTATAATTTTTAAGTATATAATTTTTATATTTTATTTATTTTACCTTCCAAATAGAATGGTAGAAACATACACTATAACATAGATTTATATGATATTATTTACCATGCTAAGTTATGGCTTAACACTGCAACAATAAGTTGCATCTATACAAAGTCTAGGGCATTAGAAATCATACTTACTTTGAATCAAATTTTTTTGATGTAAGTCTTCTAACCCAAATTTATGGGTTATAGGTAAGAGCTACTATGAATATTAAAAAGGATAAATCACAAAATGTCCCACTTAGTATTATATAGGGTAGATATTTGAGATAGAAGGGTAAACATGCCTAATTTAATTATTTATTAGGTCACAAATAACAAGGAAGTGTAAGGCATTATTTAAGTTCATTATTATACCATGGGTGTTATATATTACCTATTTTTGAGTGACATAATGAGAATATCTAAATTGATGCTAAGATGTTTATAAACTAGTCTATCTATTATAGATCTAAGTCTATAAACACTTCCATTATATTTCTCTACCCTTAAATGATATAGATCAATGGTGTAAGGGAAGTGGTAAAAATAAAGTGCTACACAATAATGTATTTTAATATTAAGGTATGATTTGATATAGAGAAGCATATAGGGTATTAAAACTAGGTTAGTTACCACATGAGAAAGATGTATTTTGGGAACCCAATGTTGATGAGGAATGAAAATGAACATAATTTGGTTAAATATACAAGTGAGGTATCTTAGATTAATTTATTAATAAAGAGTCATAACTTAATGTGATAACATTGAAGATAATGTGGGAAAACTAAGCCTTTATAGTTTGGTATTTTTGCTAATACACTACTTACAAAGTAATGATAAATATGGAAACGTTTTTGAGTGTGTGAAAGGAAATCGAGAATAACAGGGACAAGGTAACCATTCATAAAAATATAATTCCATTAATATTATTCTTTGATATTAATCATGGATTTCACAATTAAAGACTATGATAACAAGTCAAACTCTATACTAGGCACCCTAGACTCATGTATTTTGAATAGTTGATAATAGTAACCTATTGGGTGTGAATGTTTAATATAGAAGCTGACCTATAACTATATAAGGGTTCATTAATTATTGAATTTAGAATTTTATTATATTATAATAATCTTGCATTAAACTCAACAAGAAGGTAATATTTACTCAAGGCTCTGTCTACCCAAGTGGGAAATGTTATGTTAAGAAAATCCCAATTAGGTCTTAGTATGATAAATAATTAAAGCCAAACCTAGACTAATACTAAACTGATAATAGTGAAATTTTGGTATCATAATGAAAATTATAAGATCACTAATAATAGAATAGGTCTTCAAGGGGGATATATTACCTAATCCATAGGGTATTAATGAATTCAAACTAATCAACTAAAATATAGTCAATATAATATTATAAGACACATGAGTATCAATTTTAGGAGAAGACATTCTACACGTAGAAGATAATATAATAGACCCATAATCCATAGGTCCAAGATCATAATTTAATCTACATATTAACATAATAAGACACCATGCTAAAGGAAAATTATCAAGATTAATTTAGGTACAAAGTTGACTAGATTCTATCATTTATGATATGTCAAGTATGAAAAGTGATAAGGGTGATGGTACTTCAAGCCATTATTTTAATAAAAAATATTTTTTAATAGTGGTTTAGAAGGTTTATAATTTTTTTTATTCTCCAAAATTAATATGAAATCTTTGGTTGTGAATTAATAAAGAAGAATAAACTATGGAGGAGTTGTTAACCCAAGT
The DNA here is from genome assembly GCA_037957365.1 of Torreya grandis. Classification (NCBI taxonomy): domain Eukaryota; kingdom Viridiplantae; phylum Streptophyta; class Pinopsida; order Cupressales; family Taxaceae; genus Torreya; species Torreya grandis. The sequence continues at coordinate 3,053,069 of JARHVA010000442.1, forward strand.
TTTCATGAATAATTTATTGTAAAAATCATAAAAAAGTTATGGGGATTTTTTCAAGTTTTTTTATTATGTGAAATTTATGAAGAAACCCAAGAATATTTTATTTTTATTTTATATATGCCTATAAGTGTTATAATTTTCTTGGATATTTTTTATTTAAAAGTAATAAATTCTACCTAAGGTATGATGGTTTGCATTGGAAATATCTTAAAAAATTTAAAATGTTGTTTTTTTGTTGAATATGGCATTGTAAATTGATTGGTGTTGATTATTTGATGAATAATATTCAAAATTTTCTCCCTAGGATGTCAAAGCCTATTGATTTGGAGTTATAATTGTTGATATTGGAATATCACCCATCTAATTTCTATAAATAAAAATTATTTTCATTACTGCTTGATAAAAGTAGCCATCTACTTCTTGTTTACTAGAATTCTACCTTGGGAACTATTACAATTTTATAGGTATGAAGTGTCCTTCCTTCCTGATGAAAAATTCCATCCATATATGATGATAGCAATTCTTATTTTTTTCATTATTACAAGCACTGCTACTAATGGGAGGCATTTTTATGGATTCACCAAAAATTATTTGACGATAAGATTGAAATTTATTTAGGGGATTAGGGCATCTAAAAAATAGGGAAAGGGATGCAAACGTGTTATTCAAAAAAGGTGAGAATGGTAAGAAAAAAATTATTGTGTGGTGAAAATCAGGCTAGAAGATGGTTTAGAGGCCCAAGCTTTGTTGTTTTAATAGATATCTATTTTTGAAAAATTTATGAGGAGATGGTTTTCACCTACAGATACCACTCGATGGTGAAAATTTAAATGGGGAAGGGGATTGAGGGTTTGATTCATATCTAAAGGATTCTTTTTGATCCTTTTTCAAAGTGCTACGTAGAAAGATGATACTCTACAAAGGAAAGACTAGTTTTATGTAGAGTTGTGTATTTTATTGAAACCTTGGTCTTCCAACTTTGATCCATCCAAAACTATGTTGGAAGAGTCTCAGATTTAGATTTGACTCTATGCTCTTTCAATGGAATACTGGAACCCCAACATTCTCTCTAAAATTTTTAGTAGTATGGGGAGTGTGATTTACATTGATCCTTGCACCTTAAAAGGAATTTTAGCCACCTACACTAGAGTTTTCATCTTTGTTGACCTTTCAAAAGTGTTACCTCATGATATAATCATTAAATCAACCATCAATACTTGGTATCAAGCTATATAATTTGAGAATATTTTTTCAAATGTTTCAAATGCAATAAACTAGGTCACCTCTATAGGGATTGCATAGAGAATAATAAGCCAACATCTTCCTCAAGATGGAGTCCTAAGGTGCCTAAAATTGGTAGAAATAAGGAGTCTATCGAATGCCCTTATCCAAGAAGAGTTAATGAAGATGCTTTGACACCTAGAACTATAGTGGAAGACACTAAAAATCTAGTTATTGAATCTAAGAATCTTCTTTCCATCCTTCAAGATGGTATTCAAGAGGGTCATGGAAAATCATTGGTTAATCTTAATCAATTGGTGAAAGAGAAAGAGGGTTTACTTTCTAAGATGTCAAATGAAGGAGAAGAGGTGGAATCAAAGGAAGTTGAATTCAATATGAAATGTCTCATTTTAAAGCTTCCTACCCATTTAAATTCATTGACTTTAACATTGGGCATGTTGTAAACAACCAATTTTGTCCCTATTGGTAAAAGAGGTAGGAAATCCAAATAGGATAATGCTGAATTATAAGTGGTTATGGGCTTACAAAATCAATTAAATGCATATTATCTAGTTAATTATAGGGAGAGGATAACCCCTCTGATATATTATGAAAATCTTATCCTAGAATGTTAGGGGCATTAATTACCCTAACAAGTAGTGTTTGGTGAAACACAACATTCTAAAAAAAGAGGAAAATATTTCTTTGATTCAAGAAACCAAGATCGCTAGAGATGAGATTTCCCAATGCTAAGCTAAAAATTGGCTTAGGTGGAAAGGGTTATTCGTGGATTTTATAGGTGTGTCTAAGGGTCTTATGGAAGATGAATAAAGTGGATTTTTTTGTTATCATAGAGTATGCTAATAGAATTTGGTGCAAAGTTCAAGTATTAAATTCTAATTTGAGTTTTATCTTGTGTAATGTGTACAGGCTGAACAACCTTTTAAGGAAAAGGGATCTATGAGATGTATTGGCCATATATTTGTTCTCTTTTTCTAAGGATTTAGCAGTGTTAACTGGTGATTTTAATGTAATTCTATTAGATAACGATAAGAAAGGGGTATTGTTAGAAATCCTTAATTGTTTAGGGATTTTCAATCTAGTATTAGCAATGCTGCATTATTTGATGAGGAGCCAAAGTAAGGTTGGTTCACATAGACCAATAAGAGAATGGGTTTTAGTAGTATTGTTGAAAGGCTCAATAAATTTTTATTTAATAAGGACTGGTTACAAGGAAATTTTTTGGTGGGGGGGGGTGAGGGGGGGCTGGTTTAGGAATTGTATCCACTTTGATATCTAGGGAGATAGGGAAATGGTCTGACCAAGAAAGGAGAAGGATACAAATCTCCACCCAACCCCCCACACCCACCCCCACTCCTTCTTAAAATTTAAATTGATGTGATTGCATGACTAAGGGCTACCAAAACTGATTAAAGGTTGGTGGAATTATTTTAAGGTTCATGGTTCAAAAATCTTTAAACTTTCTAAGAAGCTGAATCTCCTCAAAGGTAGGTTACTATAGTAGAATCATTCACATTTTAAATATATTTTTGTGGAGAAACTTAAGGTTAAATCTGAAATGAAATCTATAAATGAATCTATTTTCCTTTCAAGGATGGGTCAAGAAGAATACTAGAAAGAAAAAGTGTTGTTGAAGGAATTGTAGAATCTTCTTTATTTGGAAGAAGTTTATAGGAAACAAAAATATAGAAAGAGATGGCTTAAATAAGGGGATATAAACACTAAATTTTTTCATGCTTTGGTGAAAGTGAGGAGGAGTGCGAATTATATCTCAAGAATAGTGGACAAAGATAGGAAGGATCTCAAGGACTAGAAGGAAATCAAAGTAGAAGCTATTTCATTCTTTTCTAATTTATTGGGTTTTGAAATGTCTTCCTCACTACCTTGTTAAATAGAGATCCTTAACCTATTACCCTCATTGGTAGACAATGAGATGAATCAAAAATTTATGGCCCCTTTCAACTCTGATAAATTTGATCGATGGTTTTTTCAATGGAAAGAGAAAAAGTGCTTGTCCTGATGGTTTTCAAGCTACCTTCTTTTAGGACCTTTGGGATGTTATTGGTAAGGATGTGTGGGCTATAGTTTATGAATCCCAAAAATCAAAGAGGGTTCTAGGTGAATTAAATAATACGTTCTTATGTCTCTTTTTAAAAAAAGAACAAGTTGAATTCTTTGATGATTTTTGGCTAATGTCTCTTTGTAATACCTCTTATAAAATTATTTCTAAGGCTATTGCACTTAGATTGAAACCCATGATTGACATCTTGATTTCTAAAGAACAAAGTGGCTTCATTCTCAGGAGAGCCATTTCTAAAGGAATCATGATCATTGATGAACTTATGCACTCACTTTTTTTGAATAAATGTACAGGAATGTTAATCAAATTAGATTTTAGAAAAGCATATGATTAAATCAATTGGTGATTTTTGATGAAATCTTTGCTCAAAATGGGTTTTAGTTTTGGCTTCTACCAATGGATTTTTAGCTACATTTCATCACCCAAATTCTATATTCTAGTCAATGATTCGATTGAAGGTTTTTTTCTAGTAATAAAGGGATTAGACTATTGATTCCAGTTCAGGTCTCCATAATAAAAGAGCTGAACACGATAAAACAAAAAACCAATAATTATATTATATTATTTAGAATATCAAGAGAATAATATAATGACTATTATATAGCCATTGAGATAGCCAAACAACCTCCTAAAAAATAAGAAGGTCAAATAACAAATAACCCATTAATAGAATTATGGGTATAACAAATCAACCATTAACTTAGGTAATACAATAAACTAGTAATTGTTATTTACCTATGGTAAATAACCAACCAATGTAAATAGTATTCTACCTAATGGTAACTCACTACATGAATACTATCCTTAACATTCACCCCCTTAGTGTGAACATGGGGAGAATGTATCCCTATACTATAATTGGCCCATACTCATGATCCCTCATGAAGGTTTCCAATGTGGTAAACCTACAACCACAACAATAGATGGTTTTTAATGTAGTGAAACATGAACCATGACTACAAATGGTTTTCAATGTGGTTAACCACCAACTACAAAATCATGAGGTTACATTATTTCTTTTATTCTCATCACAAACATGTTACAAGAGTAAATACAAGGATAAAATTTCATATTTTAAACTCTTTGAATAAGAATGTATCATCTATTCTTATTTTTAAAATACACACACAACATATAAAATATCACACCACACAAATGTGCCACTAAAACAAAAGTGGCCTCTTCACTGGTGGCTTGTGAGAGTCTTGAATAGCCTCCATCCTCTAATATATTCGTTTCTTACTCAGATGATGAAGATTTATTATTTAAGTTCCAGATGTAATGTTTTGTTGTCAAATGTCAACATTTGGTTAGTCGAGCATTCTCTGGTTTGATGTCTATTTCATATCTTGCTTCAAAATTATTTTGAATTTTGATGTCTTGGTTTTTCATATTGTGGATGTCGGTTTCCACCGATAATACATTCATAAGGCAATTTTTTTTTAATTTTTACAATATTTTGACAATGACTCATTTTTGACATTAACCTAATTTACCTAAATGACAAGACTCAAATACTTAATTTTGATATATGACCAATTTTGACAACATATGACTTATTTAACTTAGACTAACATAACTAACAACACAATATTAACATTTTATAAATAATAATAAAATGATTTGAACTTTGACACTTTAAAATACTAAAAAATAAAATGATACATTGACAATTTTTTTGACCCAAATAATACTTATATGAATTATTTGTCTTAAATCTTTCGACAAATGCATTAAACTACCAAATAAACTTGAAACATAAAAGACTTTTAATACTCAAATGACTCTTAAAAGTCTTCGACTAAACTACCTAAAGACAAACTAATGACTTAAATAAATCAACACTTCACTTAATAATAAAATGACTTAAACAAATAAACTTTAATACATATATACATACATGTTTGATAGATCCAATCCAAATAATTGTTGGGAAGAATTTACAGTGAATATCGTAAATGTTGATCACTTCGATACAAGGAAAGTATTCGATGTAAACTGATTTGAATGTGGATGGTTTGTATCACTTGGATAGAAAACCTCAGGTCACATTAATCTTTAATGAAGATGTGTAGGACTGATTCTATTGATATGAAATGACTTTGAAGTAGAAACTCTAGGCACAAATCTTCATAGTCAATTGGAAGCATGCATGGTAAAAATTAGACACTTCGATGAATAGATGTTAGTCATAGAACATTGAATGAACTAGATGACCATTGAATGATAGGTGCTAATAGAAGATTCTAGGTTTAACATTCCATTGATGGTACTATGCGATGAGAGTCTTGTGCTTATTTTTATTATCTATCACCTTAGATCCTAAGACAATATTTTGATAGAATAAATAATCCTTACAATATAAAATATGACTATTATAGTAGGGCTATAGTTGATTGGTATATTAACGTGATTTTAATGCTTGCACATATAATATACAATAATATTTATATCCTTTTCAATTTATTCAAATACATCCATATTAGGCACTCTTTCTTTGTAAAGCATATTAGGATCATCACCAATTTTTATTGATCAATTCACAAATCAAAATACTTCAATAATTTAATCCATTGTAGGTCATAGAATCTAAATCATTAGCCATAGGATATCTAAAAATTCATCATTCAATTACGTGAACATGAAACACCATGAATATTATCAAGACACACTATCAAATGCTTTCATCTTGAATGCAATCTTCTCTTCCACATATTTAACAAACCATTTTCTTGCTTTGATAGTATATGTTGATTCTAGTTCAGGTCTCCATAATAAAAGAGCCAAACATGATGAATTTTTTTTTAATAATTATATTATATTATTCAAAATATCAAGAGAATAATACAATGACTATTATATAGCCATTGAGATAGCCAAATAACCTCCCACAAATAGGAAGGTCAAATAACAAATAACCCATTAATAGAATTATGGGTATAACAAATCAACCATTAACTTAGGTAATGTAACAAACTAGTAATTATTATTTACCTATAGTAAATAACCAACCAATGTGAATAGTATTCAACCTAATAGTAACTCACTACGTGAATAATATCCTTAAGATAGACAAGGTGATCCCTTATCATCATTTATTTTCATTTTGGTGGCTGATTCTCTTAGTCAAGCTTTGAAATCAACATTTTTGATTAGTAAAATTTAGGTTCTTATTGTGGTGGATGTGTCATGTCCCCTTCTAGTTGACATATTTTCGAGCGGATGATTAGCCTATTATGCGACCCTCGTAGGCTGATAGGATGGATAGAGGGTCTTGATAGAGATGGGTTGGAATTCGTTCAGGCTCTTTCGGGCATGAATTAAGGGAGATATTAATATTTGATTGATTTAATCAAATATTAATTATTTGAACTAATTTTAATCAATTATTAATGATTAATTAATTATTAATTATTAATGATTTGGTCTAATTTGAGGATGCAAATTCTAAATTAAGACTTGGTCTAATTTTAAGACCCTAGTTCTAATTTAAGGGAGTCTAATTTAAGGGAGTCTAATTTTAGCAAGCACACCTTTGGAGGTGTATAAGAATCTCTCATGAGAGAGAGCTTGTATTCATGATTTTTGATATTGATTCTTGTTAAGAAATTCTTCTGTGAAGACTAAGCCAAGGGTTCCAGTATTCCATCTGCAGTGGAGAACGTCAACTCTTCATTGTGTGCGATTCAGAGGCTATGAAAGATCAGCTGATCTATTGCCAAACTGCATTGAAGAACGTCAACTCTTCAGTGTGAGCGATTCAGAGGTTGTGAAAGATCAACCGATCTATTGCCGAATTGGGAGATAACTTCATTCAGAAGCTATCACATGTACTTACAAGTTTGAGAGATAACTTCACATAGAAGCTATCACGAGGGTTTCAGGTATTTTCATTATTTGGGTTTTGATTCCAGAATTATCCAGATATAGATCTTTGTATTAGCCCATAATTCTACAGATCAGGATCAAGCATATAGGTTGAGCAATATCAGTGGCCGTACGACTTCCGTACAGATCTGTGAAAATCTGTACGCATCTACAAAAAGTTTAGGTACCGACATCGGCGAACAGAGACCTATAGAGACCGACATCGGTCGACTTAACACCGACGTCGGCAAGGGGATCACTACAGGTCGATCGACGACGGCAGTATAACCGACGTCGATGACTGTGTTTTTTACACAGCAGGCTGAGACGTTCCAGATTCAGCCCAGTTCACAGAATATTCAGGCTATAAGGCCAAACTTTTGATATTCTTTGTATACCTGACAGAGGATCTCTATTGTAAGCTTATGAGAAAATAAATAAGAAATTATAATGTGATTTATTCATCTATTTGAAGATATTTTGCAGAAATTTAGATAAGCAATTTGGAGCTTTGTTTTGATATTCGAAGGGATATTACAGTGGTATCAGAGCTAAATCCTGCCATCCTGAGGGTTTAGAAATTTTATGCAGCCACAAGAGTTGCGACCACATGGTTATTACACACGCAGTAGAGCTTTGCTTGAAGGTACCCAGTTGTTAGAATAGCAACAGATTACCATGAGTGACAGACGTGAGGGTAGTCCACCCAGGGGCCACAGGTATGATACTGACCAGGACACTAGAGAATTCTATCGTGCTATGATGTCAGGTCAACAACAGATGAATCAGACACTACAAGCACTTACTACTATGATAAGGGGAATGAACGCAACCGATAGACAGAATGGGGAACAAGGAGATAATAGGAGTGCTACTATTAATTAGAGACCACGGCAGACCCATTCCAGGACAGCAGGTAGACCTACACGCCCTACGTTTGTTCAAGAGGAACCAGACGTTCCAACAGAGGAGGAGGCGGGAGATCCTTCATTTACAGATGTTTTCATGGCTGCAGATGAGGAGTGGAACTTATTACCTCCTCATGTACGAGAGAGGACGTCCCTTGATCATTTTATTAATCTGAGGAGAGAGCACTACAGATTGGCTAGACAGGACAAAAGACCTAGACACCAGAACAATGATCTTAAGCATGCTATGAGCAGGCTCACACTCGCGATGTTCGACGGAAGTGGTAAGGTCACAGCCCAGGCTTGGATTAGTAAGTTGGACACCTTTCTCACATTGCGTCCGATGGCCGAGGAAGATGCTATCAGATATGAAACACTACATCTTGAGGGAGTAGCTCACGATTGGTGGCACCACGGGATGGTGACACTCCATCATGATCAGATCACCTCTTATCAGGAGTTCGTGGACAGGCTAGTAGAGCATTTTGACAGGAGGGATCCAGAGTCCTATTTTTGAGAGTTGGCACAGTTACGTCAAAGTGGCAGTCTAGAGTCTTATATTGGTGACTTCCAGAAGTTATCAGTTATGGTTCTTGACATTTCAGAAAGGTGACTGGTGGTACTCTTCATGGAGGGACTAACAGAACCATTGAGAGGATGGATCAAAGGCTTTGATCCTCCTTCCTTACAGGAGGCTATGAAGAAGGCACGTAGCATGGAGATGGCAGCCCCATCAAGTAGATCTAACTCCAGAAGTACTTCTTTATCCAGGGACAGTAAGGGGTTCAACAGGAACAGAGAGAGACCAGGTTTCAATGTGGATAAATCAGGTGTTAAGAATAATTCAAAGGCCAACCCAACAGCACCATCATTGGATAGAGATGTTCTTAATAATCTACGTAGGAAGAAACTTTGTTTCTATTGCAAAGGTCCATATGATGCTAATCATGATTGTCCGTTGAGGCCTAAGGGAAAAGCAAATCGGGTGATGTGGGCCTATTATGAGGATGAGGAATCAGAAGATTCTGAACATCACGATTGTTCCAAGGAACCGGACACTGAGGCTTCAGAGCCTAAGGTAGAAGCAGAGTCAGAGCTCCAGATTCAGGAAGCACGTCTATCTAGCATCCAGCACGAGGGATCATTCAGACTCTGGGGAGTTTTGGTAGGACAGAGGGTCATTACCCTTCTTGACATGGGCACCACACATAATTTTATTGATACTAGATTTGTGGAGAAGCGTGGACTCACCACAGAAGAGTTTGAGGGTATTAGAGTTAAGGTAGCTGACGGTTACACCCTCAGATGTGAGCGGATGATCAGAGAGCTCCCATTACGCTTGAACAACTATGAGTTCAAGGCGGATTATTATGTGGTCAACATGGGAGATATAGACTTGGTTTTGGGCATGAAGTGGCTTCATTCCCTTGAAGTAGTCACTCTTAGTCTTAAGGATATGGAGATCCATTTTGATGTAGATGGGAAGACTCACATTCTCAAAGCAATACGGGATGGCAACATCAAGACTATTTCTTTACATCGGATGGAGAGGCTCATGCGACATGACATGGTAGAGTGGGCTGCCGAGTGCACATTGGCACCAATATAGGAGGGACCGTAGAAAACTAAGTATCATCCTGACATTCAGCAGTTGAGAGTCAAGCATGATAAAGTATTTAGTGACATTCCACCAGGGAGACCTCCAGACAGGGGCATTGAGCAAATTATTGAGCTTGAGGAGGGTGCTAAGCCCATTATGATTACTCCATATAGGCATCCTAAGCGGTTGAAGGATGAGATCGAGAAAAAAATTAAGGAGTTACTGGCTATGGGTCATATTCGGCCAAGCAAATCACCGTTTGCTTCTTCAGTTGTTCTAGTGAAGAAGGATGGCACCCTACGCATGTGCATAGACTACAGAGCCCTAAATAAGAGAACCATTAAGAACAGGTATCCTATTCCTCGTATTGACGAGCTTATTGATGAGCTTCATGGTTCACATTACTTCACAAAGATAGACTTGAGGTCGGGGTATCATCAGATCAGGGTTCGCGAGTAGGACGTGGAGAAGACAGCTTTTCGTTGCCATTGTGGACACTATGAGTTTATAGTGATGCCATTTAGGCTCACTAATGCACCATCAACATTTCAGTCCACCATGAATAGAGTCTTCCATTCACTGCTGAGGAGGTTCGTACTTGTCTTCTTTGATGACATTCTGATATACAGTAGGACTTGGTAGGAGCATTTGGCTCATCTGGAGACTATACTCAGCATCTTGGAGAGGGAATCCTTGTATGCCAAGGAGTCTAAATGTGATTTGGGGATGGCCGAATTGTTATACTTGGGTCATATTATCAGTGCAGGGGGAGTGCGGATGGATCCTGAGAAGATCCGCGCGATAGTAAATTGGCCTATTCCGGCAAACCTAACACAGCTAAGGGGATTTCTAGGTTTGTGTGGATTCTATCGGAGGTTCGTGAATGGTTATTCACAACATGCAGCTCTTATGACAGATTTGACTAAAAAGGGGGCTTTTCATTGGACACCTGAAGCACAAGAGTGTTTCGAAAGGTTTAAGGGGTTGATGACTACGTGCCCAGTTCTGGCACTACCTGATTTTTCGAAGCCATTCGAGCTTCAGTGCGATGCTTCAGGCGAGGGCATTGGAGTGGTGCTAATGCAGGACAAGCACCCCATAGTATATGAGAGCCGCAAGCTCAGGGGACCAGAGAGACTATATATCATATATGATAAGGAGATGCTCGCTATCATGCATGCCTTAGCAAAATTTAGGCAATATCTCGTGGGTAGCAAATTTTGTATCAAAACGGACCACAACAGTTTGAGACATTTCTTGGGGCAGCGAGACCTCAATGATCGTCAGCAGAAGTGGGTGAGTAAAATACAAGCATATGATTTTGACATCTCTTTTATTAAGGGCACCCAGAATGTTGTGGCCGATGCTCTTTCACGCAGGCCGTATTTGAGTACCATGGTCCATATTACCGAGGATTGGCGACATATGATTGTGGCAGAGTATGCCAAGGATACATGGGCGTCTAGCATTGTTGAGGGATCGACGGTTGACACCAGATATACTCTTGTGAATGACTTGATCATTTACAAGAACAAGGTTTATTTGATCCCAGGATCATCGATGAAGAACATTATCATGCGAGCTTTTCATGATATACCTACTGTAGGACATCCCAGATATTTTAAGACTTATCGACAGGTTAGGGAGAGATTTACATGGAAAGGCCTCAAAGCAGATGTTCTTCAGTATGTACGTGAGTGCCCTGTTTGCCAGCAGAACAAGCAGGAGAACACGTACCCAGCAGGATTGTTGCGGCCACTTCCAATTCCTGACAGGAAGTGGGGGTGTTTGTCAATGGATTTCATTACGGGCTTACCTAAAGCCCAAGGATGAGATTGCATATATGTAGTTGTGGATCGGTTAACGAAGTATGCCCACTTCTTTCTGATTACTACCACACATACAGCTACACAGGTAATAGAAGTTTTCTTCCGAGAGGTATTTCGATTGCATGGATTACCTCAGAGCATAGTGAGCGACAGGGATAGTCGGTTCATGAGTCACTTTTGGCAGGAAGTGTTTCGACTCTATGGGACCGAGCTTACACCTAGTACCAGCTACCACCTGCAGACTGATGGATAGACAGAGATAGTGAACAAATGGGTGGAGGGCTACCTCAGGAACTACATTGCAGGGCAGCAAAAAGCTTGGGTCAAGTGGATTCATTTGTGTGAATATTGCTATAACACGACTTTCCACATGACCATTCAGATGTCTCCTTTCATGGCATTATACGGGTATGAGGCACCGAGTTTTCTAGATTTGCTACTGAGCGACAGTAGAGTGCCGAGTGCTGGAGACTTACTGCAGGAGAGTCAGGATACTATGAGGACTCTCAAGGAGAATATTGCTAAGGCGCAGAATCAGCAGAAGCAGTATGTAGATCAGTGGAGGACTGAGAGATCTTTTGAGGTAGGGGATATGGTCTATCTTATGCTGCAGCCTTACCGACAATCTACTCTTAGGAAGAGTGGGGCAGAGAAGCTCAAGCCACGTTACTATGGTCCTTTCAGGATCCTGAGACGTGTTGGAGAGATGGCTTATGAGCTAGAGCTTCCTACAGAGAGCAAGGTACACAATGTCTTTCATGTATCAAGCCTCAAAAAGGCGTTAGGACACCGTGTGATACCTTCTACAGTTTTACCTCCCTTAGATGATGAGGGAAAATTGATCTTAGTACCTGAGTCCATCTTGGAATCTAGAGAGAGACAGTTGCGTCGACATACTATCAGGGAATATTTGGTAAAGTGGAAAAATTTGCCAGTTGAGGATGCGACATGGGAAAGCGAAGATATTCTACAGCATCCAGAGTTGAGATTGCTTGAGGGCAAGCAATTTCAGGAGGGGCAGACTGTCATGTCCCCTTCTAGTTGACATATTTTCGAGCGGATGATTAGCCTATTATGCGACCCTCGTAGGCTGATAGGATGGATAGAGGGTCTTGATAGAGATGGGTTGGAATTCGTTCGGGCTCTTTCGGGCATGAATTAAGGGAGATATTAATATTTGATTGATTTAATCAAATATTAATTATTTGAACTAATTTTAATTAATTATTAATTAATTATTAATTATTTATGATTTGGTCTAATTTGAGGATGCAAATTCTAAATTAAGACTTGGTCTAATTTTAAGACCCTAGTTCTAATTTAAGGGAGTCTAATTTAAGGGAGTCTAATTTTAGCAAGCACACCTTTGGAGGTGTATAAGAATCTCTCATGAGAGAGAGTTTGTATTCATGATTTTTGATATTGATTCTTGTTAAGAAATTATTCTGTGAAGACTGAGCCAAGGGTTCCAGTATTCCATCTGCAGTGGAGAACGTCAACTCTTCATTGTGTGTGATTCAGAGGCTGTGAAAGATCAGCTGATCTATTGCCAAACTGCATTGAAGAACGTCAACTCTTCAGTGTGAGCGATTCAGAGGTTGTGAAAGATCAACCGATCTATTGCCGAATTGGGAGATAACTTCATTTAGAAGCTATCACATGTACTTACAAGTTTGAGAGATAACTTCACACAGAAGCTATCACGAGGGTTTCAGGTATTTTCATTATTTGGGTTTTGATTCCAGAATTATCCAGATATAGATCTTTGTATTAGCCCATAATTCTACAAATCAGGATCAAGCATATAGGTTGAGCAATATCAGTGGCCGTAGGACTTTCATACAGATTTGTGAAAATCCGTACGCATCTACAGAAATTTTAGGTACCGACATCGGCGAACAGAGACCTACAGAGACCGACATCGGTCGACTCAGCACCGACGTCGGCAAGGGGATCACTACAGGTCAACCGACGACAGCAGTATAACTGACGTCGGTGACTGTGTTTTTTACACAGCAGGCCGAGACGTTCCAGATTCAGCCCAATTTGCGGAATATTTAGGCTATAAGGCCAAACTTTTGATATTCTTTGTATACCTGACAGAGGATCTCTATTGTAAGCTTATGAGCAAATAAATAAGAAATTATACTGTGATTTATTCATCTATTTGAAGATATTTTGCAAAAATTCAGATAAGCAATTTGGAGCTTTGTTTTGATATTCGAAGGGATATTACAGGATGTAGTGGTTCCTCTAACTCATCAACACTTTACTGATGACACCATTTATATTTGGAGTTTCTAGTATTATGAAGGCTAAGGCCATGAATACATTTTGTAAGATCTACTCAGAGGCTATAGTGCAAGTTATCAATGTTTATAAATCTATGATCTTATTATTTGATACCCCCTTACATATGCAAAGAAGAATTCAAGATTTTTTGGTTTTGTTACAAGTTTTCTTCCTAAAAAATATTTGGGCTTTCCACTTTTTGTGGGTCCTGGTAGGGTTGAGCTTTGGGATCCTCTAATCCATTGTTTGGGGAAAAAACTTCAAAGCTGGAAAGGTAAATGGTCAACTTTTGCTGGTAGAATTCTTATTTTAAAATTGGTCCTTTGTGCTATTCCTATTTATATGTTATATATTATGAAGATGCCTAAATCTGTGTTGAAAAAAATTGAGAAAATTTTGAGATATTTATTGTGGAAATGTTTTAATACAAATAAAAAAATTCATTTAGTTAAATGAGATTCGGTGATCCTTCCTAAAGATCTAGGAGGGGCAGGTATTTTGGACCTAGCCATTCAAAATTTATCTTTGGGGGCTAAACATATTTGGAACTTGATCTCAAAGTTGAAAGGGATTCTTTTTCAAGTTTTGTTAAATAAGTATATTGGGAATAATAGTCCAATTTTTTTTATTTCAAATTTTGTTCCCCCCAGTGGCTCTCATTTGTGGAATTTTTTATCCCAATGCTGGTTGGTGTTTACTAATTTGGTTTCATGGTAGATTGGTAATGGTAACATTTCCAAATTTTGGGAATATTCTTGGAATGGGTATGAGGTTTTGGATCACAATCCTAAATTTAATCTGGTGAAGGAAGCTTCTCTACTACAATGGGGAAATAAGGTCAGGGACTTTAGGAGGAAAGACTCTGATGGATCCCCATCCTTCTTATGGAATGATGTTAACACTTCAAATATTTTTGAAGCCTCCAAATCATTGTTCAAAGATGAACTTGATAAGAGAGTGTCCTATTATCTTATAGAAGAGGACAAGATCATGCGTATGGGGTCTAAATCAAGTAAATTCTCCACCAAAGAAGGAAACAAAATTTTAATTCAAATAGGTGGAAAAGGTGCTTCCTCCTAGAGTGGATTTTAGAGTAAAACCTTCTTGCCCAAAGTAAGGGTGTTCTACTAGTTGGTAATGAAAAGGAAAATTATAACTCAAATGAGGAGAAGGAAATGGGGATATGCAAGTCCCATAAGGTGTGATCTTTGTCTTCAAGAGGAAGAAGATATGGACCATATTCTCCTTTATTACCCTTTTTCTAGCCACTGTTAGTATTGGATGTGTAGTAAACTTAATTTAGATTGGGTTTCTGATGGAATTATTGATAAAGTTCTAATTTTTTGGCCCAGATTGGGTGGCAGGTAGTATTTAGGTTCCTATTGACTAAGTTTGAATTTTAGGTCAAATTTGGACCCTTGTAGGTAAAAACATGTTTTGTTAGATGATTTAGGGGTCTAAATATATTTTCATGGGAGTATTTTATGTCATTTGATGTTATTGAATGCAACTTTAGCCTTGGTCTTAGTTACATTAGTCAATTTGGAGTCATTTAATGTGCTTTTGAGAGTCATTAATGAAAATGGCATGTTTCCCAAGGTGAACAAGTGCCATATTTTCATTTTAAACATCCAATAAGTTATTTGAGATGTCAAGGATGTCAATTACATTTAGAATTTTGTAGGTTATCTAACTGAAACTTTAGAAATAAGTTGAAAAAGAGGAAAAATGGCACTTGTAAAACACATAGGGAAGTGTGCCACATGTGGAAGATCATGGGGGGTCTCATAATATTTATAAAACTCATATACATTTTTTTGTTGATCTAGAAGTGTCATTTTGAAGCCAAAACCATTCTATTCATCTTTTGCATTTGTAGACAGACTAAAGTGACACTCAGGTTTTTGATCGGTACAAGTAACATAGGTAGTTTAAATAAAAATGATTTTGGGAGATGATATTAAAATAATATACCTTAATTTTAATATATAGAGTTTGAATATTGGTCAATTTTTATTTATGAACCATTGCTGACAAGTTGACTGTGTCTTTTTACTAGCTATTTCATGTACCCTATAGGTTTTGCTCAATTATAGCCAAATCCATATGACACAATTGGTGATGATGGCTCTAGAGGATGTTGGATTAATTTTAAAATTGTATAAATTCTTGTTTTTATGATTCAAGATGTTTGGATGAGTATATTAGCCCATGATACAAGGAGGTGTCACCATGTGTAGTTTTAATTGGAGTGCCTCTGTTTACTAAGTGTTTTCTCATGTAGGTGTCTCATACATCTTGGAAATGGTGTTATACAAGAATATAACTCATGTGAACTTATAATTTCATGTTTTTTACTTTACCATTTCACCTCTTGGATTGCTTACTAGCTTGCTTCCCTCCATGGTCAACTCTTTACATAATTTCAGTTGTAGTCTCATGTATAAGCTGGTCTATGATGTCTATAAGGTTGTAATGGAGATGTATTATATATAAATTAATTTAGGAGTTTAATGAAGTCCATTTGTATACTTTGGGAGGTGTAAATTTTGATCATATGCTCCCATTACATGCCAAGGCAACCACTTGATACTTCTGTCTACTCTGTTCACATATTGGCAAGCGATTTTCATGTTGTAGTAGGTGTTCTAAAGTTGGTTCCAAGGTATAAAAGATGGATATCACACATTTTATGAAGGATAATAAATTTTGGGCTATCTTGAAGATATTTCATCATGTTTTTACCACATTTCATTGTTTTATCTACAAAATTTTCTTAATGTGCATCCATAAGACCATTTGCTAACGTCATGCTAGTGTAAGGAGGTGAATATGTGTTCCAACTCCTTGGTTCTACTTAAGGTAAATTTGGATGTTTATAAAAGGAATATGAGGTTAATTTTAATTCATAATTTCTATATATCCACACTCAATCCACTATTGAGTATTAAAACAACCACCTAGAGGTGGCTGAACATGGAGTTAAGGTGTTGTACATAAGAGCTAAAATAATTTAATATCTCCTTAAGGTCTCAAGATAGAAATAAAGTCATGATAGACCTTAAAAATATCTTAAAAGATAAAATTAAGTATGGAATGATTTTGAGCATAAAATATTGAGTTCAGGGATTCAATCCCTAAAGGATTAAAACAAAGGTCAAGGTATTTTGAGTGACCTTCCATAGTTTGTTTCCTAAAGGTTTCAAGACATCTAAATGGGTGAACCTTGTAGCTATACCATTTGAAAAGAACCCTACCAAGTTTAAAGGGTAAAATATTAGTGGAATATAGTTTTGTAAAACCTAAAATATTATTAAAAACCCATTGAAAATATTTAATAATGTCTATAGGCTTGTAGTGGTGAATGGCCTTTGTTACCTTGAGGAACAATATTGAGCATAACCCCATGAAGGATATGACTAGACTAGTATAATGAGACAAAATGGAACCAAATTCATAAAAAAAGGGTTGAGATAGAGTCTTATCATCCCATGTCCACCTACAATTACCCCTTAGGGTGACCAAATTGCTCATGCACACATTACAACATGGTAAACCTTCACTAGGTCTAGTTGGCAAATGAGGGAAAAGGATGAAGAAAGGTGCTTGGAGGGCTATGTAGTGGATTGGTAAGATAAAATAAAATGTGAATGTATATAATAAGACAACCCACCTTTAATAAATCAGTCCTAACATCCAAATTCATCAAGATGCCTAGTAGACCTATTGAGCCTTGATAAGGCCTAATGCCAAATGGTGATGCATTTTCACCTCTATTCTTTGGTGGTCTATCCAAATATTTGAGACATGTTTTTGAGGTCATAATATAAATTTGATATGTTTTATAATGTATATAAAAAATATGAGATCCATCCTTGAGCTCAATACCACTCACACTTATGCAAAAATGGAGAAACAAGCTCGATAAGGAAAATTTTGGATCTCACATTTTCTTGGAGGATCTAGATGGGAGAAAAAGGAGTTAGGGGGAGTTAGAGAATGTCCATAGAAACTAATTTATTAAATTTTTTTGAAACTTGAAAGTGCCATCTATATGAACAATGCTTAAGACCCAAAACTACCCTAAAACCCTATTAAACCCTCAACTAGGACTAGTTTAGGAAGATTGAGTTGGAAAGATAGTCTAGGGGAATAGTTAGCTCATGAAATTTTTTTGACCTTGGATAAGCCTCACCCAAGATATGACACACCTTTTTGGTTGTATGAAAGTGTATGGATGGGGGTAGAAACAAGGTTTTTCTCACTATTTTATGTGTTATGTAAGCTATAGGAAGAGTTAAGAGATGAAAAAAATCTTGGGTAATATTAAGACTTTATATAACTCACCAAATTCATTTCATGCCATGAAAAAACTTATAAGTTCCCTAATTAGGTGATTCAACTCAGCCAATCAAATCTGGCGTATTGGGCAAACTAGTGGAGAATATGAAAAACTTCAAGTGAACTCATTTTAAGATGTGATTTATGATTATAAGGACATGGAATGCCTTTAAAATTGTCATTCACTCCATCCCATATATTTTCATGGACAACTAAGGCTACTTTTGAGGCTAAGTATGAGGGGTGATAGAAAAAAGGAGTTTTTAGACTGTAAGTAGTGATGGATTCCTTATAGGAATTTATATATGATTAGGATAATAAAAAGTGCATGTAATTACATGAATAAAGGCCTTACCTATTATACCAATCATAAAACTTGTCCCTATTCAGTTGTGGGATGTTTAAATAGTCTCAAATGATAAAGGCAATTTTTTGAGCCAGGATAGAGAGTTTATGCCATTTTTCATAAATTTCATGATTTGTATAGATATTTTTACCTCTTGAAATTGCATGATTCATCCCATATCTCTTTATCATGAAATTTTAACCCATTTTATCATATTTAAAAGTATATAAGCTACCTTTGGACTTCACTTTCCTTGTTTCTCTCTCAAAAGCTATGAATATTGACTCTTTTGGCTCTTTTTAGTAGCCTCGATTGGTTAATGGTGAAACCCCGTAAAAATTTGTACTTGAATGACTCTTGAAAAAATAAACAAGTGATTTTTCCCACTCAAATGTTGTTTAATTGAGTGTTAATGTAATCTTGTTGGTCTTGTCTAGTAGAAGAATATCTTTTCTAGCATGTTATCCTTGATTGTTCACCAAGTGTACAAAAGAGTGATTGTTTTAGGTCTTTGTTAGTGTTATTTTCAAGTGTAGAAGTGTATTATAAGTGGTATATAACTATATTATACCAATTAATCATTCATTTCTCTCCTAAGTATCAAATACCTTTTCGAACCTAGCTTATGAAACACTGATATGACAATACAACTTAAATTATGAGTTTTGTGTAAAAGAGGTCTTGTTCTGACTCTAGGTGGTAAAATTTAAATCAATAAGAGGAAATATAATATTGGTTTATCACCTTTTTTATCTTTATTATTTGTTTTATTAACCCTTTTCATCCAACATTTATAGGCAATACATTGTTTTCAAAGATTGCATCAAGGGAACTAACCCTTCTAGAGATTCATCTCAACAAAATTGTCACCCATAGCAAGAGAGATGTTTAAATTGTGCCACTTGAATGATGAGAGCTAGGAATATCCTCAAGGGGTGTAGATATAAGTGATAATAGTTTTTGGAATGCCTAATGGGATTCTAAGTCATAAAATATTGCCAAGGATTGGTGTTAGTCTTGGCATAGTTACTGCTACAAGGACATCTACATTCAGTACCTAGTGACTCCACTCAAGTTTTAAAATCTTTGATTACTTATCAATCCCTAATTTCCATGCCAAAGGTGACCACTAGGTCTACTTCTAAAGGCATACCCTTTAAGTTTGGGGAATTACCTTTGTATTCTATCAAAAGGTTTAGGTTTGTGAACACTCATACTTATTCAAGAGAGTTGGTATTTAAGAGGTCTAATTTCTTGTTTAGTTCAATCCATACTACTTAAATTTCACATTCTAAGATGACTAGGAAACAAACTTTTATATCCTTCATCAGATCATCTCCTTTGAATCTTGCCCAATATGACCAAATTCCAAGAGCAACCCTTAAGAGTGTTCCATCTTTTAGTAGAGAGGGTCTTATTACTACCATTGAACACACTAGAAACATAGATTTTTTTAAAAATATACATAATATTATAGTCATACTAAAATTCAATTTGTACAACTTGAGAATGACTTGTGACACCCAAACCATAGGTCTCTCTTACTCGCTTACACAACTCACTTAGGCATGTTTTCACTATTTCTCAATCATCTAAAGCCTTATAGATTCAACCCATACTATCTTGGAATCCTCTCCTAGGAATAGATATATCCCCTAGGCTCATTTTCCCCTTGGAAAATATCATCATAAGTTGGACTATAGCGGTGGAACCCAAGGTGTCCACTTTCTAACATTATTGTCCAAGTCCGTAATAGCCTCAAATGATCATATTTTATTGAATCCTTATCTTTTTACTTGTCAGCCTAATGTGAGTTCATATAACCTAGGATCACTAGTTTCCCTATAAAATCCCATTCAAAGGTCATTTATAAGGGTTGGAAATCATTCAAAAGGCATCAGCTAGAAATATACTAAAGCATACTAAAGCAAATCTTCCTATTATTTACATACAACCAACCACTACTATTTCCAACCTATCCAAGCTCTCACACCAGTCATGAGCCATCTCAAGCTTACCCAAATTTTCATACAATTGCATTACATACATAGGATTTCATAATACACATTCAAATTGGGATAACTACATTGGCCTTAATCTCTCTTTAGAGTATTGATATGTAGATAGTGTGCCTACACATGGGGTATGATCACTTGTTTAGTGAATATTACACACTAACACATATTTATAATTAGGTTTGAGATCACATATCAAGAATGAAGAGGATCTAATATCCTTGAAAACAAAATCAATTACACAGAGATTTTTGAACAACTAATGCTTGATATTTAAAGCACATGGTCTCTCATAATAGATGAATAGAACCTAGAAAGCTCAGACACTAAGGACTACAATGCTAAAACTTAGACTACAGTGCTGGACCTCTAGGTGTCCTTTTTTTGGTGATCCTATATAGGTAGAAATTAGACTTCTAAATCCTATTTTTGATAGTCTACCAATCCAAATAAATCATTTTAAACCTCTGTATCCTCCATCTCAGCCTAGAATCAACTAAGTTCTACTATTTATCCCCTTGTTTGATATTTTTAGAAATCAAATAAGTACTTCCAAATTCAATAAATTAGTAGGCTAATTAAGGCATATTTTTTTTTACTAATTTTCCCCTTAATTTATACCCCTTTACTATTTAGGAAATTAAACCCTATAGTTTCCCAAGTTTAGTAAAACATTTGGTGAACCTAACTTACTTTGATTTTTTGCATAAAAACCCTAGGGAAATTAATTCTAATTTTTTACAATTTTTTATTAATTTTTCCTAAATTTTAAACTAAAAAAACTACAAATTAATTGAAATATTTTCAATAATTCACTAAAACCCTAGTTTACACATACTAGGTCCTATTTGCATACAAACACTTTCAAACCACTAGGAAAAATACATTGCTAATTTTAGAAATATTTTTAGATTTTTTCCTAAATTTTTAAAGCTCAATTCTACAAATTTATAGCAAAATTTCAAAATTATTACCTTAATTTTGAAAAAATTCATTTCAATGCACTAGTTGTATCAACTCAATCCCATTAATTTTCAAGTAATATTCCACTTATTTTTTGCAACTTTTGAATGAACATTAAAATTAGAAAATCACTTCAAATTTTAAAAAATCATAGTAAATCTCAAAAAAATAATTTGTCTCAAAACCCTAGTTGCATCTACTAGGTCCCATTCAAGCAAGTAATTTCCCATAATTTCTCAAATTTTATCTTGCATACTTAGCTCAAAAAATCAATTTCAAATTAAAAAGTTCATAGTATTTTGAAAATAATATTTTTTAACAATCCCTAGTTGCATATACTAATCCCTACTTTGCATCTTGAGCTATCACCTTACATACTTGGAGTTCAATATCCTTTTACGCATATTCTAGTTCATTATTTAGATTATTTTTATGAAATTTTCTCTATTATTTTCCAAATTATTTTCCTTATGCCATCTAAAATCCTTGCAGCTCTTCCTTTGAGATGGAGTGCAAGACTTAGTGGAAATACTCCTGAATTCAACTAGATTCTTGTAACCCATTCCTATAACATGGATAAATAATCAACTCAGGTCCCTATTATAGATCTTGCACATCTAGTTTACACTAATTTCAATGAACATGATTCTGATAATGAACTATATGAGAATAATAATGATGAGACACATAATGATGCTCATGTTCTATCACATTGGACTACCGATCCACTTCGACCCATTATTGAC
Source organism: Torreya grandis (assembly GCA_037957365.1). NCBI lineage: Eukaryota > Viridiplantae > Streptophyta > Pinopsida > Cupressales > Taxaceae > Torreya > Torreya grandis. The sequence goes on from JARHVA010000442.1 coordinate 3,075,295, forward strand.
AATGAAGTTGTACTCAACAAAGATTTGATTTTATAAAATTTTAGAGAAAGACTCAAGGAAAAAATCCAAAATCATGCTAAAATATTAAAATCTATCATGGCACTAAATAAGGCCAAATAAGTCAAATCTTCTCAAACCATAGAGCCACTAGTTGCACATGACACTATGGGGGCAACTATGTCACAACAACTCCTTATAATAGCCCAACCTTATTCTATGCCACTAGTTGTAGCTAGTACATCCCTATCCCTTGATGTAACAACCCCTGTGAAAGAGATTTGATCTCTTTAATCTAAGGTGAAACATCTTGAGAAAGGTACCACTATATTTGCATAGGCATTAGATTCTTTCACTCTATTGTATACACCTTTGGCATGACATATAGTTGCTACACCCTTACCACCTAGATTTTTACAACCTAATCTCCCTCTTTATGATGGCAAGGGTGATCTAGAGACACATTTGAGAGCCTTTCATGTAACATGTTTGGATTATGTACCAAATGACTGCTATTAACTAAATTATTTCTGAGGAGCCTCAAGGATTATGCATTACAATGGTTTTACAGTCTACCAAATTAGTCAATTAATGTATTTAATCCTCTTGTCGACATGTTCCTAGCACATTTTAGTATTAATATTAGTGATAAGGTTTCATATGCCCAAATTTCATAATAAAAATGGAAATCAAATAAGCCTCTCATCGAGTATGTTATTAGATACAAGACTATATTGGCTAAGATGACTAGCCCTATGGTAGATTAGGAGTTATAGTACCTCTTCAAATAGAGTCTTCTATCAGTTTTGCATGAGAAAATCATGTTCAAACTTTTTTATTCTTTCACTAAATTGTGTCACACTTTAAAAGAAAGAGAAATCAAACCCATTTCAATGGGCAAACTTAAGTACACAAGTGCACTAGATACAACTAATAAGAGAAATAGAAAGTCCCATATAAGGTCAAATTTATTGATAGTAAAGGACTAACTCAATAGATAGTTAATGTGGCTTTAGTTCCCTTAAAAAGAGTTGCTTTATTAGCACCTCCTTGGTGACCTTTTATAAATCTACTAGTTCCTCTAGCTAGAGTTCTACAATAGTTATTAGAATGTAACATCATATCTCTTTCTCCTATTAGAGAAATTGATCTATAAAAGCCTCTTCCATGGGGATATGACCAAAATGCATTTTAAAACTATAATAGGGAACCATGCCATACTATAAATAGATGCATTAGTCTCAAGCATAAGATACTGAATCTAATTGATGGTGATCAAATTGATCTAGGCACTTAAAATGAGCCTCCTTTGGCCAAACCAATGTAGGATAAGTCATTCAAAATATTTTAAAATCCATTTCCACAACATGGAAAGTTAGAGACATAAGACACATCAGGTGTACATCATGCATATTAGGCACATCCTCCACCAGTTACATATAGGGCATCAACAACTAATTCACATCCATTGAGGCATATGATTGGTACTTTTCATTCTAACATTATATTTCAAGCTTCCATCTCCTTTTTGATTAGGAGATTATTGAGGATGACACATATTATCACGTGATCTTTATAATAGCTTTTATTCATGGTCATCCCATTCACAATGTTCTCATTGATAATGGATCTAATGTTAACATGTGTACTATGACACTACTATAGTACTTAGGTTATATAAAGTATAATATTACTCAAAAAAAAAAAATTATCAGTGGTTTTAGTGGACATAATCAACCTACATTAAGTGAGATCCTCATTCCTTTATAGGTTGGTCCTACACACATGACTAACTCATTTACTATAGTACCTAACATAGGAGTTTTTGACATGTTACTTGGTAGACCTTGGATACAAAAAATTTGAGTAGTTCCATCTATATTATATTGATGCATAAAATTCATTCATACTAATCAGGTTATCATAGTTACTAGAGTTCCATACGAGTTATCACTTCTAGCTTCAGAGCTAGTTTTAATTCCAAAGCTAGTTTTAATTCCATTACTAGTTTTAACTCTACCACTAGTTTTTTTTCCAATTCAACATTAGACACTAATATGATATCCATCACCAATATAGATGTTTCATACACCTCCATAGCTTTGGGATTCTAGACATCTTCCAGCTACATTATTCACACCCAGAGAAATTTCATTAAGATCTCATGCATCTACACATAGATCACATGTTTAACAAGTTTCTCATACTTCTAGATGGGTCCCTAAGATACCTACAGCTGAATCCACTTCTCATAATTATAGAGGGTCCCCATAGTCAATTTATATTTCAAGGATTTTAGAGAATTTATAACATATACAACTTTCAGATCCACAGTCTCAACATTTCCATCATGCTTCATGATCATGCATGATTCTACTCTTCAATAGAGGACACCATGATATGGAGTCTCATCCAAGACTCATTGGTCAGTATCATTTCCTTCTAGTATTGATTATACATAGTTTCCTCTTCTTGATTGTACATAGCTCAAATATTTCAAAAATACAAAAACATGTCAATTGTATGCATCATCTATGTTTTACATTACTAACCATTATGATAGACTTACATTACACTATTATATTCTATTGTTTGTCAATTTATCTATATTAATAAGCTTCACTTAATCTTCTTTAATTGTGTGAAGTACATCTAGATCCTTGATTACTTCACTCCACCCATTGAGGGAGAATCTTACTTCTACATTCTAGATACATATCAATACATCCACCCACTAGGGGTATACTCTAAATGACTACACCATCCAGATTATGTCATTCTTACCCTACAAACTTTAGACATCTTGTTATAATACATTCCTTACTTACTTACATAGATATCACATCGACATCCATTAGCATATATCACACTTTTGTATTTCATAACATATACTTTAGTCTTGTATTACATATCTTGTATACTCTTGCTTCTTGCTTTCCATAGTTAGATGCATGTTTATATTTCTAATACCTTGCATGCTTCCACTCTTTTCTTTGATTAGTTAGATGTGTTTACATTTTCAAGTTCTTTTTTTCTTCTTTCTTGCATTTTAGGACATTTGCCAATGTCCTTTATTCATGTCTATATGTGTGTTCTTTTGGACACTTGCCAATTTCCTTTGTGTGTGCCTTTCATGTGCTTTTGGCATTTGTACCAATATTTTCTTGGTCCCATTATGTGTGTATGTGGTATTTGAACATGCCTTATATTTATTGTATGATTATTTGGGCCCTTAGACACCCTTTCATGTTTCTTTCTTCTTTATTTATATGCTTGTTGCTTGATTTCTTATCTTTGTGTACAATACCATGATTCCAATCATGCATTTACCTTTCTTCTTGGATGCCATGATGGACATCATGGTCCATCCCTCCATGTCACTAACAACTAACATTTGGAATTCTAATTTATATTATGCACATGATATTACATTGTTATATCTATCTAGACATACCCCTATGGATCTAACAATCTCTCTTTACAACTTTTGATATATCTTGAGACAATCTATATCAATGTTATATCAAATGTTCTTACATATTAACACACTTGCAGGGCTTCTTATTTTGAGGGCAATCATTGTAGGGTCTTTTTTCCTACCTTCAAAAGAGGGGAAAACAAATAGGGGTTTTATCATAGAGATCAGAGCTCCTAATGGTCAAAAAATTAGTTTTAGAATAGTACAGTCTAGAATCCATAAATCAACATAGGCCAACCGAACTAGGCAGGTAACAAAGAATCTAGATTAGTCATTAGCTTTGGCTCTAGATAATAGTGAAAAAAATGGGACTACAACACTAGACCCTAAAGTGTCTAATTTTTGGCGTTATTGTCTAAATAGTAGAATATTTAGTTTTTCTAGAATCAGGTAGAGAAGTGAGTTTAGTCACAGTTTTCCTAGTATAGTTTAGTCCAGAAATCAACAATTTTTAGCACTTATTTTTCTTAGAGAATCCAAATATAGGGGGCATAATACATGGTACAAGGGTTTCTATTTTTATTTTAGACATGGTAGTTGATACAACTTTTAGTTCAAAATCTATGTTTCAAACACCAATAATTAAGGGCAATGTGCACGACACATGGGGCTTCTCTATTTTTGAGTTTAATACATTTTATTGCACATTCCCAATAGTTGTGTACCTTACTCCATCTACAAGTGGTTGACATCACATTCAGGTAAATTTTCATACAAGTTTACTTCTAATGTACCTAAGTTATTGAGTGGTTTCCTATGCCTTGATTTCAATTTTAGGAGGGGTTTCTATAAAATTCCAATATCCATATTTCAAAGTGGCCAATAGAGGCCTTTTTTCTAGTTTACATTCATCTATCCATGCCAACATTTTCAGATCATAACACATTTAGGTGCTCTATGAGCCATCTCATATGACATTCATCTATACCAATATTTTCTTATTAAACTTCACATTATGGGGTAATGATGGAGCCAAAGTTCTAGCTAACCATTGTATTCTTGAGACACATATTCAAAAGGATTATATACATGGTCCATACATCAATTAACACATGCATGATTCATTAACTTCACATATTTGGTGATGATAGAGCCAAAGGGCCTACCTTTGCATTCTTGAGTCAACTTCTAAGGGATTGAACACTCAGCTTATTCATCGATATAACTCTTGGTTAAGCATACTTCTAGCATCACTCAGCACAACCTAGTAGGAAAATAGGTTTTATATTGGTTTGCATACCTGATGAGGAGTATTCATTCCTTTCTCTTCCTTCCTCTCTCTTTACCCAAATTTATACATTCTTATTTTAGATATAACATATCTAGTAATAATTGATCTACTTTTACTTTCCTTTTTTATAGACTTAGACAGTACAACATGCTCTCACTATGCACAACCCAACATCACACAACTTCTTGGGCTTAGCCTCACAAGTAAGTATAGGTATGGTTCTCTTTTCCTCCTTTATCCTAGTATTTCAATTTGATACATATTTAGAATAAAGGGGGGCAAAATTTAATCATAATAAAATGCAATTTATATAACTTGAGCATGACTTGTGACACCCAAACCATTGGTCTCTCCTACTCACTTATAAAACCCACTTAGGCATTTTTTCACTATTTCCCAATAATCTTAAGCCTTCTAGATTTAACCCCTACTATTTTGGACTCCTCTCCTAGGCACAGATCTATCCCCTAAGTTTCCATTTCCCCTTGGACAATAACATCATAAGTTGGACTACAACACTGGGACCTAGGGTGTTCACTTTTTGGAACTGTTGTCCAAGTCCATAATAGCCTCAAATAGTCAGATTTTCCCAAACCCTTATCTTTTCCCTTGTCAGCCTAATGTGAGTTCATCTAATCTAGGATCACTAGTTTCCCTATAAAATCCCATTCAAAGGTTATTTAGAAGGGTTGACAATTATTCAAAAAGTACAAACTATAAATATACTAAAACACACTCAATCCAATCTTCCTATTATCTACATACAACCAACCACTATTATTTCCAACCCATCCAAGCTCTTACACCAGTCATGAGTCATCTCAAGCTTTTTCAAAATTTCATACACTTTCATTGCATATACATGATTGCACAATACACATTCAAATTGGGAGAACTACATTGGCCTTGATCCCTCTTTGGAGTACTGGTATGTAGGCAGTGTGCCTACACATGAGGTGTGACCACATGTTTAGTGTATATTACACACTAACCCCTTTTTCCAGTTGGATTTGAGATCACCTATCAAGCATGAAGAGGAACTAATATCCTTGAAGATAAAATTATTTGCTCATAGAGCTTCATGAATAATTAGGACTTGATATTTTAGGTACAAGATCTCCTCGAGTAGACAAATAAAACCTAGAAAGCTCAGAAACCAAGGGATACAATGTCAATACTTAGATTATATCACTATACCTCTAGGTGTCCCATTTCTAACACTCTTATCTAACTAGAAAATAGACTTTTGGATCTTATTTTTAATAGTCTGCCTAGCTAGATCAGTAATTTACAACCTCTATCTCCTCTATCTCAACCCAAAATTAGCTAAGTTTTACTCTCTATCCCCTTGTTTGTTATTTTTAGAAATCAATTAAGCAATTTTAGATTCAATAAATTTGTAGGTTAATTAAGGCATATTTATTTACTAATTTTCCCCTTAATCTAGACCCCTTTTCTATTTAGGAAATTAAACCCTATAGTTTCCCAAATTTAGTAAAAAAAATGTCATTAAAGAGAATGTGGCTATTAAGTTTTTGGCATTATATTTCAAAGTAAAAGCTTTAGATTGGTATGGTACTCTACCTAAAAATTAGATTGGTTCATGGGTTGCACTAGGTGATGTATTGACTAAGAGGTTTGGAGAGAAAAGTAATCATCTATCTCTAGCTGAGCAATTGACCACTATAAAGAGGGAACCATAAGAGTTTATGCAAGATTTTAACATGAGGTTTCAAAAAACATGGGATAGGATCTTAGCCCTTATGAGACCTACTCTAAACTATGCCTTTTTATACTACCTAAAAGCATTGAATAGTGATGTAGCCATGATGATCCAAGCCATGGGTGGGAATAAACTCCCTGCTACCTATAAGATAGATATCAATGCTAAGAATTATATTTTTCAAGTAGGGAAGATTGATCTTAGGCCACCAATACCATTTGTCCCTGATTTGCAGCCTCTTAGTCAAGTTACATTACTTACCTTGGCTCCTTTACCTAGTCATGAAAAGGCTACTATTATCCCAAACAATGAGATCCATGAAGTCAAGAGTTTGATCCAAAGTGTTAATAATGAATTGGTTACTCTTAAAAGGCAATAATCTCAAATTAATAGGCCATACTAGTCCCACAATCAGTTTGGGAAAACCTATAGGCCTCTTTTCTAAGGTAATGCTCAAGGACAAGGTCAAATCACCCAAGATAGACCTTACTAAAGTTACAATCCTAATGTTGCCTCATCTTCCAAGGATATTTTATCCCCTCAAAACAACCTTGTTTAAGAAAAACCATGTTATCCCTCCTATGACCAAAGTCAAGACCAAGTTGCTTATGCCAATGAGATGCATAATCTAGCCATGGCTATGCAAGGTAATCAAACATCTCAAGTTTCAAATTTTGAAGGACCAATACAAGGTGGAATGAAATTTGGAATGGAAAATGGGTAGAAACAATTTTATTCTAATCTCATAAATCATTTAGAGGGAGAGTTTTGTGCCATCAATCATTTGGGGAATCTAAGCAATATGAATGCTAGTGTATCTTCTAATACTAGGTCTAAGAAGAGGGATTTTGAAGAGACATAAGGGGATAATCAAAGACCTATTTTGACTCTCATAATATATCCAATTATGGGTGGGTCTAATCCAACTCTTAACATGTAAGAGAATCAAAAGTTTTAGAATATAAGCCTGCTCTTACACATCCACCTCCACAAGCTACACCATAAAGTACTAGTGCTTCTAAGGTGAGCAATCCTTTTATTAATGATATAGAACATACTAAGAAGTTTCATATGAATATTTTAATATGGTAATAACTAAAAATACTTGGGCAAAAGGACATGCTTCAAAAATAATTGCAAAGACTTGATAAGCAAGTTAGATCAGCTAGGAATGAAAACGTTGTCTTGGTGAATAGGACTCAACCCATTGATGGACAAGTAAAGAAGATTGATAAAAATACTCATTTATACCTATATATAATAATTGGTGATTAATTATTTCATAATTTAATCATAGATAGTGGGGATAGGACTTCAATTATGCCTAAGTGTATAGTAGATAAACTAGGCCTCAAATATGTGCTAATGGCTAAAGGGGTTTTACAATTGGATGGATCACCAAAAAAGACATTAGGAGTGGTCAAGGATTTGAATATAATTTTACATGCTTGTCCCACATTTTATATTACCCATGATGTGGTTATGGTATATTTACCTCCATACTTTACCCTTTTCTTGTCAAGAGATTTTACAGCTAAGATAGGTAGATACTTGGCAGCCAATTGGTCCTATATGGTTTTTAAGACAAAGTATGGTACTAAGGTGAAGATTGAATCAGAACCTATCCATCACAATCACTTGGAAACTTACATGCCTAAAGTGGAAAATTTCAATTATGCTATTATTGATGAGGAGGAACTTCACATAGATCAATCTCCAACATCTTCTCTTGAAGGAGTTTCTAATTTATACTTAGATGATTGATGAGATAAAAATTATGAGCATGATCCTTAAAAATTCATGGAGGAAGATGGTATTATATTGTATTTTATGCATGAGGAGGAATATTTCATGCCAAATTTGATGAATCAAAGTGAAGACATGGATGGTTTATGGCAACTTGTCTTTGATGGATCAAGAAGCAAGATTGGGGTAAGTGGTGGAGCTATGTTGGTTTTTCCTTCTAGGGAAAGGTACTATTACACTTTTAGATTTTAATTCTCTTATAATTTTAATGTGGTATAATATGAGGCCCTCATTCATGGCCTTAAGTGGGATAGGAAAAGAGGTGTGAAGGAGTTACAAGTGTATGGTGATAGCGAGTTGATTTTAAATAAAGAGGTCAAAATGTGACTAAGAACTCTTTGCTCAAGTCATATAATCATAGAGTATGGGATCTTATGAAGGATTTATAAGTTTTAAACATCACATATATCTTAAGAGAAGACAACAAACATGCTGATAGGTTGGTATTAATTGGAGATCAATTTGATATTCCAAAGGGGATAAGAGATGATAAGAACCGACCACATCTCAAGGTGATTGTAAGGCCCTCCATACTGGATAATGTCACTAATTATAAAGTGTTTGATAGTGACCACCAAATATCAATTTTTATACAAGAGGAGGCTGAGTTTTATTCCAAAAATCAATCCAAACTATATCATCAATATGGAGGGAAAATTGTGTAATTGAATTCAAACAAGCTCCCTAAAGGCCTAGTCACACTTGAGAGTAATTTCAATAGTGATAACTAGTTGAAGAAAGAAAAGGTAAGGATGTATAATAAGCAATAAAACTATGAGAAAGTAAAAATATTCAAGGATAATTTTTTTTCACTTGGGAAGGTATGTCCTATTAAAGATAAACATGCTCTCATTGATTTATGCAATGAGTTTTCTGATGTCTTTGCATGGGAATATAGTGATTTGAAGGGCTTTGATTCAAACTTAGCTCAACATACCATATATATATATGATAATGGTAATCACATCAAACAAAGACAAAGGCCAATCAATCCTAAGATTGAGCCTCTTATGAATAAAGAGCTTATTAAGTTGATTGAGTCCAAAATCATCTTTCCTATTAAGTATTCATCTTGGTTGGCAAACTTAGTCCCTGTTAGGAAGAAGAATGGAGAAATCAAGATATGTGTTGATTTTATGGACTTTAATAGAGTTTCCTTGAATGAAAATTATCCTCTTCCCTCCATGGAACAAATTTTTCAAGTTATGGTAAATAGTGAAAGGTTTTCTTTCTTTGATGGGTATTCTAGGTATAATCAGATTTTGGTGAAAGAGAGTTATCAATATAAGACAACACTTACTAATAAATGGGGTACATATTCTTATAGGAAAATCCATTTGGGATTAAATAATTCTAAATATACTTTTCAACGTGTAATGGATATGTATTTTTAAGGACCAATAAATGACATTGTGTTGGTGTATCTTGATGACATCACAATTTTTTCTAAGGATGCAAAAGATGACTTGAATCACCTTAGCAATATTTTTGAAATATGTAAAGAGTTTGGAATCTCTCTCAACCCAAGTAAATGTGTGTTTTTTATTCATTAAGTCAAACTTTTATGACACATTATCTCCAAAGAGGGCTTGTCCATAGATCCTAAAAGGGTTAGTGCAATTTTGGCATTGGATTTTCCCAAATACAAGAAAGGTTTGAAAATTTTCTTTGAGAAAATTAATTTCATAAGGAGGTTCATCCCTAATTTTTCTAATTTATTCAAACCTCTAATATCTATGTTAAGGAAATATGAAGTGTTCACTTAGACTAGAAGAAGGAAGGAAAGTTTTAAAGAGATTAAACAAACCATTGCCCAAGTTCTAACTCTTGCAAGTCCTAATTTTTCAAAGGATTTTAACTTGTATACCTTTAGAAATGAGGAGGTAATCTCTACCATGCTTACTAAATCAAATGAAGGAAGGAAATTTGAAGTAGACTATTGCTTTCTTTTGTTAAGGTTTGGAGGGATATGAGGTAAGATACACCTATGTTGAGAAGAAAGTACTTTCAATTGTTATAAGTTTAAAGATGTTTAGGCATATGTTATCTAATAACAAGATTCACATACTGGTACCTCATCCTAGTGTCAAAGACTTCATTTTGAGTAGATATTTGAATGAGAAAAGGGATGGTTACTTTTGGCCTAGCTTGTTCAAAGACACACATGATTGGGTGAGGACGTCTCAAAAATGTGTTCTTTTTTATTATAAACAAAAGCTTGCTACCTTACCTCTTCATCCAATTCAAGTTGATCAACCCTTTATGCAATGGGGTTTGTATTTCATAAGCCTAATAAATCCACCTTATTGTGCTAGTCACAAGTGGGTGTTTATTGCTACAAATTAATTTACAAGGTGGGTAGAGGCTATTACTTTCAATGAAGTAAATGAAAGTTTAGTTCTAGACTTCTATGCAGGCATAGTGACAAGATTTGGAGCTCCTTCAACAATAATTTCAGATAATGCATTAGATTTCATTGGGATGAAGACAAGTGAATGGAACTTGAAAGGCATCTATCTTAGTACCTCCTCTAGCTATTATCCACTAGGGAATGGCATAGTTGAGTCCACCAAAAAAAATCTAATCAGGATCATAAAGAGAACAATGAAGGAGAATCAAAGGACTTGGCATTCCAAATTGAAGATAAACCTTTGGGATGATATGATCACCCCAAAAAGAGCCATTAGAAACTCACCATACACACTTGTTTATGGTAGATAAGCTATAATACATATTTCATTTGAGTTACCAGCCTTGGATCTCACTTATCAGCTGCAAATGATGGAAAATGAAAGCATGAAAGTCAGGTTGTGTGAGTTGATAGAGCTTGAGGAGACAAGAGATCAATCTATGAAAACCATGAGAGATCACCAAGATCAAAAACAGAGATAATTTGAAAAAAATTCCATTCTAAGGAGTTTCAAAGAGGGATACATTATCCTAAAGTGGGATGAAGATAGGCTAAGCCTGGAAGACACACAAAGTTTGATGCTTTGTGGAGTGGCCCTTATGTTATCACCCAATACAAGCAACACAATGCCTTACAAATATTAAAGTTATATGGAGAGGAGATTCATATATTATTCAATGGGATATATCACAAACATTGATAATAAGGTTATCCTCTCTCCTTGTACATAGTTTATGTTTCCCTTTGTTTTCCCTAAGAGCTTGTGCACATGTGTGAGTTGGTTTGGTGTGTTGCTTTGTCTTATGTTGGTTTGGTGTATTGTGTTTGTCTCAATGTTTTTTATGAAATTAATTGATTTTTGTATTCAATATTACATTGAGTCCATTGGCGTTTGATAGGATAAGGCTACTGATCATTAGAATAACAAACATACTACCCCTGTGAGTCACCATTTTATTGACCAAGTTTGACTTTTAGGTCAAACTTAGACCCCTATAGGTAAAAAATGTTTTATTAGATGATATAAGGGTATAAATATACTATAATGGGAGTATTTTATGTCATTTTATGTTATTTAATGCAACTTTAGCCTTGGTATTAGTTACATTAGTCAATTTGTCAATTTGGAGTCATTTAATGTGCTTTTGAGAGTCATTAATGCAAATAGCATGTTTCCCAAGGTGACCAAATGTCATATTTTCATTTTAAATGTATAATAAGTTAGTTTAAATGTCAAGTATGTCAATTACATCAGAAATTTATAGGTTATCTAATTGAAACTTTAGAAATAAGATGAAAAAGAGGAAAAATGGCACTTGTACAACACATAGAGAAGCATGACACATATGGAATATGATGGGAGGTATCATAATATTTATAATACTGATATACATGATTTTTTTGATTTGGAAGTGTCATTTTTAATCCAAAACCATTCTGGTCATCTCTTGCTTTTCTAGACAGACTAAAGTGACACTCAAGTTTTTGCTCGATACAAGTAGCAAAAGAAATTTTAGGAAAAATGATTTTGGGTTATGATATTAAAATAATATACCTTAATTTTAATATATGTATTTATAATATTGGTCAATTTTTCTTTATGAACCATTGCTAACAAGTTGACTATGTCTTTTTACTAGCTATTTCGTGCACCCTATAGGTTTTGATCAATTTTTGCCAAATTTGTACAAACCAATTGGTGATGTTGGCTCCAGAGGATTTTGGATTCCTTATAAGATGGTATCCATTATTGGTTTTATGATTCATGATTTTTGGATTAGTATATTATCCCATGATGCAAGGAGGTGTAACCATGTATAGTTTTAATTAGAGTGCCTCTATTTGTTGAGTGTTTTCTCTTGTAGGTGTCTCATACATATTTGAAATGGTTTTATACAAGCCTATATCTCATGTGACCATATAATTTCATGTTTGGAATTCACCATATCACCTCTTGGATTTCTTACTAGCTTTCTTCCCTTTATGGTCTGCTCTTTGCATAATTCTAGTTGCGGTCTCATGTATAAGTTGGTCTATCATGTCTATGAGGTTGTAATGGAGATGTATTATATGATTAAATACTTTAGGATTTGAATGAAGTACATTTTAATTCTTTGGGAGGTGTAAATTTTGATCATATACTCCCATTCCATGCCAAGGTAACCACTTGATACGTCTATCTACTCTATTCACATACCGGCAGGTAATTTTCATGTTGTAGCAGGTGTTTTAAAGATGGTTCCAAGGTACAAAGGATGGAGATCACATATTTCATGAAGGAGAATAAATTTTGTGATATCTTGAAACTAGGTCATCATGTTTTTTCCACATTTCATTGCTCTAATAGCATAATTTGCTTAATGTGCACCCACAAGACCATTCACTGATGTCATGCTAGTGTAAGGAGAGGTGAATATGTGTTCCAACTCTTTATTTATGATTGAGTTAAATTTGGAGGTTTATAAAAGGCATATGAGGTTCATTTTCATTTATGGTTTTTAGATATCCACACTTAGTCCACTATTTGAGCATTAAAACATCCACCTACAAGTGGTTAAGCATGGAGTTGAGGTGTTGTATGGAAGGATTAAAATAATGTAATATCTCTTTGAGGTCTCAATATAGGAGGAAAGTCATGATAGAACTTAAAAATATCCTAAAAGATAAAATGAAGTATGGAACCAATTTTAGGGTCAAGTATCAAGTTTAGGGATTCAATCCCTAAAGGAGTAAAATAGAGGTCAAGGGGTTTTGAGTGACCTTCCATAGTTTGTTTCCTAAAGGTTTCAAGGAATGTAAATGGGTGAACCTTGTAGCCATACCATTTGATAATAACCCTACCAAGTTTAAAGGGGAAAATATTAATGGAAAATGGTTTTGGAAAACCTCAAATATGCCTCTAAACCCATTGAAAAGCTTCAATGATGTCTACAAGCCCATAGTGGTGAATGGCCTTTGTTACCTTGAGGAACAATATTGAGCATAACCCCATGAAGGAGATGACTAAAATAGTATAATGAGATAAAATGGAACCAAATGAATAAATAAATGGTTGAGATGGAGTCTTGTCCATCCCATGACCACCTACAAGTACCCCTCATGGTGACCAACTTGCTCATGCACATAGTCCAACATGACAAACCTTCACTAGGTCTAGTTGGCAAATGAGGAAAAAGGATGAATAAAGGTTATTTGAGGGATATTTAGTGGCTTTTTAAGCTTAAATAAAATGTGAATGTGTATAAGAAGCCAACCCACCTACAATATATCATACCTAACATCCAAATTCATCAAGGTGCCTAGTAGACCTATTGAGCCTTGATACGGCCTAATGCCAAATGGTGATGCATTTTCAATTATATTATATGGTGGTATATCTAGATATCTGAGGCATGTTTTTGAGGTTGAAATATAGGTGTGAGAGCATATGGAATATAGAGAAATAACAGGAGAGCCATCCTTGAGCTCAAAACCACTCACACTTATGCAAAAATGGAGAAATAAGCCTGATAAGGCAACTTTTGGGGCTCACATCTTCTTGGAGGATATTAATGGGAGTAAAATGAGTTATGGGGAGTTATATAATTTACCTATAAACTAATTTTTATCATTGGTTTTAAATTTGAATGTGCCATCTTTATGAACAATGCTTAAGACCCAAAACTACCCTAAAACCCCACTAAACCCTTAGTCAAGACTAGTTTTGGGAAGATTGAGTTAGAAAGATAGTATAGGGGAATATTTATCTCATGAATTTTTTTTTTACCTAGGAGAAGAATCACCCATGCCGTTCCACACCTTTTTGGTTGTAGGGAATTGTATGAATGGGGGTAGAAACAAGGTTTTTATCACTATTTTGTCTATTATTTAGGATACATGAAGATTTAAGAGATGAAAAAAAAGTTTGGATAAAATATTAAGACTTAATATAACTCACCATATTCATTTAATTTGATGAAACAACTTCTATGTGCCCTAACTAGGTAATTCAACTCAACCAATCAAATCTAGCATATTGTGCAAGCTAGTGAAGAAGATGGAAAACTTCAAGTGAGCTCATTTTGAAGTATTCATGATTATTATAAGGAAATTTAGGGCATTTAAAATTTTCATTCACTCCCTTATATGTATTTGCATGGAAAACTGAGGCCAATTTTGAGGCCAAGTGTGAGGGGTGATGGAAAAGAGGAGTTTTTAGACTCTAAGCAATGATGGCTTCCTTACAGGAGTTTATAGATGATTAGGATCATAAAAAATTCATGTAATTTCATGAATAAATTCCTTCCCTATTATCCCAATCATCATACCTATCAATATATATTGGAGGGATGTTCAAATAGGTCCAAATGATAAAGGTAGTTTTCTAAGCCAAGATTGAGAGTTTTGTGCCATTTTTCAAAAATTTCATGACTTGTATGGATAGTTGTACATCCTAAAATTTCATGGTTCATCAAATATCTCTTTATAATACAATTTTAACCCCTTTTATTATATTTAAAAGTTTCTAGGTGACCTTTGGACTTCCCTTGCCTTACTTCTCTCTCAAAAGCTATAAATATTGACTCTTTTAGCTCTTTTTAGCAACCTCCATTGGTTAATGGTGAAACCTTGGAAAAATTTGTAATTTAATGAATATTTAAGAAATAAATAATTTATTTTTCATACTCAAGTGTTATTAGATTTAGTGTTAGTGCAAACTTGTTGGTCTTGTCTAGTAGAAAAATATCTTTTCTAGCATGTTATCCTTGATTATTCACCAAGTGTACAGAAGAGTGATTGTTACAAGTCTTTGTTAGTGTTATTTTCAAGTTTATAAGTGTCTTAGAAGTGGTATATACTTTTAATATATCAAGGAATCATTAATTTCTCTCCTAAGTATCATATACCTTCTTGAACCTAGCTTATGAAACATTGATGTGATAACACAACTTAAATTATGAGTTTTGTGTAAAAGAGGTCTTGTTTGACACTGAGTGGTAAAATTTCAGTCAATAGGAGGAAATATAATATTGGTAAATCACATTTTTTAGCTTTATTAGGTGTTTTATTAACCCTTTTCATCCAAAGTTTATAGGCAAGAAAGTGTTTTCAAAGATTGCATCAAGTGAACTAGCCCTTCTAGAGATTCATCTCAACAAAATTATCACCCATAAAAAGAGAGATGTTTCCATTTTTACACTTAGATGAGGAGAGATATTAATATCCTCAAGGGGTGAAAATCCAAGTGACAATAGTTCCATTTTGAATTATGGTCCTATCAATTTTTGGTGGGAAATAAATCTAAGAATATTTAGAGAGGAGGTATTAGAAATAAAAGTATTTTTGCATAGGCTAAAAGTAGATATATCTAAAAATGTAAGTTCTAACTGTAAGAATCTATCAAATTCATCATGTAGAGATGTGAAATTAATTTTATGCTACACTTTTATCAAATTTCCACTACCATTTTCTATCATTGAGAAGGGTCTTTCTAATGTGGAGAAACTCCTATAAGAGGGAAATTGGCCAAATGGCAACCACCCCTATCGGATTCTACAAACTAAATTTTTATGGTGATTATAAAGGTAATTTGGGTCTCTCAGGGGTAGGGTGTGTTTTTTGGGATGAGAAAGGTAGGTTATTTAAAGTTGGGTCTTTTGGCCTTGCTAATGGAACTAGTAATCTGACAAAAATTCAAGATTTACTCTTTAGCATCAAAATGGCTATCAAATGTGGTTTCAAAAAATTTGTAGTAGAAGGGGAGTCATATATTATTATTCAAGAAATTATAAAGGGTAAGGTAGACTCTTGTATTTTAAATTTTTACATCCAAAATGTTTTATTTTGGCTGGGCAAGCTTGAAGAGTGGAACATCAGTCATATTTATAGGGAAATTAATACAATGGTAGATTTTCGTGGCAATTATGGAACTTGTCATAGGGAAAATGAATTCATTAATTAATAGGTGGAGAAATAGTTGAACTTATATTCTTTATTTCCTATGAATGAGGGTCATTGTGTGATGTGAAGGTGCTAATGTGGTCAAAGAAGTGGGGGGTTTTATTTAGGTCTTCTTGCCTAGGCCTACCTCAGCATCCTCGAATGGTTTCTATTACTATTATTAAGGGATCCTATTTCATGGTAAGGGGAGGAATAGTGTGGTATATTTAGAAGGAGGCAGTCAAGAATTTTGGGGCCTCTTCCCATTATCTTTATATGTCTCACTTTATTATTAAATTGTTACTAGATTCTACTTGTACTAATAGAAATTGTGTTTTTTTCCTCTGTTCTAGTTTAGTATTTGTTTGTGCCATGTTGGTATGGATTTATTAGTTTAGATTTGGAGCAATGGACCTTGTGTCTTTTGCAATGGATCTCTATCTTGTGTTGTCTCATTTGTGTTCTTGCTGGGGGAGTCTATTTTTTTATTTTTAGTTTTTTATACTAGGAAAGGGACCCTCCAACCCTGATTCACTAATAAAAAAATAAAAAAATAGTGGGAGGCATTTTTAGTCTACTTAGAAATTTTTTTTAGCCACCCAAAATGGTGTTGAAATGAATTTTTGGTTAGCAAAAATATTTTTATTTATTTTTCATGGAATCTTACACTACCAAAACACCATCCTAGATCACAATTTGCCATATTAGGTATGATCAAGGAATTTTACAAAGAAAGGAGGTTAGATCAAGTGTTAGTCCATAAAACCATGAAATAAACACACTAGCATACTAACGTCTCTAGGCATAGATCTTAGAGGGAGATTAATGAACAAACAATAATTGAAAACCCAACTAAAATGCAAAGAAAAATAATCTTTACTTTCCATGAGATCTCCAAATGATTTATTTATTGGCTTACTTAGATTTTTCTCAAAAGGTCTTCATTAATGGGGCTTGGCTATCTCCATCTTCTCTTGGCACCATGCTTGGTTTGGCTTGATTTTGGCATTATAACACTATGCATTTTCTTTATGGATCAACTCCAACATTATAACTATACTATGTTTCAAACTCTCTAAATGACGAGCTCTAGGTTTGATTTTATAGGCTTCAAAATCACTTGGAATGGGTTAAATTAGAAACTTGGTTAAATTTATTAACCTTGGTTGAGTTTGAAAGGTGTGTTTGGAATATTCTTAGGATATTCTTTTGATATTTTCCAAAAGTGACAATTCATGAAATGTAATGATTAGCTTTTAAGATGCTCTTGATATTTGAATTTTCCTTTTTTATAATTGATTTAATTGTTCGTGGATGAATTCAATTAGGATTTGAATAGGATTTGCTTAATATTTGGTGTTAATTAACCCTTTTTAGGATTTTTGACATTTTTGAATTATTTTGAATTAATTGATGGTGCATTTGTTTAATTTAATTGATTAATATGCCACATTTATTTATTGCAAAGTTATAAAGCCAAATTTAAGACATTTATAAATTCTTAGGCTAAATAGTCAATGGTTGGTAAGAATTTGTCTAAATTCAGATAAGAATCCATTTACAACCAAATTTATATGTCTACAATTTGCCCTTATTTGGGAAGATGTTATAAAACCATAGGCATAGTAATGTCTTTTTAAAGAATGAAAAAGGCTTGTATGCCAAAAAGAAGATGATGGTTGAAGAAAAATCTTCCAAAAATGTTTTGGGAAGCCTATAATGATTCCCCCTTGAGGGAGTGTCCATCAAATTTGTGGATGGATGGTCCCTCAAAAAGAAACAAGAAGAAAGGTGGGATTAACTTGTGGTTGAGAGTAATCCAAACAAGAAATTTTTGCGTGCATTGATTTAAAAAGTGTACCAATTTTCCAAAAGGTAGTTATAATCAAGAATAAAAGTCAAAATAATGATGTGCCCATAGGTGGTTATAATCATTAAGAGGAACTAGATTGGCTAAAATATGATGTTTGATATCATGGTGCCCCAATTAGGGTAGAATAACAAGCATAACTCAAGGATAAAACCTATTACATAGATTAAATATGAGTGGGAAAAAATGTAGATGCAATGGTCCAATGACTAAAGAAGCCACAAATAACCAAACATACAAGGATACAAGGTGATGAAAGAGATGGATAGAAGAATGAGATTGATAAATAAAAAATATTTAGTTGTACCTATCAATAAGGAAATGCTCATCTTTATTAGAAATAATACAACTAGAATGGTCAATGGGTTGATTTGATCAAGTTGGTTGGAAGGATTTGCCAAGGTACCAAGGAAAAAATTCTATAGCTCCATTGCATGTAGTGTCAGGATCTCGAACACACAGCTCTGATACCACTTGTCAGGATCTAGAACACAAGTAGCTCTGATACCAGTTGTTAGGATCCTAGTCCTTGAGAGCACAATTGATTACCTTTGTATAAACAACTAAACATGGAATTAAACCAGAAGTAATATGTAACTAGAATTTATAAACAACACAAAATATGAGAGATAATACAATCTATATTAATACTCTTCCAGAAGGAAATATAATGAAGAAGTCACACTCTTACCACACCTCTTGGGTGTACAGTAATTCTCCCTCAAGATTTCTTTCTCTATCAATTACAAACACAATCAACTCAATAACCAAGTTGTTATTTACACTAATAAGTGACAATCAACTCAACTGTTGTTGCCTACTTCCAGTCCACCAAGTACTCAAAGTACTCAAAGTAGATCTCCCTAATCTTGCTCCTTGTTGTGTTGCAGATCTCCTTGATCTTGCTACCCCGCAGATCTCCTTTAACCTTGCACACACACACCTGCAGATCAACTGACCTTAATTACCATGTAGATCTCCCCTGATCTTGCACACCTACAGATCAACTGATCTTACACTTGGAAGAACCCTTGTCCTTGTCCTTGACAAGTCCTTTTGATCCTTCACACTTTACAATATAGCCCCATGGGTCTCTTAAATAGATCCCATACAAACAATAATTAGACTTCCCAATTACAATAATTAGAAATGCAAACTCAAGACTAAAATTAGTCTTTTACATGCAAACTAACTATCCATCTAAAATTAGACTAGTTCTGGAAGCGCATGCAAATGCACACACACACAGGTTGCTGACGTTAGTTCCTATCTGACCGATGCTGACTGAACCCTAACCGATGTTGATTACTACATACATTGAATATTGCTGATGTCAATTAATCAGACCAATGTTGGTTACTTTAACACTCATCAACCTCCACCATTTGCATCAGTGAAGCTTTTAGCTCCACAACTTAACAATCTCCCACTTGGAGATAAATAGCTGCACCTATACCTGTACATCATCTAATTTTGTTTTCTAGCTTGTATCCCTCTTCAAGTTTAATCTTGAAGACCAATAGAAGTTGAATGAAGATTCAACTTCTCCTTTGTTCCCATCTTTGTTAACATTTATGTAGGGTTCTTATCCTTGCTAGCCACTGTGACTGCAATAACCTTTTGCATCTTAGAAATCCAGCTAACCACCGTACCACCAACAATGAACACATATCCTATGGTGCTTCTCTTGTCATCCAAGTAACCTACCAGATCTGAATCTACATACCCATGTAGAGAAGTGCTTGAACCTGCATAGCATGAATCCCTGCTACTGGTCCCTCTCAGATACCTGAGAATCCACTGAACTGCTTTCCAGTGCTCCTTTCTCGAATTGGCCACAAACTTGCTGACAACTCCCATTGCTTTGGCAATATCAAGTCTAGTACTCATGTACTCAACCTCATCATGTGATTTAGGACACTATTCTGTGAACTATCTAACCATAGGTGTGCTAACCAGTTTTGCATCTTGCACTACCTTATTCACATAATCCTCTAGAGACAAAATCAACCTGTGACTTTCCTTGTCTCTAGAAATACTCATGCCAAGGATTTTATTTGCTGCTTCCAAATCCTTCATGGCAAACCTCTAAACTAATTTTACCTTTAACTCAGTAATATCTTGCATGTGTGACCCTACAACAAGCATATACACTACATATAGTAACAAGATAATGTAGCTAATATTATCCAATTTAGTAAAATAAACACAATGGTCACATTGACATTGACTAAAGCCATGCTTTTTCATACACCTGTCAAACCTTAAACACCATTGTCCTACAACTTGCTCAAGACCATATAACCTGGCCTTCTATCTCACCTATCTATTCTCTCCTTTCTTTAACCTAGGAATCCATTCATCTTTTAGTGCTTTCATCTTGACTGGCAACTCTACCAATCTCCCATTTGGTTCTTTCCCAAGGAATCAATTTCCTCATTCATGCCATGCTCCCACTGTTTACTAGATTCTACCTACATTGCCTCTTCAAAACTTCCTAGTTCTTGACCATTAGTGAGCAAAAAGTAGTGTAAATAAGAGGAATAACAAATTTGATTCTTATTTACCCTTTTAGTCCTCCACATGGGTGTTTGAGACTCCTTGACAACTTGTTGTCCACCTAAAATTTGTTCTAACAGTGACCGATCTTGATCACCTCTAGCGAACCTCGGTCTGCACCTGACCAATGTCGATTCCTCCAAATCACCGACGTCAATTCCCTGACCAACATCGATGTCCACCTACTTGACATCATCAACTTTGGTCTGCACATGACCAACATCAGTTCCTACCTGATCGACATTGGTTTTTACTTGACTGATGTCGGTAACTATGTTTTCCTATGAGTGATGATTTTTACCTGCGACCTCATTTTGGATCATAACCTTTTCCAAATCAACACTGCCCTGCTCAAAATTAATCAATCTCTTGAGCTGATCTCTGTCCATCATCTTCTCCATGAAAACCAAGGCTTTTCAGTTCTTAACTTTGTCAAAAACATCAAATTTCCTCTTCCTGCAATAAACCCAATCCTTTCTTGTAGCATCACACTGCTCACAGAAATCTCAGTCTATCAAATCTGAAAGCTTACCATTTGACTTAAGAACATGTATTCCCTTCTCACTCATGTGACCAAGCCTATAGAGCCACATCTTTGCATCTACATCTGAAGTAGATAAAATAGAAGGAGAATCAATAATACAAGTAGATAGATAAAGAGTACCTACTTTCTTACCACATGCTAATTCAAGTGCACCCTTGGAAACTTTCCAAGATTCCACTATGAGAGTTATTGTGCAACCCTCATCACCCAACTTTTCTATAGAAATTAGACTCCTCTTCAAGACTAGGACATGCATGACACCCTTCAACACCCATGTATTGCCCATCTGCAATTTCAGCTGCACTTCCCCTTTGCCAACAATTTGACAAGGCTCACCAACCCCTAAATAAATCTTTCCAAAGTCTCCATGGACATAATCATGGAAAAATACTCTATTTGGGGTTGCATGGAAAGAGGCATCAGAATATAAAACCCAAGATTCTACTTTATCCAAGGAACATATAAGAGCATCTCATGCAACAATACCTACATCATTTGCTTCTTTATTTCCTTCATGTTGATCTTCTACCAACCAACAATCTTTCTTTACATGCCCTTTCTTTCCACAATACAATAATTGATAATTCTTGCCATTGAATTTCCCCATTCTTAACTTACTTTCTTTTGCCATTGCTTTATTCCCACTCAATCAAAAACCCCTGAGAATGACTTGTAATCAACAAACACTAACCTGCTCTGAACCTAGCTCTAATGAACCTTCAACCAGGCTGTAATGAACCTTCAACCAAGCTCTAATGAACCTTCAACTAGGCTCTGATACCACTTGTCAGGATCTAGAACACAAGCAGCTCTGATACCACTTGCTAGGATCCTACTCCTTGAGAGCATAATTGATTACCTTTGTATAAGCAACTAAACATGGAATTAAACTAGAAGTAATATGTAACTAGAATTCAAAAAGAACACAGAATATGAGAGACAATACAATCTGTATTAATACTCTTCCAGAAGGAAATACAATGAAGAAATCACACTCTTCCCACACCTCTTGGGTGTACAATAATTCTCCCTCAAGAGTTCTTTCTCTCTCAATTACAAACACAATCAACTCAATAACTGAGGAAATAGAATGGTCAATGGGTTGATTTGATCAAGTTGGGTGGAAATATTTGCCAAGGTACCAAGGAAAAACTTCTATAGCTCCATTGCATGTAGACTTTCTTGAATCTAATTTTTGACATAGCACGTGATGATATGCATCATGATAAAACACCATGACGACTATCCTAAAATATACATAAGGAATGAATCTTGATCTAATAAATACTCAAAAATAATGCACCAATGCTAAAAACCATGATGATAATGTCAATGTATGAATATGGATAGACTCCAGAATAATATGCTTGAGGAATCACCTAATGAATGCATATAAACTGAGTCAAGGCAACAATGCCAAAAGTAAAAAAATAAGAAAGTGAAAAAACAAACAAACAAATATAAGTACTAAAAATAAAATAAAAAGAAAGCATCCTAACAATGGCCATGCACCAGTAGGGAAAATTGAGGATAACTAACTAGGCTTAGATAAGATAAATGTTTTTGGCATTTTGAGGTATCTCAACTTGTTAGAGAATGACAATATACATACTCATAAAATTATGAGAGTATTAGTTTAAGCTGCTTGCAAAATGGTGAGAGTGCATGAAAAGTGGGATTGAGGTGACCTCAACATGAATTGAGCACAACTTACATATTCTTGAGATGACCTCAAGTCATAGTAATTATATCCATACAAAAGGTGGGGAAAAACTTGACAAGTCCCAACAAGTTCTCAAATCTTAGTTTAAATGACAAGGCAAATAAAAACATTAATGGAAGGTGATGTGGCAATGCATGATAAACAAATGTTGCCCCTAGTTTTGTCATAGGTAGTTATAACTAGGATATAATAGATTGTATCAATGATAAATTTTTTCCCATAGGTAGTTATAATTAGTAGCAAGACTGGTGAACACATAAATAAACTTGATATAGGATGGAAAATGAAAGATACCTTGCCAGATCAATTGTCACACTACTTTTATAGACTGTCATTATAAACATGGATTTTATTGGTTATTGAAACTTGATCAGAATCCCCTCACAAAAAGTGTAAGAAGAATCAAACTAATCAAGATCAAAATAGGATTGGATAAGATGACTTAAAATAGGCTTTGTTCTAGATATGAATGATATGTTAAAATAGAATAGTCTTGCTCTAGGATAATGATGGTTTGGTAAATTGTATATAATGGTAAGATGGTTTCCCCCAAGTGATAAGGTGACTGGTTGGGTATAAAACAATGGCAAAAGGAATGGTAAATAAAAATGGCATGGTACATGTTTGTGGCCTGGGTGTGGTTTTTTATTCTGTTATTCCTATTGATGTGGAGATTCATGCCCTAATCAACAAATGATATAAATAGAAGAATCAATCATGTTAATTTCCAACCCACACCTCATCTAAATATTTTATCTATCAAGAACTACCTATAGATTTGGATGTAAATAATGTTGTGATCTTTATTGGTTGTTGATTATGTTTCCTTCAAACATCGAGATAAGGTATCTTTGTAGCCTCTGTAAAGGAAAGTGCAACCATACATAGTAAATAGGGATAAATTTTGGATGATAGGTTTGACTGGGAAATGGAATGGTGGATGATAATGGAATGTGTAGTGGTTGTGAAACAAATAAAGATATAGATTTTTAGGTACACACAATGTTGTTGATTCTAGATTTGACATCTTTTAGATGTGGTGGGGTTGAGGACTTCTAAATATTCTCTCAATAAGACCAATAAATTATTTTTTTATTTAGGCCTAAGAGTTGATTCCATCTGATTAGGCTGTAGATTGGAAGCTATATTGATTTCATCTTTAAATTTTTATTCATTAAGTAGTGAAGAACATTTGTGCTCAGCTATTGGCACCTCAAAAAGATTTTCACCAATGAAATTGTCTTGACTATTTCATAACACCTTCAAGAAGGTTTCACTAAAGAATGTTTAATTTTGACTTTGATTATATTCTAGTGCCTCTAAAATAGTTTCACTAAAAGATACTGAGTTTGAAATTTGATTGTCCTCTAGCACATATGAAATGGTTTCATTAGGAGATGGTTCTTCTACATGAATTTGGTCTTGGCCTCCTTGTTATTCTTCATCTAATATGTTTCCATGGATGTGGTTCAACAAGGTGTGATTCTATCAATCCCAATCAATGTTCATGGGAGATGGAATGTCAATAATATGGCTATATTGGTTGGTGGTAATGACATGTGGGTAGGCAACATAATCCTTGTAGAAGATACTAGGAGAAATTATGTCGATGTTGAAGTACTCATCCTCAAAAAATATAGAAGGATAAAAAATGTATTTAAACTGATCTACAAGGCATACATAACCAATGTTGTAATAACCATAAACATATTCTATTTATGAATCTAATCATGACTCAATAGACTCTAAATCCAATGTCAAACTGATATTGATTCTAATTCTAGTGATAATATGATGTCAGTCCAAGAATAAAACCTAACTCTAATTTTGATTCTTCATCTGATGGGTACTCTATTACAATGATGTCTTATTAAATTTTTGGTATTAGATAAGTAACAACCTGTGATGGCATAACGAGGTCCATAGAGACTAGTTTGTCATAGTGATACTCCTTAACTATGGGGAAAAGGTTAAGAGACAACTCTTTAGATAAGAGATAGATCCTTAAATAAGAGACAAATTCTTATATATTGGCTTGTTAATAGGAGGATCTTAAAAAATAAGCATATGGTTAAGGTAATGATTTTCCCAAAGGCAGTTATAATCATTAAGAAGTGACTCATCAAAGACTGGCTCATTAGAGTGAGATTGTTCAACAATAGGTATAGGATTGAAAGGTGATTCACCATAGGTTGACTTTCCAAAAATTTTTGGTTCAACAAAAATAACTTGGATGAGTTGGTTCTCTAGGCCTTGGTTTCCAATGAGTTGGAAAATACCAATTTTGAACACAACTTTGTCCTTAAATAATTGGCTCGATTGGATAGGTAATGATTAGGTTGGTTGAGGTTTAGATAAGATTGGTACTAAAAGAGGAATGGCCTATGGTTGGATAATGATAGGGTATGGTGGATCTTCATTGACTATAAAATCTAAAGGACGAGGTCTTGGTATGGAAATGGTATAACATTATGGATCTTGATTGCTTATATAAGCCAAAGCATCTAAGTCTTCCTCATAAACCATATCATCCTAGTTGGGGTTTTGAATTGGATTGTAATCTGATTCTTGACTTTGTTCCCCATATGGATTATTGTAGGGAGAAATTAAATCTCCTTATAAAATTTATCCCCATAGGGGTTTTTGGTCAGATTTTGTGCAACCATTATATCATAACTTAGATTGTAAGTAACTCCACCATAAATGTAGCTAGACATATCCACATGAATGAAGAAAGCTTCAAAATAAAAAGGCTTAGAATTTTGAAAACTCTAAGAAAGTAATGTCCAAAGGACAAAGGTTTCAAACTTGGTATAATTTGGTCAAAAGGGATGGAGCTGTATCTCCAAACAATTATCTAAACATAGAGTTGTATCTCTAAAATGGTTTATTCTAAGACTTGGCATAAAATACTATAAATTCAAATATCTAACCTCAAATTTCATACACATAAAAGGTCAAGCATCTAAATAGAAACTAGCATGTCAAAGGTCTAAGCCAAAGTGTTCTAAACAAGGTCTAAACTAAGAAAGGGAAAAGATTCACTAATTCTTTTGTCCAAATGTAATGTCAAAAGATAGGCTCAAATAGGCTATGCTAGTACTTATAAATAAATGACATCAAATTCTAGGCTTAAAATAAAGGATTGATGTGATTTGATTTAATCTAACAAGTTTGGAATAAATTTGATATATACCCAGTATATGGATTCAAACATAAATATGATCAATTGGTATAGGCCACAAGGAAAAAGGCACCTTGGAGAAAGGTTGTGCTCTCACAAATAAAGACACAAACAATGATGAGGATAGGCTCTCTGAACAAACAAGCAATGGAAAGAAGGCTCTTTGAACAAACAAGTAATATTTTTTAAATTTGGGTAATCAATTAATCAAAGTTACACTACCCAAAAGAGAAAGATCTATGTATCAATCCCTGTGAAGCGAGACTTAAATAGAAATAAATCAATGTTTGAATTCAAAATTTTGATAAGCTTAATTGAAAAATCAACGTTTGAAGACTAGGATTTGGCCAAACAAGCTAGACAAGATTAGACAACATGAAAATGCATGAATAAGTTCCAAATGGCATATGTGACATGGTTTTTAATAATGGTTTTGATACAAGTTTAAACAAGGTTTGAAAAAATTTGAGTAGTGAAATGATGTAAGCATGCTCTAAAAATTGGATCAATGTGTTGCTTCAAATACTCAAAGGCTCAAACTTGATAATGATTTGGGAAGTATGATGGTACCCATATCAGTCAATTGAAACACACACACAAACAAGTTTAGCAAAAATTCTAGACTTAAAGGAACAAGTGTTGTGTAAAATGGCTAGCATAACACCTCCTTGACAAGGGATTGGTGTATAAACAATTTTTTTTTGACATGGTTTATAAACAAACTTATTAGTTTTAGTCTCAAAAACACCAAGCAAGAAAATGACAAAATACATTTAAGTAAATCACCCTAAATACTATCAAGGGTATGAAAAAATGGGGTTGACTAAAACTAATTGGTTTTTAATCATCTAGATGGATCTCATGTCTATCAACTTTTACATCAAAAAATAAGAGAAATAATATGTCATTTGGGTTCACATCATATGGTTTGTTGAAAAAAGGTCTTACCCTTTTTACAACCATTACATTCATTGCTTGCTCCATGTAGATCAATGCCCAACATGATCAAATATCCCAGGCTTAGCCTCTACAAAAAAATATGGTTTAACCTCTAAAACCATCATCTTAGTGTGGGGATCTCAATTTATATACCCCCCCATAGAGAGGGGTTGAAGATGATGCCAGGAGATGAAACAATGGGTCAAAGATTCCTTATAAAACTTATGGGAGGTAATGAAGTCCTCACAAGCCAAGATGTAATGAAATAAAAATTAAGTAAAAGAGATTTTTAGATCATCCAAGCTATGTGAGTCTTAAGGAATCCTTCATAACATATCTTTTATGCCTTTGGACTAAGGCAATTTGTAATGAAAATGGCACATTTGATCTCACAAGTTCCCTAAAGGGGATGGGGGAGAGCATATACACATAAATTCCTTTTTACAAAAATAGATTAACTAAGCAAACCACTTATTGAAAATAAACTTTGAAGTGAGTTCAATTTTAAAGCACTAAAGTTGAAAGATTTGGTGGTGTTCTTTGGCCCCTTGACCTTAAGTTGTAATTTTTTTTAAAGAAACAATCACAAAACCATTCAAAAAGGCATTTAAATTTTTCCTTAAGCACCAAATGAAAGTTCCTAATTATTTTTAAGCATCCAAAAAGAGGTTAAAAAGACTTAATTAAGCTTAATTTGATCATTTTTTAAATAGGTATTGTAAAAAAATTATCAGAGTGTAGTTTAGCTTTGAATCTCTTTTGTGAATGAGACAAGTAACTTTAAAAAGTATGCTCTTGGGTTTGGATGAACTTCCTTGAGATCTTCAAATGATTTCTTAATTGGCTTGCTCAGATTGTACTCAAAAGGTCTTCATCAATGGGGCTTGGCTATCTCCATCTCCTCTTAGCACCATGATTGGCTTGGCTTAGCTTAATTTTGGCATTATAACACTATGCATTTGCTTTATGGATTGAATCCAACATTATGACTCTACTATGTTTCAATCTCTCTAAATGAAGACCTCTAGGCTTGCTTTTATAGGCTTCAAAATCACTTAGAATGGGTTAAATTGGAACCTTGGTTGAGTTTGAAAGGTGTTTTTGGAATATTCCTAGGATATTCTTATGATATTTTCCAAAAGTGACAACTCACAAAAGGTAATGATTAGCTTTTAAGATGCTTTTGATATTTGAATTTTCCTTTTTGATAATTGATTTAATTACTCATAGATGAATTAAATTAGGCTTTAATTAGGATTTGCTTAGGATTTGGTGTTAATTAACCCTTTTTAGGATTTTTAACATTTTTAATGATTTTGAATTAATTGATGGTGCATTTGTTTAATTTAATTGATTAATAGGCCAAATTTATTTATTGCATGGTTATAAAGCCAAATTTGAGACATTTAGAAATTCTTAGGCTAAATGGTCAATGGTTGGTAAGAATTGGACTAAATTTAGATAATAATACATTGGTGGCTATTTTGAATTACATATTCATCCTTTGAGGAGATGAAATAACTCTCCTCATCCAAGTGGCACAATGAAATCACCTCTATGCCACTGGGTAGCCTAAAGAATGAGGTGAATCTCTAGATAGGGTTAGCTCCCTTAATATACCACCTTGGATTGCAACTATACATAAAATTGAGGGTTGAAAAGAGAGAAGAATAATTTAAATCAAACTAACCTAAGTGAGGTGATAAACCAAATAATATTATGACATCCAACTATATGCATGTTACACTTTAAATCAAAGGATAAACTGAACATACACTTCTCCAATCTTCATATTCTAACATCAATGTTAAATTATGAGGTTATAGATGAATGTGAAAATCTAGGAGGACTAGATATAAGGCATATGAGGGTAATAATGAGAATAATAACTCACTCAATCCTTGACATATCCTAAAACACTTCACATGCCCTGTAATAAGAAGCTTTTCAACTGTAAATAGGATAAAAGAATGACAAAACATGCTAAGGAATCCATAGTCTTCACTTATGCAAAATCAAACATTAAAAATGAAAAAACTAAGAATATTTATGGAAGAGGTAAAAATAAGTTTTATTATTGATCAAAAGGTATGCAAATGTGCAGGGCTTCACCATACTTAGGTGGAGCATCCAATACAGTGCCAAAATGGCTAGCTCTTATAGAACTTGAGAGAGGAGGAGAAGAGAAAAGTCCAAGGGTCATAAGGAAAATTTTCAAGCTGATAAAAGGATTTAATTGTGAATGTGAAGAGGGTATGGGATGAATAATTCAAGGCTAAGAAGTACAAATATCAATCTAAGTCATAAACTTCATGAAAAGTGGTAAGAAACTCTTCATTCTGGCTCAAATAATTTGTCTTCATGATTGACCCTATTTGAATGCCTCATAAATATTTAATACTAGGTATGATTATTGGGATGAATTTCAAGGACATCATACATGCCTTTCTATGCATTGGTTGTAGGCTTGGTAATCTAGAATCACCTGTAAAGGAGATATCATCATCTACAATCTAGAAAACTCTTTATGTACCTTGTACACTTGGCTTCCAAATTAGCATCAATTTATCATGAAAATAATTAAAATTTAGTTAATGACATGTGTAAAGGAATTTAATGGTATTAGAAGCATCAGGGACTCCTTAAAAATCCATCCATTTGAATTTTTCACACTTCTCCCTAGCTTGTCCACTATGCCAGTTTTGATTGGCTGAGTTGAGCCACCTAGTTTAGACACTTAGGAGTTATTTCAAGGCATAAGAGTGATATTTGGGGTTATATTAAGTCTTAAAATTTTCATCCATGTGATTTTCATCTCTTGAAACTTCTTATAACCTACAAAACACATAAAATAGTGAGAAAAACCATGTTTCTACCCCCATCCATACAAGTCCATATAGGAAACAAGCATGTGAGGGAGCCTGAGAGAGTATTTTCCAATGTAAAAAATATTTCATGGTCATAATGGTATATTTTCATGCATTTCCAACCTCATTTCTCCAATCAGGTTCCTTTAAGGGATTTGCAAGGGTTTTAGACAATTTTACCCTCTTAGCCATCATTCATAGAGATTACACATTCAAATTTCAATCTAATTCCACAAAATAATTGTTTATAAAAATGAATAACTCCTCCAAAATTATTATACCTCCATGAAAAATTTCATGAAAGATGTGAGCTTCCAAGCCTATCCTATCGAGCTCTTTTCCCCATTTGCATAGGCCTAACAATGGTCTCAGGCTAGAATCTATTATTTTAAAGCCTTATATGAAAGATTTATGTTTTAACATACCTAATTACACCATAAGAACATGATCCAATAGGTTTTAATTCATATTTAAGGACAAAAGTGTGAGTGACCTTCTCTTTGGCCATTAGGCTTGATCTTTGCCTAGTAGGCTTACCTGTAACTCAGAGCCTAAAATGAGTTTTGATGATTTCCATTACATCCTAATAGCTTGAAAATTTATATTAGTATCCCTAAAACATGTTTCAACAAGTTATATTGATCAATCCAAACTAAAAATGAAGAGGATCCTCTAATTGGCTTCTAGGCCTAAAATTGCCTATCATGCATGATTATAACCCTGAGGTTTCTAAGCATCCTATTTGGTTTCTTTCATCTATACTTAGTCTCCCATGTTTATATTTATGTGTTTCAAATTTTATTACCTTACTGACAATTTGTTTTTCTTTTGGTCCTCTTTTCTATCCTCATCCACTAAAACTACTAGTTCTAAGCATAAAGGGAGTGCCCTCTATCTGAGAAAAAATAGAGGGAAATAACCTATTTATTTAGATAGTGTTAGTAATTTTAGGGGATTATTCAAGTAATGGATATCTCTTACAAAAAAATTCATCCTTCAATTAGACCATTTGACCCCCTAATTACTTCAAAATCTAAGACTGAGCTTTTCATAGGTAGATTGTGTGTTAAAAAGGTATATGGACTATATGTTGTTCAACTTGGAGTTCTCCTACCCCTATTTTCATGATATAAAGGTTCCTCATTTACAAATTTAGAAGGAAACAACACCTTGGAGCTCAAAAGTTATACATACAACTACATGCTTTTAGTGTATAAAAGTGGTTGTTTAGGCCCCTCAATGTCCCAAAATGATAAATTGACATGAAAACTAATTTACCAAAGCCAATATAACATCATTTGACATTAATTAACATTTAATAAACCCAATTACACTCATATTACATCCCCTATAGACCTAAAAAGTCAAGTTTTTCTATAGGTTCCCTAATTTGATTAAAAAGTCAAATTTGGTCAACAAATTGGTGACTCATAGGGGTAGTATGCCTACTATACTAACTAGACTAGTAGCCTTATCAGTCTATTAGGTTTATGAGTCATATAAATTTTAAGACAAATTAAGAAACCTTTTACCATTTATCAAGACAAGATAACTAATGACTACCTTAACCACACAAAGCAAAGGACACACACAACAAAGAGAGCAAACACACATGTGCTCAAAGCACTTAGGGGAATTAAAAAAAAACTATTATGTATAATTAGAAACTAAGCATACCTCCCTCTTATATCAAAGGAAAATATTGAGACTCTTATTTCTTCATGAAATGAAGTATTGAATGAGGCATATAGCCTTTTGTCCTTTAGCATTGATGCCTCCAACTTCTCCAAAATGTTTTCCAACCTCATTGGCAGGATGTTCAATGAACCAAGTATCTCAAAACAAATTTACTAAGGAAATTAACTCATATTTAATCTAAATATCCTCAAATTTTTCATGTGGATCCTCCATTTTAGATTCAAATGGTGATTTAATAAGGTATACCTTATTATCTTCATAGTGCTCTTAACAAGATTGGGCTTCCTCTCAACTACAAGTTCTTCTTGCTCATTAAGGACTTTGTAAATTCTATCCAATATTGATCATTTTCCTCCATGGAAGATTCCTTATTCACCTTGTCATGCACTTGAACCTCAACTTGGAAAATCTCTTCTATCTCTTAAAAGAGCTCCATTTGCAGCTACCAATCATCCTTGTCAACAACTTCTTGTATACTAGCATCACCAAGTGACTTCATGATAATAGGTTCTTGATCAGTAGAAAGAGATTCCTCTTTATGTTTGATTGAACACTCAATATCAAGGTTAGACTCATCAAAAAGCTTTTCATTAGGTGTTTAATATTTTTGAGAAGAATAATCTTCACAAAACCCATCAAATTCCTTGAAAATGACATTGAAATTCTACCATAAATATTCTTCTTCATGGATGCGATCCTCAAGAACTATTTCCTCTATCTTAGTCTTGTGAAGCTCTGCTAAGACTGCCACTTCTTGAGGGATGACTTGAATTTCATTCTTGATAGTAAATTCCACTTCATGTTTGAGATTATTATCTAAAACCTTTTGGTTAGTTTTAAAGTATTCTTTAAGGGATGTAAGATCCTCCATCTCTTTCTCTTTCATGGTAATGCCAAGACTAGGCATCTTAAAATCACAAGACCTAACCCAATGAGGCTACCGAGGAGGTAGATTTTCTTCAAGCAAGAGTTATCTTTCTTTATCAATCAACTGACCCTCCTTAGGCTACCATACCATAGGTACATCAAGGAAAAGAGTGATAGGGTGAGGACAAGAAGAACTAGTTAGTGGAGGTGGAAAATAGGGCACAAAATCAAATTAAGAATGCAAAGTTGGAAAATCTTTTGGGTGCTCTTGAGGAAGGGGAGGCAGACCTTAGGCTAAGATAACTTGATTTTCTTCCCTTTATTTAGAAACCACTTCATTCACATCTAATTTAGCTTGAGGAATATCTTGAGGAAGGGTGGATGGGGTGTGTTTAGGCATAAGATCTTCTTTTGGGTTTAAACCTTCCATCACACCTTGATTTAACTATCTCATATTTAACTCTAACTCCTCAATTTACTTGGATAGGTTTTTTTGGAAAAGTTTCCCTTGAATTTCATAAGAAATATCATGAGCATAATGAATACATGAGGTCTGACATGTGACATAATAAATTTCCTAAGGAAAGGTAGAAGGAACTTGTAAAGGCTCAACTTCATTCATCACTTCACACTCCTTATCAACCAAACTTCCATCCTCTTTTTTCCCCCATGATTCTACTATCTTACTCAAGCCTAGGATATTAGGATAAAAGTATTAATTTGAGGTGGTGGGGATGAAATATGAGAGGGAAATGAGGGATTGAAATATACTTCTTTGGTTGCTAACATGGAATATTGCAAATGCATATTATCCAACTCAATTTGTTTATCAATATTAGCTTTAAACATAAGATTTTTCCTTTCAACTCTCTCCTCCAACTAATTGGGAAGAGGATGAGTTTGATATATTTGATTTGGCTCATGATTAGGGGTCATATATGACTGATAGGAAACTTAGGGAGGTGGGTATGAAGGTTGGTAAGTATGGTGAGGTTGAATTTCATGAACTTATAGCCTATCCTCTAAGGAAGAAACTAGACCAGTCACATCAAGCATCTCACTTGTGAGCCTTTGCCAATTGGATCTCTTAATAGGTACCCACTCTCTTTTGATAAAGTATAATTCTTCTCTTACCCTATGAATAATATGACTAGGAATATCTAGACCATATTCCATTTGAGTATCAATATCCAAAAATATCTTTCATAGCCTTAGAGTGTCTTATTGAAGGTGGAAATGGATTGGCTTGAAGAGTGGCTAGGTTGACTAGGAGCAAGACATGGAGAAGGCTGATTATAGGACCAATATACTTCATTCATGGGCTAAAAAATATAATATTGGAGATTATTAAATTAATATTGAGGCTATTAAGGATCATGACACTATTTACTAAGGACTTGTTCATATTGATAGGGAATGACACAAGCTTTCAATGTCTAACCAACTTGTAGAGAATAAAACTTGACACCAAAGTCAAATATGAAACTTAATTGAAAGTAAGAACATAAAGAAATAAATTTATAAAAATATTCAAAGGATAACATAGGTTTCTTGACTAGATGATGTATCTTCAGAGTCACTATTGATACTTTGATAGATGCCTCCAAAGGTTGATTGTTGAGAGACAACACCAAAAATATCTCAACTTCTTAGACCAAGAGACCCATTAGGCATGCCAAAAAATATTGTAAATTATATTTACACCATTTTAGGAGATGAAAAATATCTCCTCATCCAATTGGAATAATGGAATCACCTCTAGGCTTATGGGTAGCCTAAGGAATGAGGTAAATCTCGAGATAGGGCTAGCTCCCTTGATGTACCAATTTGGATTACAACTAAAGTTAAACTTGGGGGGGGTGAAAAAGGAGAAGGATAATCAAAAAAATACTAACATAAGGGATGTGATACAAAAAATAACATGATGACATTTAACCATATGCATGTTACACTTGAAATCAAAGGGTAAACTGAACATACACTTCTCCAATCTTCATCTTCTCACATCAATGTTACATTTTGAGGTTATGGATGAATGTGAAAAGATAATAGGACTAGATAAAAGGAATATGAGGTAAATAATGAAAATAATAACTCAATAAATCCTTTATATCTCCTAAAACACTTCACATACCCTGCAATTTAAAGCTTTCCAATTGTAAATAGGATGAAAGAATGACAAAACATGCTAAGGAATCCATAGTATTCACTTATGGAAAATCAAACATTTCAAATTAAAAAAAAAAAATATTCATATAAGAGTCAAAATTAAGTTTTATTATTGATAAAAAGGTATAAAAATGAGTAGGGATTTGCCATATTCAAGTGGAGCATCCAATACAATGCTAAAATGGCTAGTTCTTATAGAACTTGAGAGAGGGATGAGAAGAAAGAAGTATAATGGTGAAAATGACACTTGTAAAGATGATAAAAAGAGTTAATTTTGAATTTTAATAGGGTATAGGATGAAAATTTCAAGGTAAATAAGTATAAATGTCAATCCAAGTCATAAACTTCATGAAAAGTCGCAAGAAACTCCTCATACTAGCTCAGAAAATCTACCTTCATGATTGGCCCTATTTTAATGCCTCATAACTGATTAGGTATAGGTATTATGATTATTATTAAGTTTAAGGACATAATAAATTACTATCCATGCATTGGTTGTAATCTTGGTCCTCTAGAATCACTTAGAAAGGAGCTATCATCATTTATAGTCTAAAAAATTATTCCTTCATGTACCCTACACATGTAGCTTATAAATTAGAATAAATTACTAATGAAAATACATAAAATTCAGTGAATTAAATTTTTAAATTCCCTCCATGGCATTATAAGCTTCAGAGACACCTTAAAAATCCATCCACTTGAAGTTTTCACACTTCTCCCTAGCTTGTCCACTATGTCAGTTTTGACTGGCTAAGTTAAAGCACCTAGTTTGGAAACTTAGGAGTTTTAAAAGGAATTATAGTGATATGGGGGCTTATATTAAGTCTTAATATTTTAATCCATGTGGTTTTCATCTCTTTAAACCTTGTAAAACCTACAAAACACTTAAAATAGTGAGAAAAACCCTATTTTTACCACCATCCGTATAAGTCCATACAGGAAAAAAGTATGTGTTGGATCTTGAGAGAGTAATTTAAAAGTTAAAAAATATTTCATGGTCAAATTTGTCGACTTTGATGCATTTATAGCCTCATTTCTCTAATCAAGCTTCCAAACTTGTCTTATTGAGTTCTTTTCCCCATTTGCACAGGTCTAACAATGGTCTCAGGCCAAAATCGATTTTTTTGAAGCCTTATTTGCAAAATTAAAGTTTTAAAATACCTATTTCAACCCTATGAGCATGATATAATAGGTTTTAATGCATATTTAAGGCCAAAAGTGTGAGTGACCTTCTCTTTGGGCATTAGGCTTGATCCTTGCCTAGTAGGCTTACCTACAACTCAGAGCTTAAAATGAGTTTTTATGACTTAAATTTCACCCTAAGAGATTTAAAATGTCTATTAGTAACCATAAAACATGTTTAAACAAGTTATATTGATCACTCCAAACTAGAAATGAAGAAGATCCTCTAATTGGCTTTTAGGCCTAAAAATGCCTATCATGTATGACTGTAACCCTAAGGATTTTAAGCATCTTGTTTGGTTTATTTAATTATTACTTGGTATCCCATGTTTATATGCATGTTTTTCAAATTTTATCACCTTCTTGATATCTTATTTTTATTTTGGTCTACTTTTCTATCCTCATCCTCTAAAACTGCTAGTTCCAAGCATGAAGGGAGTGCCTTCTATCTAAGACAAAATTGAGGGAAATAACATATTTATTAAGATAGTGTTAGTAATTTTATAGGATTATATAAGTGATGGATACCTCTTAGACAAAAATATACCCTTCAATTATACCATTTGACCCCTTAATTGCTTCAAAAACTAGGATTGAGCTTTTTATAGGTAGACTATGTGTAGAAAAGGTATATGGACTGTATGCTGTTCAAATTGGAGTTATAATACCGCTATTTTCATGGTATAAAGGTTCTTAATTTTAAAATATATAAGGAAACAACACCTTGGAGCTCAAAACCTGTAGATACAACTGCATGCTTTTGATGTATAAAAGTAGTTTTTTAGGCCCCTCAATGACCCAAAATGATAAATAGACATAAATAATAATTTTAAAAAGCCAATATAACATCATTTGACATTAATTAATATGTAATACACCTAATTACAATCATATTACACCCCCTATAGACCTAAAAAGTCAAATTATTTCCTATAGGTGCCTCAATTTGACCAAAAAGTCAAATTTGGTCAACAATGGCCAAATTTAGATGTCTACATTGGGCACCAATCTTTTATTATTTATTCTAATGTTGTGGGTCCAATTTTAATATTAAATTTATTATTTAAAATTAATATTTATGTGTAAAATATTTAAATTTCTAGGTGTTTATTATTACTACTACATTTTTGTTTGCAATTGTGAGAAAGTGAAAAAATGGTTTATATATTAGTTTTATGAATTGAAGTTTCACCTATTATAATAGGTGAGTTAGTTTTAAGGCTGAAATTAAGACATTTATAGGTAAAAGGTCTCAAGTTCAAGTCTCTCCAACTTATCTTTTATTGGAAGTCTTTATAAGACCATGAAAAATAGAATATATAATATGTGGTAAAATTATGTCTCTAAAGGAGACATAGATGAGTTGGTAACAAGAATTATTTATATTGATAATCTAATGAAAAAAGGTATGGCTCTTCCTAACAGGTGTGTTCTATGTGAATTTAATTTTGAATTTGTAGTTCACTTGATACTAGAATATTCCTTTAAATTCAAAATATTGGGTAACATTCTTTATAAGTTTGAGTATGCTTGGGTCCAACCTTATATAATGTTAGATTTTTGGTTTCAATATATTGCCCCATTTAAGAATAAAAGTATGCAGAAACTTTAGTACTTGGATTTACCTCACATTTTTTTGGGTACATGGATCAAAATAAATTGGAGAATATTCAAATATAAGAAGAAATCCAACAAGTAAGTAGCCTCAATAATTATAGATTTATTGAAGGATAACTATAATTATATAAGAGATAAAAATAAGGATAGTTTTAAAGAAGAATTATGAAATAAATAACTACATTTCCTAGATGAATTAAACTTAATTTTTATGGGGCCTCTAAAGGTAATCCTAGGAAATCTAGAGGGGGTGGCATTTTGAGAGATAGTAAGGTCAAAATTTTGGTTGTCTATGATGGAAGTATGGGAATTAAAACTAATCATATGGATGAAGAATTTAAAACCTCATGGGGTTTAAGTTGGTAAAGGAAATAGGAGTCACTAGTTTGATTATTGGAGATTCATTAAATATGATAAATTGCCTCTTAAATAATAATTAATCTAATTGGACTATTAGAAAAATTATGAAGGACATGTTAATTCTTTGTTAATATTTTGAAAATGTCATAATATAACATATATATAGAGAAGGAAACTAGATTTCTAATTGATTTACAAATCAGGGAGTCTTAGCACAAGAATTTTCTAAGTGGTATAAAGATAAATATATCCCTCATGAAGTTTTTCAAATAATTGATTTGGAAGGAAATATGTAAGAATACAGGGGTTCCTTTCATGGTGTTATTTAATAATTTTATGGGGGTGGGGTGGGATGGGGTGAGTGGGGGGATTATTAGCCACAAGGATTGTACTTCCATTAAATTCATTATGTCTAAGTTTGGTTACAATATGAGGTAGGACAATGTTAGTTTAAATATTCTATTTCTTCATGATGGTAAGGTGTGTGTCTTTAATGATCCTTATGTCATGATGGAATACATGTTAATTTATTTCATGATTTATTTATATTATTGGCATAATTGTGTATATATAGTTTGATGCAAAGTATGTGTTAGTCATTTCAACATATAAAAAATATATTTCAGATGCTAGATGCAGTAACCTTACGGGTTCTTAGTTAAAATTTTCATGTAGAGGTGATGTTATAGGAGAAACCATGGGTGATTATATTTTTATATTTGAACCTACATTAGTATACTATCTAAAAAATAAGAATGAGTTATGGATAATCTTACATGAAGGTGGTTTTTCAAACTTCATTGAGATGATTCAAGGATATGATCCTCATGCATCTATCAAATTTTCTAAGGAATGGAAGAGTCATACTTTTGTGATGAGAAGGGTGACCATTTTAGTTTCAAAGGATATCATTACCCATATTACATGATGAGTATGGAGGTATTCAAGTGATAAAATTCCAATCAAGACAAGAAAGAGGAAAAGGAGAAATTTATCATAGATTATGAGTATCTCATTGCATTTCAAGGTGGGTATTTATGGGACTCTTTTCCACATCCCTACAATGAGATACTAAAGTAGGTTATGAAGTTCATAACCTTGAAGGGTAGTATAAGGTTGTGTTTTCTTACCACTTTATTTTCTTAAATCATTTCCAACATCATCTAGGTTTTAGTTTGCCTTTTTAAAAAAAATATTTTTATGTCTCTAGATAATACTATAATTGAGGTTTAATTAGGAAAAAATGGCTATTCAAATTCATTAAGATGTTATTTACCTGCTATCTAATTATGTAAAGACTTAGAATATTTGGCTTTCTCTTGAGATTACACTTGTGGATATGAATAATAAAGTGGTTGTTTCTAATAAGGGGTGAGATAAAGGTGGTGTGAAGGATAAAAAATCCAAAAATGTTATTATCAAAATTCTGAAAACTAAGTGAATGCCAAATCCATGGAATAAATTAGTTCAAATAATGAATACATTTTTGATTCCTCTATTTCCAATATAACGAAGATTATAGGTGACCTTTAGTTGATATAAATTTAGAGTTCATGTGGGAATAAGGTTGAGGGGAAATATGCTCCCACCAATAAAGATAATGTCAAGATGAAAGGTAAAAATCTAGTTGGGGAGATATATGAGGATATCAATGCTATTAATGTCAATTATAATAAATTCAACTCTATAATGGGTGATGTGGAACTTTACAAGGGTATTCTGAGGTGGATGATGAAGGATACCAAGTCTATGAAAGAAATAATTAAAAATATTGAAGATGCAAATTGGTGGGAATCCC
This sequence comes from Torreya grandis, assembly GCA_037957365.1. Lineage (NCBI taxonomy): Eukaryota > Viridiplantae > Streptophyta > Pinopsida > Cupressales > Taxaceae > Torreya > Torreya grandis. Next base: position 3,115,236 of record JARHVA010000442.1, read on the forward strand.
ACTCAAAATTGTCATAAAGGGGATTTGGAGGAGATTTTTAGTAATATGAGGAAGTTGGAAGACAAATGTGAGAATTTTGAAAATATAATATTAATATAAATAAGGAGAAGATTTAAAAGATAAAATTAGAGAAAGCACAAGTACAATGAGATCAAGATGACAAAGCAAGATTAAAATAAAATAATGAATAGTTTTAACAAGAAAAATTACAAAAGACACAAGATGAAAGAGAGCAATTAAAAAAGGAAAGTATCACAAAGACAATGATACAAAATGAGTAAGAAAATAAGTTGCTAAAAAAGTAAAACCTAAGTAGGAAAGTATATTTAATAAAGGGTTTCTAACAAAAGAGATTCAAAATAAAGAGATGCCTATAAAAACCAATGTTACAAATGTGGTTTCAAAGGAGTCAACTTAAAAGCACTCATCTAGAGCCTTTAATTCTTAACCCTCTCATACATGGAAATAAATGAACCAATGTTGTGATCAATAAAATTATTGAAATTAATGTTTTTAGCATGATAATCTTACAATTTAATGTATATGATAAAGAACACTTGAGTAAGGTTACTATATCTAAATCATTTATCAAATCCATTGAGTTACATTTCACAGTTGTTTTAGAAACATGCTCAATGATATTTCAAGTATGTCCTAGTCTGAACCAATATAATGCTAAATTAATAATATCATAGATAAAAGGAATGAGTGAAAAATTGGGTAAAGATCATAACCATGTCACATTTGAACATGAAAGTGCCATCATTACAATTTTAAGAGAAGATCAAATTTATTTCAAAAAAGAACATGAAATAGAAAACATGTCTTCAAAAAGTATACCAAAAAAATACAAGTATTGGAATAATAATAAATAAAAAATATCCAATACATATTACACAAGAGAAATCAAAATAATCATTACCACAATATGGGGTAGTTGTTTTTACATATCTAAATACTTCACAGTGTCATGATCCTTGTCATTTGTAAGAATTCATCCTTCCTATGCTAGATACATTACTTATTGAAGGTAAATATATCAATGGATTTATTGGTTAGTTTTCTTATCATGTTTTCATATATTCAAAAATACAAAAAAAATCAAATATTCCAAAAAATTCAAATATCAAGACATGTGCACGCTTATATTTAGTCAATTTACATCAATTAATTTATGCATAGTTATTCAATACTTATTTATATCCATTTTAATATCATACATTATTCAAAAGTGTAAAATAGTGAATGTAGAGTATATAGGTTTTTATATCTAAACCTAGTTACATATTATTTCATTATCTTAGACTCAAAAATTACAAACAAATAAGAGTGCCATATCTAGACAAGATCACCCTTCACTATTGTCCTATCTCATTGGCCTTGTCCCAATGAGTACATGATATCAATCCTTAGATATAATCAAGACACATGTCTCTTAAATATTTTAAAAATATTAACAAGCTCAGTGGGGGCATATTACACATAATTTCTATCCTTGTTTTGCTATCCCTTATTATTCATTCCCAAGTTATTTACATTGCATAAAATATATTGATATTTCTCACACCTAAATTACACAATATACTAGTGTTAAAAATGGCTAATGTTGATCAATTACATTTATTATCACATGTTTTTCATGTTTACTTTACCGCTTCATGTCTTGTGTGTATTCTCTATTTTGGCTTGTGAACATTTAAATATGTCCTTATGTGTTATAAGATCCCATTTTGATATCAATTCCTATTATATATTTTTTATATTTTTTGGACTCTATGGATATGGGTTGGACTAAATGGAGGCAAAAAACACACACACTTTATATTTTGTTTCATTATGGACCTTGGTTAGCTAGTTCAATATATCTTATTTGTATGCTTGGTTATTTATAATGATTATTCTATGTGGATGTATTTCGCTATCTAGTTCTTATTATTGAATAGAATGATGATCTTATTCATGATTTTATTGTTAATATTATTGAAATAACCAAGATATGTGAATAGTTTTAGGTTGATCATGTGGTAAAATAATTATGTATATACGCATGTTCCATATTATTCTTGATATCGATTATTTTTCCATGAATGTATTTGATATTTGTATTGAGTGTACATGTTACAGGGGAAAAAATTTAGGACTAGGAGGGACTTAGACATGCATCAAAAGACCATATGTACACCTTGGACCCTTTATAAACCTTTAAATATCATACCCTTTTATTTTGCAAATTGTTAAATGTATTAATCTGGTACTACTTTTTATTTTCTTTTTTATAATTTTAAATTATGATATTTTAGCCTAAACCATTTTCTTAGTCTAATCAACCTAAACATAAATTAACAATATATGAGGTTAACCTACCTAGTTGTGAGGGTTGGGTTGACCCACAAACCCAAATCTTGTGTACAATCCCAAAATTACCCCTTTAACTACCTTTTTCTTTGAGTGTTTGACAAGTAAACCTTACCTTGCAAATTATTTTCAGGCCCATACCTATACCCATTGGGTATGTGAGTTTTTAAAGAATATTTTACCACTTTTTGGGTCAGATAAAACCCCTCATTTATGTCTTATATTTAATCCCACAAGAAACCCTTATTTTTTTTTACAAATAAGTTGTATTTTATATTTGAGTGGAAGAAACACACTCGTGAGTGTGTAGGGATATTTATGAGGTTTGTAAGAAAAATTTATGGAAGGTGGTTTCAAACTTGGGAATGTGGATGAATACATGTCACCCTCCTATTGGTCATTGTTTTTGTTGCCTTCTCCTTTTAAGGACCATCTTTTGGTATTTTTGTGTTCATGCATTTTGGATTTTGGGAGAACTTTGGTGTTTGAACAAAATATTTTTGGAGTTTGACAAGTGGAGATTTTGGTTTGAGGTAGTCATTTTACTTGAAAATTATTATTTTGAATGTTTCCTATCCTATTGTTTTCTCTTGAATTAATCTCATTTAAAGGAAAATGAACAGGCATTTTTGCTTGATTTTGAGTCCCTTATTCTACATTTTTTTAGTTTTTTTCATTTTGTATTGTTGCCATGATTCCCTCTGTTATTGTCTTCCTTTTTATTATTGTGTAAATTTTGGGTATGAAAATTGTGAGCACCTCTATGCCATACATGTTTGGTTATAATAAGTGCTTGTATCAGGGAAAACATTAGAGGCCTATAAAAAAATCTTGGAGGTTTCTAGGTAAATTAGTTTTAAAATGGTGGTAAATTAGTTTAGAAGGTGATTAATTATGTAGACAAATCAAGTGATGGAACATGGTGAATCAAGGTTTTATCCATAGAAAACTTACCTAAACATAAATATTATTTCATATTTAGATTCCTCTCAAAATTTATGCAATTTGAAAAAAAAATAGTCATAATGTGAGTCTGTATGTAAAAGTTATAGCCTTGGGAAGATGGTGAGTTGAAATTAAACTTTAATATGGCCATATTCATGTGCAAAAAAATGTATTCAAGTGAAATGTCAACTCATCAGCTTCCTAAGGTCATAAATTTTGCATACAGATTTGGATTACGATGATTTTTTTTAAAAATTGCATACATTTTGGAGAGGAATTCAAATATGCAATAATATTTAGGTTTTGGATTTTTATATTATTTTAGATTGTAGATGACTGACATAAAAATGCACATGATCATATGCATATGAATATGGCCATCTACATATACAGGTTATAATTTGCATATGCAGATGATCGTCTGCTAGATGACTATTATCATATGTAGATAGTCATCAACATATGTATATGATCATTGGAATATACATATAAACATCAACATATATATATGATCATCTAAATTTACAATTTCAACTTGCTAGCTACAAATGGTTGATAGGAGATGTAGATTATTGACACCAAATGAAGGCACTATAATAGCATGTGAGGTGAATGTACCGAGATTGCCTTTTGAAGTACCGACAATTTTTTTATATTAATTAAATTTATTTTAAATAGTAGGTGAGTTAACCCTAAAAATTAACTTACATCCTACAAATTTAGGTGATTATACACTGTTAAATACCCAAAAAATGGTTAAAACTAGAATCTTAAAACTAAAATATTCATGAATTAATGAAAAATTCACCACTAAACTTTTCCTTGGCTTGTATTTAGGGAATGAGGGAATGGAGCTATTGTTCGTGGCTTGTTAGACAAGACCACTATATCCTTATAGGCATGAAATTGCTTATGAAAAGTGAAATATTTTAATAAGGTTGAAAATACACTCTTGTTTATGAATTATGGGAGGTCTAAGTAGGGTTATGGGAGATCTAAGGAGGCATGATATATTTTTGGAGGTCTAAGGAGGAATTTAGGAGGTATAAGGAGGAAATTTAGTACTTTATAAACACTATTTTATTTGGATTTAGAAGCCATTATGTTCATTAATAAAACTATATAGAAAATAAATCAAGTTCCGCCCACTCTTCCCCATATTCAATGTGTTTTATGCTCTCTTTGTGATTGCAATCTTTTTTTTTTATTTACTTGATTTTGACACCCATATTCATGACCTTTTTAATCCTTCTATACCTATGCATATGAGTTGAGGAATGTATCTTTCCATTGGGCTTGGGGGAGGATATGCATGCACATCACTCAGTAAAGATGTAATGTGATGATGCTTATTGGATGGGAGGTCAAACACGCTCCTTTGGTTTACTTTGGATTTTTTGAAGTGTGGCAATTTTCTCTACTTGTGTTTAGGTCTCCTTATTTGGATCTTAGAGTTATGGCTTATGGATATCTCATTTATTCTTAGTTGGCTTGATAAGAAAAAATTTATTATAAATGTTTAAATTTTTATTATAACTCTGGTGTTGTAAATGATATTGTGAATGTAATTGGTAAAATCTTGTAGACTTGTATATTTTATTATGTACTCTTATAATTGTTTATATATTGGAATATTGTTTATAATCATATGGATATGAGTTTGTTTATTTACGAAGTGTATGTAAGTGTTTTGTGAATTCTTTTGATTTATATGTTGAGCCAAAAAAATACATCTACTTCCTCTTTCCTTTCTTTATTTATCATCACAAATTTTTCAAATGAGCTGGTTTGTTGAAACAATTGAGTTTGTATGAATGCATATTGGAAATAGTTTGAATTCTTCCCACCCACCCCTATCAACATTACTAATTAAAAATATTGGTTTTGCATAATCCCTAAAAAAAGGTAGATTTTTATGTATTATAGAATTTTATTCCAAGAATATCCTTGAGTTTACAAGAAATGAATTTGATATGAAAACAGATCATGTGCTTGAAATTGTCCACCATGAAATAAATTATGATAATTACTCATCTAAGTTTATACTTTTCAAATATTAATTAAAGTAATTGTTCTCTTCTTTTAATTTGAGTGTTGATAGGATTTAATTGCAACACACATTTTTGCCACTAAACAATGATACTCTTCACTTTTTAATTTCCATTTTCTTTAGTTGAGAATTGAAATATGAAATTGAAAATTGTTAAATTTAAATTCATTCATATGGAAAAGGAAATGATAATACATTCATTTGAAGATGTTGAAAATTGTTCATTTTAATCCATGATATATATAAAGTGTTTGATTAGTTTATAAGAGTATTTAAGCAAATAAATAAAATTACTAGTGCTATTTCACTTAGATTTAAGATTAGATTGATTAGCTTATAATTTTAAAATATATATGTACATTTATATATATTTATATGCTTACATTTAACTAACCTATACATATATATATATATATATATATATAGACTTCAACAGATCAAATTTTAAAACAAGAATGTTATTAAATATTTATTGAATGAGAGTAAATAATAATATTAATAACTATATATATATTAAAATAAATAAAAATTAAATTAAATATATATATATATATAATTTAATTTTTATTTATATATATATATATATATATAAAAATAAATAAATAAATAAAAATTAAATTATATATATATATATATATATATATAATTTAATTTATATATATATATATATATATATATATATATAGAAACATACACACAAAACAATGGGGGGGGGGGAGGAGCAATGACTGAGTCGACCCCAACCCCCCATCCATTGTAGGAAGGGGATCAGACCATCTGACCAAGCCCCACCCCTTATACATTGCATGCTGGAGATGACCATGAAAACTATAACCTAAATGTGGAGGGTCAAGGCCTATGAAGATGACCACTGGCCCTAAAATTAATTAATTATATATATATATATATATATATATATATATAAATATATAAATATAATAAACTTTTATTTAAAAAGAGAGTATATATATATAATAAATTTATATTTAAAAAGAAAGTGTATTATATGTATATTCATATAATTTACACACACACACACACACACACACACACACTTTCTTTTTAAATATAAATTTATTATATATATACTCTCTTTTTAAATAGAAGTTTATTTTATATATATATATATATATATATATATATATATATATAGAGAGAGAGAGAGAGAGAGAGAGAGAGAGAGGGTCTATATATATTTGCAAGGATTTGAGAGTTTATATAATTTATTTGAGGATTTTAAATTGAAAATTTAAGAATAAATAAACTTGAAAATGGAAAATAAAAGAAAATGCATGTGGTATATATATAAATATATACACAAGAGTTTGATATCCAATATTGGACCTTCTCTTCTTGAGATTTCTCATCTAAGAATTTAATCTACTAATAAAACAAAGAAGAAATGAAAACCTTGTTTTGTGAATTAACTTTTATCTTGCCATAAATAAAGCTTAGGGCAACCTTTTTGAAGCCCTAGATCCAAGGGTGTAGGAAGATTTTATCTTAGGGTGGGGATTTGTCCCACCATTTTTAAGTGGGAACTTATTTTATTTAATTTAAATTATTTTTGAATTAACTAAGACACCATGTAATTAGATTTTGCTACACTCCTTTTAGATAATACATTTTATTATACTTTTAAGTAGAGTGTTATTTAACCCTTTATTGACTAATGTTTTGGGGAGAAAAAATATTAATTTAATTTATAGAGAGTAAATTAGAGGTGAAATAAACAAGTTAAATAATAAATTAGGAATAAAAAATTGTTAATTTAATATACTAGGAATAATTTAGCAATGAAATTAATGAATTAAATATTATCTTGCAATGAAGTGTTAGTTGCAAGGGATGAACACTAGATTTACAGCCATAGTTAATCATACATTTTCAAATTTAGTCATTAAAAAAAATTATCTCATTTTACTAGATTTGTTAGCGGGATTTTTTTGGATTTACATTTTGGTATTAGACTTTGGGTTAAACGCTAGGAACTTTGGGTATTTTTTTTATTAAACTCCTTTCACAACATCTTGATGATAATATTGTGCTTGTGCAAGATGAAGTAGCAGAAGGGAAAATGTGTGGATGATGTAAAGGATGAAGGGCCCCCACCACCTGAACCACCCCCCCTCTTATAGACCATGGACCACATATCCTACAAGAATTACAATAGATGATGGGGGTTCTTTAGGATAGATTACAATTAGTTAGGGATGAGTCATAGATAAAATCTCCACCTGCATCATAGGAGGGCTCTCAAATTATAGAGAGGTCACATAGCCTCACCTTTCAGTGGGCAAAGAGAGTTCATTCACCACACAAAGAGAGGTAGGAAGAGTGATAACCACCCAAGAGTGACCTAGGAGCTATCATACAAGACTTGTTGATAATTCAACCATCTAAATTTCATGGAGAGGGAGATGGTTTCACTACAAAATCATGGATTTTGAGTTTAGAGAGTTTTTTTAGTTTGTAGATCTATGAGACTAATATCAAGGCCTAATTTTATATCCTCCTTCTTAGAGATACATTGAGCATATGGTGGAGGAATGAGGAGTGAAAGCTTCATTTTGATGGAGAGTTTACTACCTAGGAGCTTTTTGAGGAGTGGTTCTATGATTGATACCTATAAGATCACTTCAAAAATAAGAGGATTAAGGAGTTCCACAACCTTAGATAGGGTATTGGTACTATGGCTTAGTATGAGTGCTAATCCTAGACTTGCTTAAGTATGTGGGGTTTATTTAGGATGAGAAACTCCAAGTCAGTTGGTTTATCAAAGGTTTAAATGCAGATATAGATAGAAAAATTCATTTTCTATCTTATATTATGCACATGAATACCAAAAATCATGCTCCAAGATTAAGCTATCTAGATGACATGGCATTTTAGCCTATTTTATTCACATTAGGCACATTGAAGATCATAAAAAAATTGAAATGGGGAAGGACACCTGACATTTGTTAGTTTTTTATTTGATGTTTAATTTTCAAAATTTACACATAGCATAATGTTATAGGTTGTAAGTCATTACTAGTCAGAATTAGATGTAGTGAAGGACAATACAATATTAAAGATGTGATAACTTTTCTTAGAATCTACACACATTATAGGACATCCTAGGCTGTAATGTGGGAAACTAAAAGAGCTTACATGGATGATATTTGGAGGGATTAAAATATGCCTAAACACAATTTTTAACTACATGTGTAGAACTTATCTCCTATGACCCTCGAGGTTGTTATGGAGAAGGCCTATTTGGTAGAAGAAAACATATGAAAAAAATAAGAGGCTAGAGATCACTTATGGGGCAAACTTTAAACACATCGAGACTTTAGATCAAGAGGAACCTATCCCCCACCTAAGGGTGGTCAAAGGCACTCTAAATTTTCATCAAGGCATCCTCATCAGTCTCATCAACATTATCAATAGCATTCTCAGAAATAGTACCACTACCCTCCAGAATATTCTTAGAGAGATAAATGACATGGTGGCCAAGGGTAGAATAGAGATAGGAGACTAGATAAATATTAGATTGGGAAAACATGGACTTAATATTTCAATAATTATGGGCCTAAAATTTCTATAGGATTAGGGTATCAAAGGTTAGGAGGGTTGGAAAAAAATAAGAAGACCATGGGTATATGTTTCTTATTGCGGTGCCCCAGATCATTATGCATGATAGTGCCCACTTAGAGCTTTTGCCAATGATCAAAAATAGGCCCCCATATTTGAGAAAACTATTGGTGATGTTAGACATGATCACTACATGTACATTTTAGTGGATAATTAGTAAGCAATGCACTAGGATAAAATGATAAAGACTACATGTAGTATTCATGACATTATAATATTAGTACTATTTGACTATAGAGCTTATAATTATTTTATTTCACCATAACTTATGGATATTTTTGGGTTAGTGGCATATAGGTAGGGTGACCATTGGGATGTCAATTTGGATTATGGAGCTAAGATGATAGTAGACTCTTTTGTTAGTGGTTGTACTCTTGACTTGGGCATCTTCACCACTACTCTCGATCTTCGTATCTTACCCTTATGTTCTTATTATGTTGTTTTAGGTATGGATTGGATCAAGGCCAACCAAGCTAAGGTGGATTATTTTAACAAGGTTATCAAGTGCTATAATGACCTTGGGATAATGAATCTTATCATAAGGATTTAGAGACCCATAGCTCTTTGAGTCATTTCTATTATGCAGCTTAGGTGGAGTGCACATAAGGGATGCCAATTTTTTCCATCATAGTTAGTGATAGATAAAATGAGGAGATTTTAGGGGAGACACTTGATGATAATTATATAATATATAAGTTTTTATTAAAGAGTTGTTGTGACTACCCAATTTGAAGGAGATAAATTTCAGAATTGATCTTGTGCTTGGAGAGGATCTTACATATAGGGATCTCTATAGGATGAATACACCTAAAATTTCTAAGTTCAAAATGTAGATAGAGGAAATTTCAGAGAAGGGACTCATTCATTTGAGTGTTTATCCTTAGGGATCACCTGTGATATTTTTGAAGAAGAAATATGGTTCTATTTATTTGTGTATTGACTACCAGCAAATGAACAAGATGGCAATAAAAAATTGTTACCCCCTCCTAAGGAGTGAATATATATTTTAATATATGAGAGGGGATAGGGTATTATAAAAAATTGATCTTAAGTTAGGATACCATCAATTGAGAATATCAAAAGAAAACATTCATAAGACCACCTTTTAGACATGTTATGGGAATTATGAGTTCATAGTGGTGCCATTTGGGTTGAGTAATGCACCTATAGTCTTCATGAGCATTATGAATAGTGTTTTTAGGACCTTTTTAGATAAGTTTATTCTAGTTTTCTTGGATGATATTTTGATTTACTCTTAGAGTGAGGAGGAACATGCGGAGCACCTATGCTAGGTATTGCAGACTTTGTGGGAGAATAATTTATATGGAAACTTTAGCAAGTGCTCTTTCTTCCAAATAGAGGTTTAGTACTTGGTTCATGTAATTTATAGTGAGGGGATATTTGTAGAACACTAAAAGATCTAAATGATAAATAAAGTAGCCTTTACCCACCAATGTGATAGAGGTGAGTAGTTTCATAGGATTGGTAGGACATTACCACTACTTTGTAAAGGATTTCTGTCAGGTTACACACCCCATAATTTCCCTTTAACAAAAAAGGAAGAAGTTAATTTGGTCATAGAAGTGTGAGTAGGCCTTCCAAAAATTGAAAGAGAATCTAACTAGTGCACTAATATTAGCAGTACCCAATATAGAGGGTGAATTCTTAACATGTACCAATGCTTCTAGATTGAGCTTGGGATTTGTTATTATGTAAAACAATTGATTCATTACCTTTGAGTCTAAAAACTCAAGGAATTATGAGTTGAAATACCCCACTCATGAACTTGAGTTAGAAGTAGTGGTTCATGAACTTCTTATATCGTAGCATTTCCTCCTTGGTAGTTAATTTGTATTGAGGATAAACCACTTGAGTCTTCATCACATCTTCACTCAGCCTAATCTCAATACTCATCAATGATATTGGATGTAGTTATTTTATGAGTATAAATTTTATACTCAATATATCAAAGGGAAATAGAATGTTTTATTAAATTCCTTGAGTAGTAGGAAACATGAAATTATGATCATGATTATCTAGGATGTGTTGGAAAGCACCTGACATGGGATTGTAGCTATGACTTTTCACAGTGATTTTCGAGGTAGAATCATTGAGTAGCTTCCTAGGAATAGTCTATATCAAGATAATTTATAAATGTTCAAGTCATAGAGGGACCTAAAGGTTAAGTTTGTGGGTTATTATTTAGACCCAAATGGTTTTTTGAGACATAGAGGATGCATTTATGTGCCTCATGATAATGGTCTACAAGATTTGATTTTTTTGAAGGCTCATCAGTCCCCCTCTTAAGTATACCTCAGTGTTAAAAATATGCATGTAGAGATTATAAATTTATATCATTGTCTTGAGTTATGGCATAACATCACAGAGTTTGTGACACAATGTCTTGAGTGTCAGTAGGTCAAGACAAAACATTAACATCTAATAGGTATTTTGTATCCACATGACATACTAGAGTAGAAATGGGACACCATTTATATGGATTTTATCATTGGTATACCCCTATCTTCCTATCACCATGATGTAATCATGGTGATAGTAGATATGTTGACTAAGGTGACTCACTTTTCTTTGATGAAAACCACTTATAATGTCATCATTTTGTCAAGGGTTTTCTTCAATAACATTGTTTGATTAAATGGGATTCCATGAAAGATTAATTATGAATTAGATCCTATGTATACTTTTGAGTTATACACTACACTTTAGAGGGTGTTGGGTATTTATTTCAAATTTTACACATCATATCATCTAGAGACAAATGGATAGACATATTGAGTTAACTAGGTATTAGAGGACATGTTATACATGTATGTGATGTATTAGCAATCATGTTAGGAGGATTACATATACTTGGTTGAGTTTACATACAATAAAAACTATCATAGTTATCTTAAGATAGTTCCATATGAGGCTATTTACAATAGGCCATGTGGGACTCCTTTGAGTTGGGACAAGCTTGAGGATATGGTTGTGATTGGTTTAGTAATGTTATAGGACATGGAGAAATAAGTAGTCCTCATTCGACAATTCTTGTAGGAGGAATATTATAGATAAAATAATTACACTAATTCAAGGGGATAGATAAAAAAATTTTAGTTGGGGATAAGATATTATTATGAGTGTGACAAAATAAGATCTTGATGTATTATGGAAAAGTCTCTAAGCTCACACCTCATTTTATGGGCCCTTTGAGATCTTGGAGATAGTAGGACTTGTTATCTACTACTTAACATTACCACTCAACCTATCTTGAGCCCATTATGTTTTTCATGTTTCACTTTTGAGGATATATGTACCAAATATTTCTCATATTTTAGATTGGATAGATTTGTAGGTTGATGGACATAGATAACTAATCTTAGAGTGCATATGTATTCTAGCTCATAGGACACTAGGCCTTCGAGGTTATGATCTAGTCTAGGTTAGGGTTAAGTGGGACAAATATGACAAGTCAAAAACTACTTGGGAGGATGCAATGCCCTTATGAGTCTAATATCCACATCTATTCTAGTGACTTCTAGGAAGAAGTCTACTTGTAGGGGAAGTGGATATGAGAACCCATTTTGATATCACTCCCCATTATATATTTTGTCATATTTTGTGGATTCTATGGATATGGGTTGGAATATATGGAGGAATAAAGTACCCACACTTTATATTTTGTTTCATTATGAACCTTGGTTATCTAATTCAATAGATATCATTTGTATACATGGTTATTTATCATGATTGTATTATGTGGATGTATTTTGATATCTAGTTATTATTATTGAATGTCATGATGATTGAGTTCATGATTTTATTATTGATATTATTGAACTAAGAAATATATTTGAATAGTATTGGGATGATCTTATGGTGAAATAATTATGTATATATACACATGCTCCATATTATTCTTGATATTGATTATTTTTCCATAGATGTATTTGATGTTTGTATTGAGTGTGTAGGCTACATGGGGGCCAAAGGCATGATTAAAATGGAATAAGATGTGTTTAATAGACCATATGCACACCTTATATCCTTTCAAACCTTTAAATCTTATACCTTTTCATTTTGTAAATTATTATATGTATTAATTTGTTACTACTTTTTATTTTCCATTTTATAATTTGAAATTATAATGTTTTAGCCTAAACCATTTATTTTAGTATATCAAATTAACCTAAATTAACCCTCTATAAGGTTAACTAACATATTTGTATGGATTGGGTTGATCCACAAACCCAACTCTTGTGTGCAGTCCCAAAATTGTCCCTTCAACCACCTTTTTCTGAGTGTTTGACAAGTAAAATTTATATTACAAGTTCTTTTTGTGCCCATACCTATACCCATTGGGTATGTGAGATTTTTAAGGACCTTTGATCCATTTTTGATCATATAAAGTCCCTCATTTATGGCATATATTTTTCTCCCATAAGTAACCCTCATTTTTATATAAATAAGTTATATTTTATATTTGAGTGGAAGAATCACACATGTGAGTGTGTAAGGATATTTATGAATTTTTTAATATAAATTTATGGAGGGTGGTTGCATCCTTGGGATGGGGATGGCCAGATGTCACCATTTTATTGGTCTTTTTTTTGGCCTTCTCATTTTTAGGACCTTAATTTAGATTTTTTGTGTTTATGCATTTTAAATTTTGGGAGAACATTGGTGCTTGGAGAAAAGCTTTTTTGAGTTTGACAAGTGGAGGTTTTGGTTTGAGGTAGGCCTTTTACTTGAAAATTATTATGTTGAATGATTTATTTCCTCTTGAATGAACATCATTTAAAGGAAAATGAACAAGTGTTTTTTCTTGATTTTGAGTCTGTTGTTCCAAGGTTTTGTTTTTTAGTTTTTCCATTTCGTATTGTTTCCATGATTCCATATCTTGTTTTCTTCCTTTTTGTTGTTGTGTGAATGTTGGGTATAGGAATTATGAATACCCTTATGCCACACATATGGCATTAAAACAAGTGATTATATTTGGGGAATGCGAGAGTGGAGCTCTTGCTTATAACTTATTGGACAAGACCAATCTAGCCTTATAGGCACTAACTTGATTATGAGAAGTGGAAAATTTTAACAAGGTTGAAAATCTACTCTCTTTTATAAATTATGGGAGGTCTAAGGAGGGTTATGATAGATCTAAGGAGGCATGATATATTTTGGGAGGTCTATAGAGGAATTTGGAAGGTCTGAGGAGGAAATTTAGTGTTTGATAAGCACTCTTTTATTTGACTTTATAAGACTTTATGTTCATTAATAAACCTATATGGAAAATAAATTAAGTGCCCTCCACTCTTTACCATAGAGAATTTTTGATGACTTCAATGTTTTTTATGTTCTCTTTATGCTTGCAATTTTTTTAATTTGTTTGATTTTGACACCCATAATCATGAGATTTGTAATCTTTATATACCTATGCATATGATTTGAGGCATGAATTTTTAATTTGGCATTTGGGGAGGATATGAATGAGCCTCACTCAGTGAGGATGGAATGTGATGATTCCTATTATATGGGAGGTCAATCACTCTCCTTTGGTTTAGTTTTGAGATTTTGAAGTGTTGGGAGTTTCTCTACTTATGTTTAGGTCTCCTTTCTTGGAGATTAAAAATTGGAGATTGGAGTTATGGATTATGGTTGTATCATTTGTTCTTAGTTAGCTTGATAAGCCACTTATTATTATAAATGTTTAAATTCTATTGTAACTCTTGTGTTGTAAATGATATTGTGAATGTAATTGGTAAAGTATTGTAAAATTTTATATCTTCTTATGTACTCTTGTACTTGTTTGTATATTGGAATATTGTTTATAATCATATGGATGTGATTCTATTTCTTTAAAAAGTAGATGTAAGTGTTTTATGAATTATTTTGATTTATATGTTGAGAAAAAAAAAACATCAACTTTTTCTTTCCCTTCTCTATTTATCTTCACAAATTTTGCAAATGAGGTGTTGTGTTGGAATAATTGATTTTGTATGAATGAATATTGGAAATAGTTTGACTTCTTCCCCCTAATATGTTATTATTGATAAATATTATTTTTGGGTAACTCAAAAAAAAAGAAAAAGGTATATGTTTATGTACTATAGCATTTTTTTCAAAGTATCTCCTTGAGTTTAAAAGAAATGAAGACAAATCATGTGCTTGAAATTATACACCATGAAATAAATCATGATAGTTATTCATCTAAGTTTATAATTTGTAAGTATTAAAATAAGTAATTATTTTCTCCTTCTCATTTGAATGTTGAATGGAGTTAATTGTTGCACATATTTTTGACACTAAACAACAATACTCCTCTCTTTTTACTCTCCCCTTTCTTTAGTTAAGAATTGAAATATGAATGTGAAAATTGTTAAACTTAAATTCATTCATATGACAAAAGAAATGATAATACGTTTATTTTAAGATGTTGAAAATTGTTCATTTTAATCTATGATATATATAAGGTGTTTGTGTAGTTTATAAGAACATTTAAGCAAATAAATAAAATTACTAGTGCTATTTTAATTATATGTAAGATTATATTAATTATATTATATTTTTTAAATATATACATAAATTTATAAATTTAAATTTAATTAACCAAATAATAATATTTATATATCTATATGTAATGAATTCAATAAATCATTTTGTTTAAAAATAATGTTATTTGATATATATTTAATGGGAGTATATATCGCTAAGAGTTTTAATTGAAGCTAACCCCAACCCCCAATCCATTGTAGAAGGGGAAAGGGGGTTGGTCTAGTTGGCTAACCCAAACTCCTTATACATTACATGTGAGTAGTAGTCATGGCAGTCGAAGCTCGAACATGGAGGGTTGAGGCTTGCAGAGCTGACTACCAGCCCTAATATATATATATATATATGAAACCTGTATACCCTAAATATATATATATAAATATAACCTGAATATTATATTTTTCTTCTCCTTTGAAATATAAATTTATTTACTAGCCCTAATATATATATATATATATATATATATATATATATATATATATATATATAGGGTATAGAGGTTTCATACACACACACACACACACACACACACACATGGAGTGTGTGTGTGTGTAGGTTTTGAGAGTTTATATAATTTATTTAAGGAATTTAAATTTGAAATTAAAGAAAAAATAAACTCAAAAGTAGAAAATACATGTGGTATATATATAAGAATATACACAAGGGTTTGATATCTAACATTGGACCTTATCTCCTTGAGCTTTTCTATCCAAGACTTCAAAATACAAATAAAACAAATAAGAAACGAGAAACTTGTTTTGAAAATTGACTTTATATTTCCATAAAGAAAACCTAGGGTAACATTTTTGAAGCCTTAGATCAAAGGGTGTAGGAAGATTTTATTTTAGGGTGGGGATTTGTCCCACAACTTGAAAGTGAGAACTTATTTTTATTTAATTTAAATTACTTTTGAATTAACTTAAATACCATGTAATTAGGACCATAATGGATGGGGATTGGAGTCATTTTTAGATATTTAGCTAGGTAGGAATATGTAGAAGGGTCAAATGAAGAGGGAAATTAGGATGATCTAGACCCTTATCTAGGCAAGGGTGATGTGAAGTGAAAGATTGATAAGGGACTATCACATTTTGGATTTTGCTAAATCTATCTTAGTGAATCCATTACTCTGATAGTGCCCTCTATGAATAAGAGCTCATTTATCATGGTTGATATCCTTGTGTTGGATGAGATCATACTTGGGACACATAGGTTACATCATTTAGTTGAGGATTAATGAGGGACAAACCTATCTAGATGAGATGAAATTGAAACTCTTATTATGAATTAGGCCTCTATGAGTCTCCCCTTGGTCCTTAGGGATATAGAGCCTACTAATTTTGGCCCTTTAACTATTTATTTGAGATCCTTGTCTAATGGGTTAGGGAAAAGTGAGTGTCTTCTTTGTCATTTGATAGGAATCTTGGATGCTAGATCTAAAAGTTATCTATGTTTACTTTCAAGGCAGGGTATGCCTTACATTTTTTCCTATGGTCATCTGAACCATCCAAAGAGTGATATTTGTTGGAATGTGTTTTTTATAAAATGACACCTATTTATAGTGCCTTAGTTATTGTGTTTCACCCTGGGTGACTGGTTCTTTTGGATCCATTTTTGGCCTATTCTAGGTAAAGTCCCTTTGGATAATGGTTGAGTGATACATGAAAAGACTCTATTTATTTCTTGTCAAGCTGGTGGTCTAGTCAGTTTTGCCTTGCATTCCTAGTTGGTTGGTTACCCTATTTATAATTCACAAACATGGTTTGTGTTGGGACTTTATTTGGTGAGTTCCATCTTAAGCCACATTTTAATATGTACTTAGGGGCTAAAATTATTGATAACTTTACGTATTAACCTTGTCTTTCTTCATTATGGTCGATCAATTGGTTTGATGAGCCTATTGGGTGGAGAATGTGGTTCAATGATGTTTTTATAGATTTTACTAGAAGGGATGGTTTTTTTTACCCTATAAAATGGATAAAATAAATGTTTTTAAGTTCAAATTTCAGCCCTTTTTAAGGAGGGAAGAGTAATCCTTGGCTCTGGATTTGAACTACTCTATTTTAGCGCTTAGGGGTGAGGGATTTTTTATGATCATATATGTGAAAGGTTTTTAATTTTTCTTGAAATCCAAGTCCAAACTTGGGGAATCTCTCAAAATTGCTACTTTTCTAGTTTACTCAAGTTTTTATTTGTGGGGGGTTTCATCAGTCCAAGATTTCTTCATGGTGTTGCCCTTCTTAGTATAACTATTTGCATATTCCCTATAGAATTTATCTTTAGTGATATGGAGACTTGGGCCTCCATTTATACCCAAGCTAGTTCTAAATCTAAGTAAAATCTAGGTTGTTCTAATTTGGGGGCCCATTTAAAACCTTCATGGATAGTGTGGTTATCTCGCTTTATATTTAGATATGCTTTGTTGGATTTGGGTCCTATCGAGGATCACATTTAATTTATTTCTCTATTATTTATTATAGAGACCTAGACCTCCATTCATGTCTAGGATGGTTCCCAATTTATCTAAAATTGGTTTACTAATCCCTTAGGAACCTTAACGATTCTTGTGAGACCTAGGCCTCCATATGGACCTAGGCTTGTCCCAAATCTATTAAAATAAAAAATTAGTGATATATTTATTAAATTTTTTGGGATTGGGTCCCATAAGTACCTATTAGCAACCCAAGTTATACCCTACTAAAGTAGACTACTCAGATCTCCTTCAAACTTGGACTAATATTGGATTGGTCTATAGGTTGTGGGCTAACTTTAACCAGACAAAACCTCTAGATTATGAGGCTAGATCCTTTGATATATAAACTTAAATCCTTTTCCTAAAATATATTTTGATTTTGGGGTCAAAGAGTTAGAAAGATAACTAAAAGGGAACACCTATACTAGTGATGGTGATGCACCTAAATGATTCATATAGTTAATCTTGTACTCCTAACAACACTAATGAACTAGAAATGGATTAAAAGACTATATTTAAGGCTTATTATGAAATAGTGTTTTACATGGAGATCATGGTGAGTGAATTTAACTTGGATGTGAATGGAGAGAGGTTTGATTTGAGACACTTACAACCAGTTACACTTCAAATATGATCACCAACCTTTGACACTTCATATAACTTGCATAAGATAACTCATCAACATATAGGTGTGGTAAGGACATGTTAAGGGAAGATTAATTCCACTTATACACATCTAAATAAGCATATAAATATTATAAGTCAATCATAGAGAAGTTATAATAATCCATTTATTAAACCAAGAGGATAAAAAGTTCAATCTTGGCATAGTTTCCTCATGCCCCAGAGAGGGATCCTAAAACAAGGCATAAAAGCCTAAATATATAGAAAAAGAGGAGCTAAGAAATATGAGAATATGGAATAGAGGAGAGAAGAAAAGGTAAATAATGACCAATCATTAACTTGAGCATTATTTTTGGTTACAACTAGTTATAAATAGTCCTTTAAAACACTCTCTATTTTTGATAACTACTTCTTCTTCTTTTAAACATAAGACCAAGTTAAGTGAATGATTCTTTCTTCCATTTAGGCCATGGGACATGCATTTGTTGACACTTTAAGATCAATTAACTCATGTTAAGGATAAATTATACATGTGATTACCATCTCAACTCATCTATCAGTTTCCTTATGCCATTATCAACTTCACTTGATTGACCAAGTAGGTGTACTAGGCCAATTAGGCCTAGTAGCCTAATTATTAATACTTGATGGCCTTGAAAACCATATATGAAACCTCATAAAATTATGAAATATTAATTTTTAGACCTAAATCAACATCCCATATCATAACATAGGACCTCTTTGGCAATAAATAAATGCAAACTTACCAAACTAGGTGACTAGGTCACCTTATCCTTCACATTTGAAGATTAGGTGATTAAAAGAGAATAATAAATGAAATTAAATTCATGTTTTTGGACATCCAATTATTTTAATATGTAGATAAAGTGTCAAACTTCTTTTTTAATGATTGGCCTCTTCTTTAACTCTAATTTACCTATCTTTTTACACCTTTTCCTAAAAAACACAATTTTATGATAGGTACATATAGTTATGTACAACATGGTACCATATTAAATACCTTATATAAGTTTAATTCATGATTAAAGTGTTTATTGGGTGATTCATGGGTGTTTGGATGTAATAAATTTCATTTTTCTCAAAACTAGTCTATAGTAGTGTTTAGGGAGGGTTTTGGAGGTCCACCATCTTAACAATGGTTCATAAAGTATGGAAATCCAAACTATAATTTCTTACCATGGATATTTAGTACATATACCCATTAAAATTTATTTAGAAACTTGGGTTCCCATTCAAAGAGTGTGTCAAGATATGTATGTAGAGAAGTAGGTTTGTAGTCTTCTACATGCATTCTAGGCCTGCTTATAATCTTAGTGATGGTTCATAAAAATAAAATATTCAATTAACCTCAATAATCCATGGATTAAAATTTTTATAGGGTACCTAACTCTTTATAATATCATTTGACTCAAGTATTCTTATGGTGAGAGATCCAAGCTCTTGATTAGGTAACTCAAATTAACTGCTACAAGATGAGTGGTTCGAGTTACTTATTGAGACTAAAATGACCTTAAAATATTATAATATACTTTAAAAATATCATTTAGGACATCAAAAAACTTCTCATACCTTCTCATGGTGTTATTTATGCTTATGAAAGTCTGAAAGTGTCTTCATGGTGATGTGAGCCTTTTAGGCTTCAAGACTGGTTTCTAGGCCTAAAAGGATTTTACTGAGTCTCATGTGTTTGAGGTGATATATATATGAGTTTTGGGTAAAAAAATCATGAAAACCCTCTTTTATACCTGATATCAACCTTTTTTCTCATCTTTGAATGCTCATACTTCAACTCTTATATTCTCTTCAAGCAATTGCATGTAGGTTATCACTGTCAGTCTATGTGTTTGTGTAAAAAAAAGTCTGAATGGTTTTCCTCCCTAAAATTCAAGGTCAATGGAGTTTTAAATCATGAAATATTATCCAATAATGATAAAATTCTTTAGTCTGAGTCTCTAACCACTCAATTCCCTATACACTCTTCATCTCTCTATCTTAGGGTTTCAAATAGTCATATATTTTATATCCCTTAATGACTAAGTTTTGAACTTTTTTGATTAATCTAAGTTTATTATAATAAAAATATTTTTATATTAACAATATCAATTTCTTACCTTCCTATTAGATACTCTAATATCTCTAAAACCTCTCAAGATACATAGATGCCACCGATCTTAGTATACATGCCTAGTTTTATATGCTAGCCCTCAAGGGCATATTAGCATGATATTTGAGTATGATGAATCTAAAAATATGTGTGTGAGGTATTAACATCACATTTAATTACTTCACAATATCAACATGAATTTCCAAGTCTCCTATCATACCTATAGCCCCTCTAAAGTCATCCTAGCTCCATTACTGACTGTCAACAAACTGAGCTATGTATATGACATAATAGTAGATATTTACACTAATTTTTTAGTGTTGAGGACAACATGAGAAATTTTATCTAGTAATAAAGACAAATTTTACCAATTTTTGGAGATTAAATCTACTTATAGAGGCTTCAAACTCTCAAATTTCTCAAAAATAACTTTATATGCTAACTATGATTGCAAGTTTCTTGGTTTTGAAGTATTTAATCCATGTTCTAACCTTTTCATGTTTATAATTTTTTTTTATGAATTATATAGAGGTTTTAAAACCCTATATTAATCATCCTAATTTAACTCCCTTCCCTTAACATACTAACAGTCCTCCTCTTTCATTGCAAATGAGAATTCTTTAAGAAAAATAAACTATAGTTCACTTTTGACCATGATTTCATGTTTTAAGACAATTTAAAATGATGATTAGGCTTCTCAAAATACTTTTAACATGATTTAGATTATAATAAGGTTGAACATGATTATTAAAATGTCCTTAATCACACTTCAAAATGATTTTTTGCTCATATACATAGTACAATATTAATACCTATAGATGGTCTTAAGAGATGGTAACTATTATATCTTGGTTCATAAAACCTCAAGCTCATTTAAATAGTTGAACTTTATTTTAAACCTTAATTAGGTATAAATACAAAAACCATGTTTGCTATATACAACAAGTCCACCTCCCATCCTTGGTCAAGATTGAGTTTGCTCCACATGATTACGTGACTCCATTAGGCTAGCTGTAGGTGTATATGGTTATCTCATTTGGTTTAATAGCTTATCAATTCATTCCTAAGTTTGTATTAATATTGAGTATTTCAATCCTTTAATGTTTCATATAACCTCTATCTTCCCTCTTTGGAACAAACCTTAAATATCTCTCCAAAAGGCCTATAGGTGGATATTGAGGGTATGAATATGTGATACTATCCATGAATGACTATAAATAGAGTATCCTTGGATCATCATATGGATCCTTGTACCTTGATCAGAACATCCAAACCATGTTTACCATATTTATCCAAACCCAAAACATAGACCTCCTTAGAATATATTAACCTAACTATGTCCTAGTATGACTGGAGATGATGGCTCACTATGCTACTTATATGGACTAGGATAGATAGTGATATTGAGAAGATCAAAAAAATATTCATGAAATTATCATCCACTCATTTAAATTATCTCCATATATCTCATAACCTCATTTGAAGTTTCACTTTCCTTGCAAGTTTTCATTCCTTGATCATTCACTTCTTGTGCTTACTCTGAGTGTGCTTGTAGATATGGATATAGGCCTCTCTCTCTTAGGAACTTAAATCTAGATCAACCTAATGATCTTATTGAGAATATATTAGATCAAACCTAATGTCAATTAGGGGTTCTCAATGATCCATTCAATTTAATATTTTCATTAAGGTTTAAAGGTTAGGTCATTTGCACTAGGTTCATCCCTTCTTTGCAAGGCTATAGGTGATTATGAGACACCTTTGTACAGACTGATAGAATGAGACCTTGATAAGGACAAAAATATTATTTATTAACCTCTCCCATTCTTTAAAATAAATTAAGGGAGATATTTCAACCTCCTTTCATAGAGATACTCATGTTTTATAGTCTTCTCAAAACACCATCTTCATGAAGCACATTCTTGAATGAATTTGCCTTGGCTATAGGTGATCATTCATATCTATTTATCATGGTTTTAAGGCTTTAAAAATTTTGAATGACCATGGTGTTTATCAAACACTCTTTAATCCTCTTTGAAAGTGGATCCATGAGGTAAATTTGAATGAAAAGTGATATGACAAATGGAACATGGAAAATATTGAATGGAGATCGAGTGGTAAGCTTTAAAATGGTGAATGACAGTGACAAAGCTATGAAAATGGTATGAAACACAAGGGGACTAGAAAAAATTATTAATAAAATTTTAAGACCATATTTAAGGTTCCTAAACACATACCTTAACAAGATATACTAGTTTGGAGGCTCTTAAAGGAGGTATACATAGTGCAAAAGAAACCTAAGATTCTACTAATAACCTTAACATATGCTAAAATAACTTGACATATGCTAAACTAAGAGTATGAGGGTGTTTGAAGACTAAATGGTGGTCTTTAGGATATTAATCTTAATGAAACCTTGAGAAACATAAAGATAGGACATATGTACAAGAATGTGATGTCTCATATAGTCACCAACTGTGTTTTGAGATCTTGAAACCACCATGAACCATACAACCATCAAACTACCTACATACTATATATTTGACATTAATTTGTCTTCTTGAGAGATATATAACCTCATACATGTGGAAATAATCTGAATAATGTCATGGAAAGGTGGTTAAAATTCTTGAAAATCTCCATAATCTTCCATTTTTCTATCATCATGCTTAGGAGTGGAGAAAATTGAGAAAAGTAGTTACCTACCTGAATGAAGAATCCATTGTGAGTGTCTTAACTTGAAAATTATTGTTTATAAAGGAGAGAGATACAAAATGAAAACCAATTCCCAAATATTTAATCTCTCTAAGACCCCTTTTTCTACCCAAAATGCTAGATCTTGATATTCTCTCTCATGGTTATACCATGTACAAACTTGAAAGGCTCTTTCAAGCTACAAAGAAACTAAATGGTGTTTAAGGACTGGTTTTGAGTATGTCTTGATCATTATTTCCATAAAAGTCCATTGAAATACCTTCCATGAGTTCACCTTCAAACTCTTGATAGATTTTGTATGAAAAAGTCCATACAAATATGTACTCCTTGCATGAAGCACATGAAAATAGCCTTTCTCTTGCACTTCTTCCACACTTTAGGATTTGAGATATCAATTTAGGGAAACATGATGAAGAGAAATATTTAAAGGGAATTTTAAAATAAATAATAAGTTTTTTGAGATAAAAAATGAGACAAATTTCACATGTGGGAGCTCTTTGGAGGCCAAACTACACTTTAGGCTTGCATGAGGAGGTACTTCCAAAGCATAATACATTTGAATTAAATAAATGACATGAATATGAAGGTGGTTAAAGGTATTTATAATGATTTAGTGGGTTTTTGACTCCAAATTTATAATTTAAAGACTTAAAACCTCTTTTTAGGCAATATACACATATCTTGACAAAGGAGATTTGCCACTGAATGTCATAGAGAGTATGTTATAGCCTTATAAAAGGTTTAAAATGTAAATTTATGTATTTTTATCACACTTCAAGGCTTATATACATATCCATACCTTTCATATACCAAATATGCTAGAGAATCTCATGATGAGTCATTAGCTGCCCTCTTCACCATCTTCATTAAGGCAATTTTAGATCATAAGACTGCTTTAATTCCTTGTCAAATACCTCCAACATTATCAAACATCATAATGACACTTGACACCAATTGAAATGAGACATGAAAATAAAAAGACTAAGACCTAATCCCTTCAAAATATAGTTGATGACATCAATATGATCAAACACATCACTTAAGGGCTCAAGACAATTAAGACATGAAAATTTTTTAGTGTAGGGTTTGGAATTTGGCCTTGATAGGAAAAATTACCAACATTATTGGTGACTCATAGGGGTTGACCAACCTAAGAATCCACTAATTTTTTATGATAATAATCATCTGAAACATGACAACATGGTTTTGATGACTCTGCCAAATAATTAACACCTTGAGATACCTCTATGATTACAAAAAATAATAAGACATAAATAAAAACAACAAAATGAACACAAATAGACTAAGAAACACATCTAACCTAAGGAAAACATGAATAAGACAAAAAAAACAACAAGGAAACATACTACTGCTTGTGCTAACCAAGTATTGAAACAAGACAACATACTAAAACAACTAACCTAAGGTCAAAATATTTCCTCTAGGGTCAAATGGAAATCTTGATTGACCACCATGGCATCTTAAAGTATTATTTACACATTTTGATAGTTAATTATTATATCTAAAAACATTAGAACATTAATGAACTCTTGGGTAAGTAAGTGGGCCTTCTATTTTCACTCTCAAGTGCATGGATTATACGTATGAGTCCAATACTCAGTCATACTCCTTCCTAATTTATCTACTTTGAAATAATAATGCTAATTATACCTCATTCATGGGATTCTAAAGGTCTATTATGTCTTGGTTAATACTTTCATTTTGATCCATATAGACATCTTGAACTTCATTGGACACGATAAAGGAAAATAAATCTTCACTTGGCTTATGCTCAAGAATATCAACTTGAGGTACTAATTAAACAAACATTTATTCATTCTTTCTATCATCTTGTGCTGGCTATTTTTGTGGATAACTTTTGATAGGGTCAACAAATAATTTATCTTCAACTTGTTTCACAAGAATTATGAGTCCTTGAAGGGTTTGATAATCATTTTAAATGACTATGTATTACTAGGAAATGTCATCATTGTTACATTGAAACTCATCTTCACTGGCTGGCTTACACTTGTCTATGGTAACTGCTACAAGTTCTTGAGGATTGTCATGATAGAGGACAACTACCATGTGACCAAGGAGTTATTGAAAAACATCCTTTTGTTTCTCAACCAAAACCTTTTCTCTTGTGTCTCATCTTGTACTTGCATCTCATCTTGTATTATAGTAACCTCTTACAACTCATCCTATTTTGGATTTTGAAATATTGAATCATGCCTATCTTTGCCAAAGGGTGTCACAATGATGATTTCCTCTTCATGTTCACTCAAATCACCCTCATCTTCTATCACCTCAACTGAATATTAATCATTTATCTCATAAAGGAGAGGCGTATTCTCAAGTATTGGCATGGTGGACCCTTGACAATGTTTGAGAAGGTGAGTCAAATCTAATGGTGTTGCCATAGATGCTTCATTATGCTCATTGGGCTACTCAGTTTTAACAACCATCATTAATCTATTTGTTTCATATTTTATTGAATAGACTTCCATGAGGAGAAGGCCTTGTATTTTGAGGAGGGATGAGTGGGGGTTGAATGTTCTCATGCTTGCTTTCTACCTTGACACTTAGGTTTATGGTTGACTACTCTTCTCTCTCCCTTGACTACTATATTTGTTTCTAAGTCATAAAATTGGGTTTAAGGACTTCTTATTTTTCACTTATTACAGTCATGGGTATGAATAAAGGAACTTGTTATTGAGATTGTGTTGCTTTTGAAGTGACTATTGATTAATGTAGATGTTTATTTTCAAGCTCAACTTGTTTATCAAGGTGAGCCTCAAAGTCAAACACCATCTCATTAGATATCTCCCCTTGCTGATTATAAGATGAAGGCCCTTGTATAATATACTATGAAACTTATGATTCAGCCTTATCAGTACACACTTCTTCCACCTTTTGAGGTTTTTCTTGGATATAATTCCAAGTAAGAAAAGTTGGAAAGGTTTGAGAGGAATTTTAAGGGATGTGACACATGTTTGTTTGAAACTCTTTAGGGGAAAAGGGTATTTAAATTAAAGACTAATTTGGAATACAGAGGGAACATGTTGTTGGTAGAATTGGACTTGTTGTCTCTCATGGACTATCAATTTATTTTTAATGCCTTTAACTAAACCACCTATGTCAAACATATCACTATTAAATTTTTAATGGCATTATCTTATGAAATATGCTAAATCTTATTTAGCTTGATGCAATGAATCTCTCATGTTCTCAATCTCATGCCTGGGGATCTCTTATCCATATCTCTTTTGTGTGTCAAGGCTCACCATGTGTTTTTCATAGCCAACCAAGGTTTGTTTAAATCTTGATATGGACTGTCTTGGAACTTGGTTGAGTTGATCAAGAATGTCATAAGATTTACATGATTGATTATATTGATAAATAGGTTACCAAGGAGGTGAATGAAGTTCTAAAAGAAGTCTAGAGTAGTGTCCTTGGTATTGAAAAGGATCATAAGCCTGATAATGGCTCTCATATTGTTGACTAAAGTGAATATAAGGATGACAAGGGTCATGATGAGATGGATAGGGATCATAATGGAATGGGGATGGATCATAGGGCTATTGATAAGGAAGTGAATGATAAGAATCTACCCCATATGCAACCATAACTCAATACAATGCACATGAATATCAAATAAATTATGAACAAGAACTATTGATACCTCTAAAATGATTACCAAAATGATGATGTGAATGCTCCAATGTCTGAATCTAGTCTCATCAGGCATGCCAAAACTATTAAAAACCCAAGTTGCACCCTATTGAAGTAGACCACTCATATCTCCTTTAAACTTAGACTAACATTGGATTGGTTTGTATGTTTTTGGACACCTTTAACCATACCAAACCTCTAGATTATGAGGCTAGTTCCTCTAATATATAAACTTGAATCTTTTTCTTAAAATTTATTTTGCTTTGGGGGTGAAAAGTGTTAGAAAGATAATTAAAAGGTAAAACCTATACTAGTGATGGTGATTCACCTAAATGATTCATCCACTCAATATTGTACTCCTAAAAACACTAATGAACCATAAATGGACTAAAATACTATCTTTAAGGCTTCTTATGCCATAGTGTTTTACATGGAGATCATGGTGAGTGACTTTAAATTGGAGGTAAAGGGAGAGAGGTCTGCATTGAGACACTTCGAAATAGGTTACACTTCAAATATGATCACCAAGATTTGACACTTCATATAACCTACATAAGATAACTCATAAACATATAGGTGTGGCAAGGACATTTCAAGGAAAGATTCATGCCACTTATACACATTAGAACAAGCATATAATATTATAAGTCAATCATAGAGAATATATAATAGTTCATTTATTAATCCAAGAGGTTACAAAGTTCAATATTGGTAGAGTTTCGTAATGCCCTAGAGAAGGATCATAAAACAAGGCATAAAATCTTGAATATATAGAAAATGAAGAGCTAATAAGCTGGAGAATATGGTGTAGAGGAGATAATAAAAGGTCAACAATGACTAATCATTAACTCAAGCATTACTTTTAGTTACAACTAGTTATAAATAGTCCTCTAAAACTCTTTTCATGTTTGATGATATTTCATGATTGTTGAATGAGTTATTTGGCATTGAAATGAGGTGGTGGTCCATCATCAGTGTATAATAACTTCTCCTTCTTTTAAACATAATACATGGTTAAGTACATGCCCCTTTCTTACATTTAGGCCATGTAACATGCATTAATTTACACTTTAGGACCCGTTAACTCATGATAAGGATAAATTATGTATGTTATTATAATCTCAACTCATCCATTGGTTTCCCTACGCCATTATCAACTTCACTTGATTGACCTAGTAGGTCTACTAGGCCAATTAGGCATAACATCCTAACTCTTAGTAGTTGATGTCCATAAAAACCTTATAATAAATATTATAAACTTATGAAAGAGTGATTTTTATACCTAAATCAACATACCATATCATAACATATGTCCTATTGGGAAAGAAACACCTACAAACTTGGCACACTAGGGACTAGGGTACCTTGTCCTTCACATCTGTAGACTAACTAATTAGAAGAGACTCATAGAGGTACTTACAGTAAATTTTTTGGACATCCAATGATTTGAAGAGGTATAACAAGTTCCAAACTTCATTATCTAGTGATTAGCCTCTTATTAAACTACATTGTACCTCTCTAAATTTTTTCCTCAAAAACACTATTTTATGATAGGTCCATACAATTATGTAAAAAATTGTACCATGGCCAAGATCCTATCTAATTTTAATTAATTATTAAAGTGTTTATTAGGTGTTTCAAGGGTGTTTAGATGTAATAAATTTCACTTCTCTCAAAATTGGTTTGTAGTAGGGTTTTAAGGAGGGTTTTGGAGGTCCACCATATTAACGATGGTTCATAAAGTACAAACTTCCAAACTTGAACTTATTTCCATGGATATTTATTCCATAGACCCCTTAAAATTTCTTAAGAATCTTGGATTCCTATGCAAAGAGTGTGTCAAGATATGTACGTAGAGAAGTAGGCTTGTGGTGTTCTGCATGCGTTTTGGACCTAATTATAGTATTAGAAATGATTCATAAAACTCATATCCTCAATAAATTCAATCCTTAATGGATTTAAATTTTTATAGGGTTATTAAATCCTTCTATGATAATTTTAATAAAGTATTCTTATGGTGAGAGATCCAAGCTCTTGATTAGGCAACTCAAATTGACTACTAAGGGCTGAGTAGTTCAAATTAGTTCTTAAAACCAAAATGACCTTCCCATGTTCTCATATACTTGAAACATATCATTTAAGAATTGAAAAAAATTATCATACCTTATCATGGTGTCATTTACACTTACAAAATTTTGAAAGTGTCTTCATGGTGGTGTGAGCCTTCTAGGCTTTAAGACTAGTTTCTAGACCTAAAAGTTCTTTACTAAGTTTCATGTGTTTGAGGTGATATGTATATGAGTTTTTGAATAAAAAAATCATGTAACCCATCTTTTATACCTACTCTCAACCTCTGTTCTCATCTTCAAATGCTTAAAATTCAATTATGTTCTTCTCTTCAAGTGGCTGCCTATAGGTTAGCACTATCAATATATGTGTTTATGTAAGATAGAGGTATTCATGGTTTTACTCCATAAAATGAAAGTTTAATGGATTTTTAGCTACTTATATATGATCTATGAGTGATAAAATTCCTTAGTCTAAGTCTCCAACCACTCAATGTCATGTACACTCTTCATCTCTCTACCCTAGGGTTTTAAGTAGTCATATCTTCTATAGCCCTTAATGACTATGTTTTAAACTTTCATACTTAATTTAAGTTTATTATCATCAATAGATGATTATATTTACACTCTCAATTTATTACCTTCCTATCAGATACTTTGATATCTACAAAACCACTCAAGATACATGGATGCCACCAATCTTAGTGTACAAGCTTATTTTCATATGCTAGCCCTTAAGGGAATATTGGCATGATATTTGAGTGTGATACATCTCACTAGATGTGTGTGAGGTATTATTATCACATTTATTTTCTTCACAACATAATCATGAATTACCAAGTCTCCTATCATACTTATAGCCCCTCAAAAGTCATCCTAACTCCATTACTAACTGTCAATAGATCGAGGTATGTTTGTGAAAAAATAATGAATGTTTAAACTATTTTTTCAATGATGAGGATAGGATTATAAGTTTTATATATTAATAAAGACAACTTTTACCAAATTTTTGAGCTTAAATCCACATATAGAGGCTTCAAACCCTCAAATTTCTTAAAAATAGCTTTATATGCTGATTATGACTGCAGGTTTCTTGGTTTTGAAGTATTCAAGTCATGTTTTAACCTTTTAATGTTTATAAAAAAGGTGAATTAATGATATATAGGTTTTAAAAACCTATATTCATAATCCTCATTGAAATCCCTTCCCTTAACATACTAACAGTCCTCTTTCTCTTTCATTACAAATGAGAAGTCTTTAAGAAAAATAGACTGTAGTTCACTTTTGACCATACTTTCATTTTTTAAAACCATTTCACATGTTTATTAGGATTAATAAATTCATTTTAACATGATTTATATTATAAAAATGTTGAACATGATTACTCAAATGTCCTTAAACACACTTCAACATGATTTCTTGCTCATATACATAATACAATATTGGTACTTATAGATGGTCTTGGGAGATGGTGAGTATTGTATAGTGGTTTATAAAACCTCAAGATCATTTCAATGGTTGAAATTAACTGTAAACATTAATAAGGTATAAATAACAAAACCATGTTTTTTATAGACCACAAGTCCACCTCCCATCCTTGGTCAAGACTTAGTTTGATCCACATGATTACATGATTCCATTAGGTTGGCTATAGGTGTATATGGTTATCTCATTTGGTATAGGATATTATCATCTAATTCTTGAGTTTGTTTTAATCTTGAGACTTCAATCCTTTAATTTTTCATACAACTTATATCTTCCCTCTTTGGAATAAACCTTGAAGATCTCTCTAAAAGGCCTGTAAGTGGAGATTGAGGGTATGACTGTGTGTTACTATCTATGATTGATTATAGAAAAAGTCTCATTAGCTCACCGTATGGATCCTTATACCTTTATCAGAACATATAAACCATTTTAACATATTTTTCCATACCCAAAACATAGAAACTCCTTGGAAGATAATATACTAAATGTGTTCTAGTATGACTATAGATGATGGCTCACTGTGTTGCTTGTACATACTAGGATAGAAAGTGATCTTGAGAAGATAAAAAAATATTCATGAAATTATCATCCATTCATTGAAATGATATATATATATATATATATATATATATATAGATCATAAACTCATTTTAAGTTTCAATTTCCTTGAAAATTTTCATTTGTTACTCATCCACTTCTTGTGCTTACTCTGAGTATGCTTGCATATATGACTTTAGGCCTCTTTCTCTTAGGATTTTGACTGTAGATCAACCTAATGATCTTGTTGAGAATATATTGGATTAACCATAGTGTTAATAAATGGTTATAAATGATCCATTTAATTCAATATTTTCATTAAGGTCATTTGCACTAGGTTCATCTCTTCTTTGCATGGTTGTAGGTGATTATGAGACACCTATGTATGGACTGATGAAATACGACCTTGAGAAAGTAAAAAAGATTGTTGATGAAACTATAAAATTAATTGAAAGTAATTAAGGGATATATTTTAACCTCATTTCATAGATATATTCATGTTTTATAGTCTTCTCAAAACACCATCTTTATGGAGCACATTCTTGAATGAATTTACCTTGGATTTAGGTGATCATTCATCTCTATTTATCAAGGTTTTAAGGATTTTTTTTTTTGTGAACATGGTGTTTCTCAAACACTATCTAATCCTATTTTATAGTGGATCCATGAGGTAAATGTGAATTAAAAGTGACATGACTAATGAAACATGGAAAATATTGAATGGAAATGGAGTGGTAAGATTTAGAATGGTGAATGATAGTGACAAAACTATGAAAATGGTATGAAACATAAGGGTAGTGGAAATAATTATGAATTAAATGTAAATAAATTTTTTAAGGGCCATAATAAATCATAATAACATACCTTAACAATATATAATATTTTGGAGGCTCTTAAATGAGGTATACATAATGAAAAAGAAACCTAGGATTTTGCTAGTAACCTTAACATATGCTAAACTAAGAGTATGATTGTGTTTAAATAATAATTTGTGATCTTTAGGATATTAAAATTGATGAAACCCTGATAAAAATAAAAATAGGACATATGGACAAGAAGGATATCTCTCATATAGTCACCAACTATGTTTTGACATCCTAAAACCACCATGAGCTGTATAACCATCAAACTACCTAAAAACTATAGATTTATAATTAATTTATCTTATTTAAATATATATGACCTAAAAAATGTGGAAAAAAGTTGAATAATGTCATGGAAAGGAGGTTCAAATTATTTAAAAGCTCCATAAACTTCCATTTTTTATTTTTTACTCAAGAGAGGAGAAAACTCAGAAAACATGTTGCCTGCCTAAATGAATAAGCCATTATGAGTGTCTTAAATTGTAAAGGATTGTTTTTAAATGAGAGATCCAAACTAAGAACCAATTCCCAAATATGTAATTTATATAAGACCCCTTCCTCTGCCCAAAATTCTAGATCTTGATATTATCTCTCATAATTGTACCATCTGCAAACCTCAAAGGTTCTCTCAAGCTGCAAAGAAACTAGATGGTGTTTGAGGACCAGTTTTGAGTTTGTATTGATCATTATTTCCATAAAACTCAGATAAAATAAATTCAATGACTTCAAATTCAAAATCTTTACCTATGTTATATGGAAGAGTCCTTACAAATCTGTACTCCCTGCATCAAACACATGAAAATAGCCTTTCTCTTACATTTATTCCACACTTTAAGATTTAAAACACCAATTTAGGGAAACATGAGGAAGAGTAAGAGTCAAAGGGACTTTTAAAATAAATAATAAGTCTTTTTAGAGTAAAAAGGAGACAAATTTCACACATGGGAGCTCTTTGGAAGCCAAACTACACTTTAAGCTTACATGAGGAGATACTTCCAAAGCATAAGACATTTGAATTAAAGAAATGACATGAATATGAAGGTGGTTAAAGGTATTATGAATGATTTTGTGGTTTTTTGACTCCAAACTTATCATTTAAGGACTCAAAACCTCTCTTTTAGGTAATATACACATAGCTTGACAAAGAAGATTTGCCACTAAATGTCATAAAGAGTATGTTATAGCCTTTTAAAATGTTTCACATGGAATTTTATGTATTTTTATTACACTAAAAACCATATATCCATCTCCATACCTTTCATATACCAAATAATCTAGAAAATCTCATGATGAGTCATCAACTATCCTCTTCACCATCTTCATTAAGTCACTTTTAGATCATAAGACCACTTCAATTCCTTATAAAGACCTCCAAAATTCTAAAACATTATAATGAAACTTGAAACCAATTGGAATAAGACATTAAAATGATAATATTGAGACCTCCTCCCTTCAAAAGATTGTTAATGACATTAAGATGATCAAGCAAATCACTTAAGGACCCAAAATAACTAGGACTATTGGGCCCCTATTTTGACTAAGTTTAGATCTAAAAAAACTCAACAAACATCTTAGCACGAGGTAATCACTTGGCATGATTTATATTTTTTTAATCTTTTGTACCAACTAGAGTAATCAATGCACATCTTGTGCTAGCTGGTAGGTGGTTAACTAGCACCTAGATTTTTAGGTAATCTTCAAGAGTGGATACATGTGGTGACCACAACATAAGGGATGCAAGGTGATGGATCTAGCAAAATGATCAACAACTAGCTCAACACATAGTGTGTGCTCTCCACCCTAGTAAGGAGATTTTCTCGTGTGTTATAAAACTGAGCTCAAACTAGTGAACAAGATGACATGAATGGATGTATCAAAGATTTAGAGAAATTATCTTACATGTTTTAACTACCATTAAAACTTAGGTTTAGATTAGATGCATTTTATGTTCTATTTGTATATGCCCATGCTCACTTATGAGCCTCTAGGATTTTAAGTATTTTGAATTATACATGCACTTTATTTTACGTGACATGAACTATATTTTTTATTTAAAATCTATGTAATGAAGGATAATGGTTGATGAAATACATGGTGTTTTTGGTTTTAATGTCTTTAATTTGTTATTAAAATGTGTAATGAATGTTATGATTATAGTGTTATAAATTCAATATTGGTATGTTAAGTTTAAGCAAGATTTTTGGTTCAAGTCATTTATGGCATTGCTATATTAAGTGATGATGTCCACATAATTTGTAAAATAACCTAATAATAGATAATATCCCACACCAAATGATGATGTACATGCATAAAGCACGAGCATAGTGTGAATAAGTGAATTTAAGCCACCCTTTGACTCTTTAAAATTTCTTGAATGATTCTAAGCTTAATGAAATAAAGGCTTACACCTATGAGACTATAAGATCACCTCAATATAAGCTTGCACCTATGAGACTATAAGATCACCTTAATATAGGCTTGCACCTATAGATCACCAGATAGACCAAAAAAGGTTTATGCCAATGAATCTTTAAAAATCATTCTCTAAATGACCAAGTCTTATAAGTAATGAGTTATACCATAGCAAAACTAGCCCAATGTAGGCCCTGGTTCTTTCTCTACTATGATTTGGGTGAGTTCATAAGGCTTACACCTTATGTAAATTGATGCCAGTGTAGTCAAGTGATAAATGTTGAGCACTATGGGGATGTAATATGTTTGTACCTAGTTTTAATGAGTCTAGAGTTTACTTGGACAACCAAATAAGTACTTGACTCCATAAATGGTGAATTGAAACCCAATTAGTCTATAACATTTTGGTTTTGTTGACAGGACTCATGTTGAATTTTGTTATTGGAATGGTGAAACAAAATAATACTCTGACTCTTCCTCGATAACATTGATTTGTGGTTATAATAGGTAGAATATAGATTTACACTATATCACCCAACCTATAGAGGATAAAAGCCAAGGAAGTGGGTTTAGAACAACTTGTATGATGCTCTGTATAAATTCTTATTTTGTAAACTACTTGAGCATGTGTACCGATGGTTGGATGCCTATATGACCCATAGAAGATGAAGTTATGAAAAACACCTTGAGTGGATGAAGAGTGATTAGAGAAAATTAAGACTCTAGATGCCACTTGGACTAGAGTATTAGACACATGGTGGAAATGAGCACTAAACAATTACATGCTTGAGTTTGCTATTTCTGCATGCTCCTACCCTGAAGAAGCAGAGTATCAATTTTTACATGAACCTACAAGAACATTTGTGAAAGAGTTCAGTGTAGAACTCAAAAAAATAATGGTGGATTATGGATTTAAAACTATGAGAATGGAAGGATAATGTCCTTTCATGTATGAGCATTGAAATAGGGAATAAGGGGATGTTTAGGTGAAGTTCAATGGAAGGGGATGAGAAGATTGACACCTATGAGATTAGGAGATAGACTTATAACAAGAAAAGGAATAGGTTGATAGAAGATATGGAACCTATAAGTGCCAAGATAACTCATATCAAGTAGGAAGGGCATAAGGAAGGATATATTGAATTATAGCAGTGTCAGGAGGAGAGAAATAATGAAGCCATAGATTTAGATTAATAGTTGATGGGTGTAGAATATGTTGGGTCCCTATATAATTGGGTAACTTAAGATGTGATGGAAGTTCCTAACCCCTTTGAAATTATGGTGAAAACTCGTGATGGATCCCCCACAAGAAGAAATAAGAGTGCTAATTGACCCTATTATCAATATTGACTTTGACCATTTTGCAAACTTGGAGTATAATTTTTTAATTTAAAAATTTATTCCTTATGAGGAGTTGAGTGAGGATACCTCTAAACCATTAGGCACTAAATTGACAACATAAAACATGAGTGAAAGTATCCTAGTTTAGCCAATGTTAACTATGCAAACTAGGAAATAACTCACAGGTAGTGTCTTGACACCATAAGTGAGTAGTATAACACCATCATCATCTACAATACTAGTAGTAACAATGGGACTAGTACCTAACCTAGTGGTTATTAGAGGATCACCACTGAGACAAGTATCAAGGGGATAAGTACCTCCAAGGCCAACTTTCCCCCATAGTAGATCTATTATGAGATGGCCATGTACTTGTTAGAGTATCATGTCATGGAGAATGCCATAGAGCATATGCTAAAGTGTTAATTAAAATGGAATACTTAGGGCATAACCCATTCAGAGTGCAAGGCAACCTAGTTCTTAACAACTCTACTTGATCACACCCATACCTGGTATAGGAAATTTGACCCTAACTAGGCTATGGTTGACTAAGACACCTTAAAGCAAAAATTCTTGAAGGAATTCAACATACCAAAGTTTAAATAGTAAAGCATCAATGCACTAAAGGAGATTAACCAAGGAATTTCAAATAGTGTGCACTTGTATGATGTAAGGTTTAAGACTCTCCTTTCTAAGCTTCTTTATGACATTTACCTCTCCCAGCATGTGCAATGGTTCATTGGAAGATTGCTAGTATCATTCAAATGAGTGATTTACATGAAGACATTCATAGAACCTCATGAAGCACTTGAAGTGCACTCATAGCTAAGGTAGTTAGAAGTGCCAAAACTAGGATCAACCCATTTATGGAGGTGTAAATTACATTTCTAGCCAGCTAATTCCAAAATCTTACCACTAATTCAATATAAGATGATCAAAGTGGGTTATGGTGTACCAATAATGAAATGGAAGGTCATAACAAGAATAATTAACCTTGAAGGAATATGTGCACATTGATTCTAAGCTATGAGGTTTATCATGAAGTGCATGATGTTTGTAACTACCATTTATTACAACACACCAATTAGTTTAACACAACCATCTATTATCGGTTGTGTGATGATTACACTCATACCATAGCTAACTATTGAGTGATTTATGAGATACATAAGAACATTGAAAGAGGTGCATGAAAAGCCACTATAGTAGTTGAAGGGAAAGCTAATCAAGGCAATAAAGGATATGGCTAGTAGAATGTAGGCTATGGAATGCAATGAGGCACTTTAGGGTGAGTGGAAGATGCATTAGAGGAAGATTTCCGCTACGATCATGTTACAAGTGTGTCTCAACAAATTATTATCAACAAAAATACCTTACACATCAAACATGTGGGTATTATCAAGGAACACATAAGGTTTCATAATGCCTTGACCTGTTTAAAAAATTGGCCTAAGTTAGTCCTAGCACATACAAGGGCACATGAATGATCAGGCATGAGATAAAATCAGATAAGTAGACTATAAAGGAAAAAATAACCTACATAGAGCTAATTAGAATGTAGGCAACTACTCATAGTGGATTTACTACTTAGTCGCCAGTTTTACTAGTACTAAAGTTGCACCTAGAATATGTGGAATATAGTCATACTAAGTACATCATGTGACCTAAACCCAATGTTACACCTTACCCAAACCCTGCATGCTAGAAAGATGTTTTGTATTAGGCCATGAGCATCATTCAAAACCTACAAAGGGAACTCCAGATAGAATGAGACCTTGAAGTATAGGCTATCATTTCTCATAAGAAGTAAGATATCTAGGAGGCTAAGATATAAGAACTAACCAAGATCCTCCACCTCTTATAAATGAAAGGAATGCTACCCCTATTGAAAAATTTACTCTTAGAGTATGCATGGTAAACTATAGTTGAAGATACTACATCACACATGGAGAAAGCATGAGAAGTAAGACATACACATAATGTGGAGTATGATCAATAACTCCTTATGGATGTCATAATTGATGGATGGTATGTGTGTGAGGTCCTTGTGGACATAGGCACTGAGGTCAATATTCCAACCAAAAACACATGGGAGAAGATGGGTAGGCCATCTTTGAGGCCTTTTACCCTTGTGATTTTTATGGCCAATAAGACCCAAGCATAACTCATTAGAATTATAAAGATCACTATTGTAGATATCATGGGTGTTGAGTTTTGTGCTGACTTTGAGGGGATCGAGTTGGTAGAATAAGATAATTATACATCACTCCTAAGAAGACCATGATGATATGAAAATAACATAGATATGAGCTTCAAGAGGTGATATATAACCTTTAAAAATGACAAGGATAGGGTAGCGATCCCCATCTGAAGTGACCAATAACCCCCTATGTAGAAAGTGTTGATCTTAAGGATGATATCAACCATATATATAACATCATGGAATAAGGTACCAAGACTCTCAACCCTAATGATCAAAGAGTGATTTCTTGGGAAGATGGATAGTCAACCTTAGACACCACTGATGTTACTTGTAATTGATGGGCTGAAGAAGCTTATGGAATCACTGACCAGAGGTGCCACTTAGTATGTGTGAAGGTGCTAAAACCTATGAAGATTGGCTAGGTCTAGATTAATTGCACTTTGAAAATATGGGTCCCTTGCACTAAGAAGAAGGGAAAGAGAGTGTTTCACCTAATTAAAAGTAAAATTGTGGTGCTCTTAAGATATGAGGGGAGTAATCTTATGGAAGAGTATGTTTGTGATGTCAAATCATGTATCCTAAAGGAGATAGATATAATGGGTACACTAGTGTATACTTTGAGGAACACTACCACTCATTGGTAGGTAGTTTGAAGGCCTATATTGGTAACTTAGAAAAATATGAAAGTAGTCATATGCACTATATTTTGGAAAGTAATGAAGAAATAAACACCTCTACCTACTCTAAAAATTTTGACCTTGTAGCACATGTGCACTTATGCTAAGAAACATATACTGTCTACATTGAGAATGCCCTATAAAACCTATGGGTACATGCCTTTTACAAGACCTTGAAGATGTGGGCATGAACATGTAAAATTTTCAATAAGATGCACCATGAGATAAAAAATTGGGATGCACTTAAGGATAAGTTTGTGCACACCTTATCCTTTTCTTTACAAAACCTAGAATTGATTGAGCCACTATAAGTAATTCAAAGGGCAGTGTTTGAGGACATTGTAATCCTAGAATAACACCTAGAATATATGTTCAAGGAGAAAGGGTTGGTGTTCCTAACTTTATTTGAAGAGAAAGCACTCAATAATGACTTGAATGATGAAGATAATGATATCTATAAGGTATGTAAATGGATAACATTGATAGGCAAGAAGAATCTAGTGTGATAAGTTAACGATAGTGCCCCTGATGAAAAAGACCCAACTCATATTTACATGGAAATAACTAAGGGAAGTAAGCAAGTTGAGGATTAACATTACATAAGGAATGAGCCCTATCATGTGCCATTTAAAACTACTAAAGTAGACATTAGATTAGAATGGAAATAAAAAATGGCTACTTTGGGCATGTATTGGTCTAATGCAGAGCTGGCATGAGTTATGGATCTCCTAAAGGAGTTTCAAGACTTGTTACCTTAGAATTATTGAGACATGAAGGGAACCTACCAATCCATTGGGAATATGAGCATAAATATAGTGGATAGTGTAATACCCATCAAGAAATGCCCCTATAGAATGAACCCCAATCTTTGTGCCAAGGTCAAAATAAAGATTGTTAATATGCTAGCCATAGGCATCATCTACCTTGTGCAAGAATATGAATGGGTAAGATTATGTATTTTAACATTAATAAGGATGGGTGCATCTATATTTTCATCAATTATAGACTATTGAATGCTTCTTAAATCATTAACCCCTTCTTGACTCCTTTCATTGATGAAGTCTTGGATGGCATCATAGGTTGTGAGATATATACTTTCATTGATTGGTTCTTAAGATACTATCAAGCCCAAATTGAGGAGGAGGATAGGCCCAAAATAATATTTAAAATATAATTGGGTTTTTTTCCCTATAAAGTGATGCCCTTTGGACTCAATAATGTGCCAATCATATTCTCTAGAGTGGTAATTACTGCATTTAAGGACTTTATTCATAAGTTCCTCTAAGTGTACCTAGATGATTGGACTATGTATGGGTTCATGAAAGACCATTATGATAATTTTATCCTCATGTTTGAAAAGTTATGATAGTTACATATATACTTGAACCTTAAGAAGTGTGTCTTCATGACACCTTTTGGCACCTTGTTCGGACACATCATCTAAAAAGATGGTCTGCTCATCGATCATGTGAAGATCATAATTATTATACATCTCTAGACCCCTTCCACACAAAAATATGTTCATACCTTTATTGGCCATTATGGATACTATAAAAAGTTTATAAGGAGTTATGCAATGATTATGACACCACTATAGGATTTATTATTCAAATATGACCCATTCTATTAGGGCATAGTGCAATAAGATGCCTTTGAAACTCTGAAGCTCAAATTGGCTAGTGTGCCTATTTTATAATTTCTTGACTAGATGAATCCATTCCACATACATGTTGATGCATATGGATGTATAATTGGCGTCATTATAACACAACATAAAAAAGGTAAAATGGACCATCCCATCTCCTTTACAAGTAGGAAATTAACCTAAGCAGAGCAGAACTATATAATAACTAAACACGAGGCACTAGCCATGGTCTACACTCTATAAAAATTTAGGAAATAATTTTTGGTGACCCTATTCATCTTATTTAGTGATAATGAGGAACTCAAGTACCTTATGAATAATATAATTCTCCATGGGTGCATATGTATATGGATAGTTCTATTTCAAGAATTCTAGTTTTCAGTTGTCATGAAGTTTAGAAAATAGAACTTGGGCTCATACCATTTATCCCACATCAACTTTGGTGATTTGGTATCACCTATTTAGGATGAAATGTAAGACATATAATTATATATATTCTAATTCATCCCTAATTACTTAGTAGATATCACCATATTATTGACATCTAGGTCTATGCCCTTGAATATGATAGCCAAAGAAAAGAAATAGCTTGTAGTGCATGTTACACCCTTTCATCTCATTAGCGGGGAACTATAAAAATTAAGCCAATATGAATTTATACACTGATGTGTCTTGGAACATGAAAGGGGCTATATATTATGAGAGGTTCATGAAGGGATATCAAGAGGCCATTATGCTAGAGATGCAATGACATGTAAGGTGCTGTAGTTAGACTTGTGGTGGCCAAGTCTATTCTAAGATGCAAAAGATTATGCCAAGGCATGTGACATATGATATCACATAGGGAATACCAACCACCAAGATGAGATTCATCTCATCCCCATTATTTTTCATGTTCCATTTAAAAAATGGGCCATTTATTTTATTGGGTCGATCACTCCCATAATAAGGTACACATGCGTAAGATTTATTCTAGCAATCACTGATTATTTCACCAAGTGCACCATGGTAGTGTCAACAAAAGATTGAAAAAATTCCAAAAACATGATGTTTATATAGGAGAACATCATAAATCACTATGAGTTCCCACTCAGTTTGACTAGTGATAGGGGTAGACACTTCATAAATGAAATTATATAGATCTTGTTAACCAAATACATAGTGGTGCACCATAAAATAATGCCTTACTATTCAAAAGTGAATGGAATAGTTGAGGCATTCAATAAAATAATAGGGATGTGACTTAAGAATATATGCAATGTTGGTTTTAAATATTGGGATGATCGAGTGTCATTAGTACTATTGGCATACTACATAACCTATAAGCACCTAAACAAGGCTACATAATTTTAACTAGTGTTTAATGCTGAGGTGGTTCTATCGATGGAGTTCATGGTGCCCTGATTAATTATTAAAAATATTGGTCATTTGGATGACTAATAATATTTTAGCACAAGACTATAATACTTGGAGTGTGTAGATGAGATGCATATCCAAAGTGCTTAGATGAGATGTGCACCCAAGCCAAATGGAGTTAACAAATAGAGAAGGCCTGCCAAAAGCTATGGCATGATAGGTATATAGAGCACAAGGTAATTGATGATGGATCATTGGTCCTACCATATGAT
The DNA here is from genome assembly GCA_037957365.1 of Torreya grandis. NCBI lineage: Eukaryota > Viridiplantae > Streptophyta > Pinopsida > Cupressales > Taxaceae > Torreya > Torreya grandis. The sequence goes on from JARHVA010000442.1 coordinate 3,157,240, forward strand.
TCTAAGTACCTTAAGTACTCAATAAATCTAAAACATTAGGTGGATGGGCCCTTATGTCATCCACAACATATTGGAAATAGGTGCATGCAAGCTATGAACATTGTTGGGTGAAATACTCCCTAGGCATTTCAATGGAAATTAACTAAAGCCTTATAGGCAATAGGATGGCATTTTTTCCATTAGACATTTAATTCTTAGTCACAAATTAGTTATATTATACTAACTAAATTAAAATTTGGTACACACCAAATGTTTCCTTATGATTTGTGTTGTTATTCATATTGGGTGAATAAGAGGTACTCTGAGGCCCACTAATAAAAACTTCTAGCACTTTCATGCATAAATATATCTAGGTGAGTTGAGCATGAATGATTTATAAGTGTTGGAGGCTAGACATATAAGTTATGGGCATGTGAAGTTTTCCAAATTTAGGAAATAGGCACACAAGATCTTTGTGTGCAAGATTCAAGAAGTGAGGCACTTTTAGGCCCATAAGAGAATTATGAGTACTAAGTGATAAAGGGAGGCACATAAGATGATAATGTGAAAGAGATAGAAATAAGGTGCACTAGATCATCAAGTGCAAGAGATTAATATAGGAGAGTGAAGTGTTGGAGGACCAACATGAGAATTTGTATGGGGTAAGACAGGCCAAAGCAAGAGATGAAAGTGTAATAAATCAACTACTAAAAGAGAAGCACACTTGGTAAAAAGTGCAACATTGAAATATGGAACTAAGGAGGCTAAATCACATACAAGTGAAGCAATAAGTCCAAGTTTTCATAAGGGTAAAGGTCACACCAAGGTGAATGAAGCATATGAGGAAGATCATCCAAATAAGCTAGCATCTACCCAATAGTAGGTAGGAAGTGACTATTTAAAAACACCTATTACTTCACCAAAAATACCATTTATAAAAGTTAATGTGGTGATGGTAGACAAAAAAATATATGCATTAAATGCAAATATAATGGTAGATTTTCATGGGTTCTCACAAAGTTCAATAAATCCAAGTGCCACCATGCCATTACTCACCTATAATTAAGATAGTAGATGAAAATATAGTATAAAGGAATGAAAAGCCAACTAGAATAGGTTACAAACCTTAAGTGAAATTAATAACATAACTAGAGCTGAACTAGAGCCAAAAGTGAGAAAAGCACCCATAGATACAAAATAAAATTATTGAATAGGGAGTGAAATTGAATTCTTATTAAGATTAGAATAGAGGAGTGTAGGGAAAGAATTTTGAGAAAATAAAAAAATAAAAAATATTAAGTGACGCTGAGGCTACCATTAATGGCACATGAAACTTGAGATCCAAATTCATAGTTTTAGACCCTATGACTATGAAAAATCACCAAGAAACATTACAGGCTTTGGCAAGATCAATAGACCATGCTTCAACACTAGTCAGTTTAGAATGGGGAAAAAATAATGAGTTTTGGTCTACTACAGGCATAAAAGGATAAAAAAGGGTGTGAATAATAGAGGAGACATATAATGTAAAGAAATAGGTGTAGTTAGTTAGAGGAGTGAGCATCACTGAGGTTGACCCTGAGGCACTCACCAAAATGTCATATAGGGAAATACAATTTCCCTTAGAGGTCTTGATATGGGAAACTTGGGTGTCTTTTGCACATACTTGTAGGCTAAAAGAATACAACCATCACACCCTGAGTAATGTGTAAGAACTCAACCAATAATAGGTGGTTGATACAAGAGAAAATATAAAGGCAAGTGCAATGTTGTTTGACATCTCCATTCAAGATAAGCTTATGACCATTGGTACAACCCAGATCTATGAGTTACCATGTTTTGGAAAGCCATAATAACTCATGTAGTTCCACTTTTTACACATTTATGGAGATTAATACTGTGTGCCTAATTGGTAAAATCACCAAGTTCCCAGACTTAGGTGCAGCCATCCACCAGATGATGGTAGATGACATAGAAGTAGAGAGGGTCACAAAAATCCTTGGGTACTAAAAGGGAGGATTCATGTTCCTAATAAAGTAAATAAAGGACTCTATCATGAGGGTTTCATCAGCTTAGTGAGCTTCAAAATTTTCTCTGGTGGGAGATGAATAGACATCAACAAAGCCTACTTGTGCATTACTCACCATATGGTGCAAGGGATAAACATAGAAAAATTCATTACTAAAGAAATGGTAAATAACATGCTTGAGTGTCATAAGCACAATAGACCTTCAGGTGGGGGTCAATATTGATCTTAATAATCATGGAGGAGATATGTGTGCTCAATGGTGATGAAGACAATCTCTAGTTCATCCTAACATACAAAGACTCACTAGTGCTAAATTACTAGAACTTCACATACCCACCTTCTTTCTCCTAAAAATATAAGACATGAGTAATGGGGTAGTGTACACAATACATCAAGGTATTCAAGATAGAATGGTGCATCCAATAGGAGCTCCCCTAGCATATGTATGGGATGACAACCTTTGACATCATGAAACTTTTTTATTTATTGTGCTTGGTGCTCATAGATGAAAACCATTCAGGTTGGCTCAAAATCCCTTACATATTTTTTGTGAAGTATTTTAGGGATGTGTTAAGAAGAATTCCCAATGCATAGTAGCTAGAAATATTAGTAAAGGTTGTGGATTTAGAAAGGAGCAAGTTATGGTATAAATATGTGCAACCAAGAGGAAAAGCCACAAAAGATGAGGAGGATGAATACAACCACATAGAACTTCATCCCCTTTAGAGAGAATTCATCATAGGGCATATTCAATATTTACTATGAGATGAAGCTATAGAAGAAGGGCAATAACTTTGAAAAGGATGACAATCACCCCCTTTAGATCAGAAAAGAAGGAAAGCCAACACCAATAATAAAGTATAAGTCTCCTAAAAAAAAATGGGGAGAGACACTCAAAGAAATCCAAGAGTGCATCAGGCTGAGGGTCACCTCTGGCAAAGAAACAACTCTTTTATCCCCAAATAAAAAGTGTGTGATCTCTATGCTAGGGATTGCTTCTTCTAGAAATAAATAAAAGAAAAAGAAGTATAAGGGTCCTATTATGATGCCAATAATAACCCTAGTGGAAATAGAGGTAGAAGAGGCTCATGCATAAGGGAAGAAGAAATAGAGGAGGAAAAAAATAAGGGACAAAAGTATATATGTCCAAGAATAGGAAATGGAAGAGGATCCCAACATCGAGGAAGTTTAAAAGGCCCTCCAAGGTAGCACTATCACTACATTTGGAGAAGTAGAGAAGTTGGTGAGCACCTCATCTGAAAAGCCATCGACATATCCTCCACAAACTAAGGAGGAAAAGAGAAAGGTATGAAGGGAAATTAGAATGATTCAGGTATAAATTCTAAAGGTGCTAGCACTAGAGAAGAAAAGGGAGGCTTGAAGGGATCCAACATGATTCAAGAATATATTGAGAGAGTCAAAGCCAAGGAAATAGAAACTAAGGAAAATAAGGCCACAAAAGAGAAGGCCAAGAAAGAGAAGAAAAAAGAGGTTGTTGCAAGTGTGGAACCAATTAGGAAAGTGGCAAAAAACATGCCTAGTTCCCCCACCAATAAAGTAGATGAAGTTACATAATAGACATGCCCAAGTAGTGAATGAGTGCCTAAAGAAAAGGAAGGTAATGTTGGTGCTTTAGAAAAAAACAAATAGAGAGTACCACAGAGACCCAATAGAAACAAGAGGAAGGCAAAGCTACCATCAAGGGATCACCCCTAGAGGTTAGCACTAAGGAAGCCTAAGAAAAAAAAGTAGATAAAGGGGACAAGTCTGAAGAAGAAATCCTCTAGGAATAGGAAGATGAAACCTTAGAGGAAAGCATCAAAGAGAGCGGTATCACCGATGAAGAGGAAGAAGAGAAAATAGAGCTAGCCATAACAAAAGAAGGCATGGAGTTGAGCCTCAGGGAGAAGGTCTAGAAAGGGTGGGAAAATGAATATTTTTATATGTTTGAATATATTCCCCTTGAATCCACCACATATAGGATGTGTAAATAACTTTTGTTTGCATTCGACAACTACATGGATGAACCTCACTTTGAGGCACTGTTGAAGGCCATATTAGGTGCAAATGAACTTGAAGAAGGGCATAGCTACCTTATCATAAATCCCCATGCCATGGAACTATTTAGGTCAAAAAATGCACTCATTTGTATGGCCACTAAAGTCACACTAAAGAACATCATCAATGATGTTAGGGCAAAGAAATGGAAGAAAATCACCTAGGATACTGAAGAAGATGTGTAGGACATGAAGTTCAAGATACAATAGCTAGTCAAGTGCATAAAGACAATCAAGCCATCCCTTTGGTTAGTGTTGATACATAAAACCTCTTAAAGGTTGAAAAAATATGCATGTTAGTGGAGTAAATTCTCCTGAGGTTGAAGGCAAAACCAATAAAATAAGAAGAAGAAGACCCATATGCCATGTTGCATAAAGAGCTATCTACCAAGCTTAAAGATGTAGAAGACCTATTCATAAAGCTACAAGAATGCATACATGCCATATTCATGAAATTTTCCAACCAAGAATTGGTCATAGATATGTACCTCAAGAAAGAAAAGGGGGAGAAGGAATATATGATAGTGCAGGTGTACTCTACAAGTAGAGTAGAGTGCACACAAATAATGGATAGGGTCAATGTATTGAGCACACAAATAAAGGACCAAGAGTAGAACTTGGAAGCACTCTTTCATTCCTTACAAATAAAGGCCTATGAATAAGGAGCAATCCTTGACAAAGGAGTGACAAAGACTAAATAATTTAGAAAATAAATGGAGAAGATAAATTTACTCACACTTATCACCACTTATACGAAGATAGACATTTCTATTGAGGAAATCAAGCTTGTTATCAAGGTATTTGAGGACTTCAGCACTAAACTTAAGGAAAGTACACTTGATTTCTATGTGCCAAAGGCTTTGGCAACCTAGTTTGAGGGTAGACTAGAAATTTTATGTAGGGTAATGTTAAGCCCCTATTTTGACTAAGTTTAGATCCGTGCCAACTCAAAAGACATCTCAATGTGAGGAAATTAGTTGACATGATTGTTATTTTGGTATCTTTTATGCTAGATCAAGGAATCAATGAACATATTGCATCAATTGGTAGGTGGTTAACTAGCACCAAATTTTTAGGGCATCTTCAAGAGTGGCTACATGTGGTGACCATAGTGAAAGGGACATAAAGTGATGGAGCTAGTGAAATGATCAACAAAGGATCTAGCTCAACACATAACATGCACTCTCCACCTTAGCAAAGAGATGCTCCTATGTGCTATAAATCTAAGTTCAAACCAGTGAGTAGGATAATGCAAATGGATGTAGTGAAACTCTAGAGAAATGATCTTACATATTTTAACCTCTAATTAAAACTTAGGTTTAGCTTAGATGCCTTTTAGGATCTATTTGTATATGTCCATGCTTGCCTGTGAGCCTATGAGATTTTAAGTATTTTGAATTATACACACACTCTATTTTATGTGACATGAACTCTATTCTATATTTAAACTCTATGTAATGAAGGAGAATGGTTGTTAAAATACATGGTGTTCCTGGTTTTAATGTCTTCACTTTGTTATTAAAATGCACAATGAATGTAATGATTATATGGTTATAAATTTAATAACTGTATGTTAAATTTAAGCAATATTTCCATTTATGTCATTCATGGCATCCCTATGTTAAGTGATGACATTTAAATAATCTATAAAATATCGTAAGTATAGATAAGATCCTACACCAAGCAATGATGTCCAACATAAAGTGTGAGCCTAGTATGAACAAGTGAATTGAAGCCACCCCTTGACCCTTTACAAGTGCTTGAATGATGCTAAGCTTAGTGAAACAAAGGCTTTCACCCATGAGAATATAGGATCACCTAAATATAGGATTGCACTTATAGATCACTAGATAACCTAGAAAAGGATTAGGCCAATGAATCTTCCAAAAGCCTTCTCTAAATGACTAAGTTTTATAAGTATTGAGTTTCACCATGGCATAACTAACCCAATGTGAGATCCAGTTATTTATCTTCCATATTTAAGGTGAGTGTATAAAGAATATTCCTTATGTGAATTGATGTCAGTGCCATTAAGTGATAGATGTTGGGCATTACAAGAATATACTATGTTTGCACCTAGTTGTAATGAGTCCAAAATTGACTTGGATAACCAGGTAAGCACCTGACTCTATGAATGATGAATTGAAACCCAATTAGTCCATAATAAGGACATGAAATGTTATTTAGTGTAGGGGTTAGAATTTGGCCTTCATAGGAAAAATTTACAACATGACCCTAATGGTTCTTATTAAGACTCAAGTCTCTTATTCCATTAGTCTAGGCTAGTTTTCAATCCATCTAAAACCGACTAGTTCCTATACCAGTCAATCATATTTATTTCTCTTTCCACTATTGTTTCCCTTCTTGGGATAGAAGCACACACCAAATTTTGTGCCTAGGCTAGTTCTTGATCCAGTCAAATTCTGAAATATAGGGTCCCTTAAAGGATCTCGATGGTTATTTTAGAGACCTGGGCCTCTTAATTCTCTAGTCTAGGCTAGTTTTTAGTCCATCTAAAACTAGTTGGTTCTCACACCAAGCAAAATTAGTTGTTTCTCTTTCCACTAATTTTACTCATTTAACTGGGTCCTTTATACTCTTTTCCATACTTTTTCATTTTTTGGTAGGGTCAATTTTGTCTTCCTAGTTAGTTGTATCTTCTTCTATCTTGTGTTTTCCAAGGGGAGACTCGAACCTCCTGATGTGTCTAGCCTGGGTTTCACACTAGTCAAAATTTAGATTACCTTAATCTAAACACCATGTAATTAGATTTTTCTACACACCTTTCAAATAATACATTCTATTGTACTTTTAAGTAGAGTGTTATTCAACCCTTAATTTCTTAATGTTTTGGGGAAAATTAATATTAATTTAATTTACAGAGAGTAAATTAGAGGTGAAATAAACAAGTTAAATAACAAATTAGGAATAAAAAATTATTAATTTAATATACTAGGAATACTTAATAATGAAATTAATAAATTAAATATTATCATTTAACAAGGTGTTATAGTTGATCCTATAGCTACAACTAGAAGAGTAACTAAGTAGTCAACCCCTTCTCCAAGATGGGTGAAACTTAATTTTGATAGAGCTTAAAAATGGAATCTAGGGGCTTCAAGAGGGGGAGTAATTCTTATGGATTTTAATGATAACTTGATGGCAGCTTATGTGGTGGTCATGAGTAATTAGACCAATCACTAGGCTAAAGTTATTATAGTCTTTTGGGGGACTGAGGCTAGCCAAAGACTTAGGAAGAATAATATTAGTGATTGAGGGAAATTCACTAAACACTATCAATTATCTTTCAAAAGAGAATCTTTTTAGTTAGAGAGTTAGCCACATTATTGAGGAGTATTTATTGATTATTTCATACTTATAGAATGTCATTATCCAACATGTCTATAGAGAAGGTAACTCTGTAACTAATTATTTTACCAATGTTAGAGTGGCCTCACCTAAGTTTAGGAGGTGGTTTAGTTTAGATGGCTTACCTAAGCTATCTTGATAGAAGATCGAAGTGGAAGCCTTATTTATTAATCAAGTGGTTAATCATGTTTAACACCCTCTTTAATTTATATTTGAGTGGTTTATTTATGGTGTATGAGAATGATCACGTTGTTGTTATTAAATGGTAATATAATGTGAAGGTTAATCAAGGCATGTTTTTTAGCACCTCTAAGGGTAATAATGTGTTTTCGTCTAGAAACATAATTATTGGGCATGCTGAAATTCATGTGAATGTGATTTTTAAGATTGTATACAAGGAATGAGGTTATACCTATTCTGTCAGGGGGAACCATGAACAATAAACATGCTCCGATCCCTACTGAGTCAGGATCTTGCTCTACCAATTAGAGCACATATGATTACTTCTTGTATTAGCAACTAAACACGAAATTATACCAGAATCAATAAGTAACTAGAAATATGAAACAACACAGGAATATGAGAGACAATACACAATTGTATTAAACACATAGAAGAATATACAATAAGGAAGATGCCACTTCTTCCTCCACCTCAAAGGTTCACCACGCCTCAAGACCTTCTTCCCTCTCTCTCTCAGTCCCAATAATCAACTCCAATATAGAATTGATGTTCACCTCTCCAAATAGTCAGTAACATGCTGCCAGTTCACCAAGTACACAACCATACTCCAAGTAGATCTCCTGCTCTCTGCTACCTGCAAATCACTAGACCTTACTCACCATGTAGATATCTCTACACCCCTGAAGAACCCTTGTCCTTGCCTCACCAAGTCCTTATGATTCTTCAACCAGTACCCTGGTGGATCAGCTCCTTAACCTTGCAAACCTTATAACTCTCCCTGATCATACACACTCAGCACCCCTTTAGAACTAGGAGGAGCTACACTAGCTCTCTCTAAAAGCTCTATGGCTTTATAGCACACTTTTACAATAAAATCATGAGGCTATTATATAGATCTCATCCAAACAATAATTAGACAATAATACAATAATTAAATCTATAGCTCTCAGTCTAAAATTCACTCTAAACATGCAAACACATGGTTCGTCAACCAACTACCCATAATATACTCGTAGCTCGAACCATAGGTGACCGACGCTGGTCCCTGACTACTTGGGGGTGTCGATGCCGGCTGATCCATGATCGACGTCAGTTGCCTTCTGTCTCCTTCCTGCCATCGTCAGTTTGCCTAACCGACGCTGGTGTCTATGACACTCCACAACTCTTCTGCAACCTCCATAACTTCTCCTATTTGCATCCTAGTGAAGCTTTTAGCTCCACAACCTAACAATCTCCCACTTGGAGATAAACAGCTGCACCTGTACCTGTATATAGTAGCCCATCTAATCTATTTCCTGGCTTGTATCCCTCTTCAAGCTCAATCCTAAAGACCAACCACCACACAACCTGTGATGTTATACCTGTCATTCAAGTAACCTGCCACATCCGAACCTACATATCCATGTAGTGAAGAACTTGACCCTGCATAACAAGAATCCCTGCTGCTAGTCCCACTGAACTGCCCTCCAGTACTCCTTCCCTGAATTGACTCCTATACTTTCTGACAACCCCCACTGATTGGGAAAATTTAGGTCTACACTAGACCTTATGTGATTTTGAACCCTGTTTCAAGCTAAGCTTGAACTGTCCAGCCATTGGTGTGGTTTCTGATTCTGCATCCTGCGTAATGAACCTCGCCAACACCATCTTCACATCAGCTCCCACTGGAGATAAAATCTCCATGTCTCTTATGCCAAAGAATTTTGCTGCTCCAAATTCTCCATGACACACCTCTGAACTAACCTTACCTTTTAGCTCAGCAAATCCCTGTATGTACAAAACCTACTAGCAAACCATCCACATACAGTAACCAGATAATGTCGCGACTCATCATCCACCTGGTAAGACAAAGAACACAATAGTTACACTGACATTGACTGAAGCCATGCTTAGTCATCTACCTATCAAAACTTGTACCACTGTCTTGCAGCTTCTTCAAGACCATATACCTTGGCCTTCTATCTCTTGTATCCATCCACTCTCTTCTTTAAAATGGGAATCCATTCCATCTCTCAGTGCTTTCTTCCAGCTGACAACTCCACCAACAAATACCTGTTTGGTTTTCTCTCTCCAAGGACTCACACTCCTCATCCATGCTAAGCTCCCACTGTATCTGGACTCTACATGCATTGCCTCTTCACATCTTCCTGGTTCTCGACCATCAGTAAGCAATATAAAGAAGGTGAACAATGAATATGAGGTTCACTTACCCTTTCTGACCTCCACATGAGCGTTTGAGACTTGTTGATAGCTTGCTATCCGCCTAATATCCATTCTAGTGACCGATCTCGGCCATCTCCCAGTCTGCTCCCGACCTATGTCAGTTCCTTGCATTGACCCTGACTACCGACGTCATCTCCTTGGCCGACACCGATATCCTTTCTGTCGACATCAATTTCTTCATGACTGATGTTGGTCTTCCTATTGCCGATGTTGGTTACTATGTGATCGACGCTGGTACCTGTGTTCATCTGTGAGTGATAACTTTTTACCCACGAGCTCTCCGTGGATCAAAATCCTAATCAAATCAACCTTGCTCTACTCAGAATAATTTAGTTCCCTCACCTAATCTCTGTCCATCATCTCCTCCATGAACACCAAGGCTTTCCAGTTCTTTAGCTTGTCAAAAACATCTATCTTCCGCTTTAGAACCTACATTCTCCTTCTACATATGTAACCAAGCCTACAAAGCCACATCTCTATAACAGAAGGTGAATTAGTAATATAAGTAGATAGATAAAGGATACCTACTTTCTTACCACCATCTAATTCAAGTGTATCCACTGTGAGAGTTACAGTATATCTCCCATCACCTAAATTTCCTAAATAAATTAGACTCATCTCCAAGACTAGTACCTGCATCACTTCCTTCAACCACTGTGTGTCATCCATCTGCAATTTTAGCTTAACTTCCCCTTCATTAGTCATTTGACAAGGCTCACCAGCTCCTAAATAAATCTCTCCAAAGTCATACCCATGAAAAGATGCTCTATTTCGAATTGCATGGAAAGAGGCAAAAGAATATGTGAACCAAGATTCCACTTTATCCAGAACATCCTGTGCAACATCTCCTGCAACATCTGATCCTCCCTATTGATCTACAACCAACTGACAATCTTTATTTACCTGCTCTTTCTTTCCATCAATCAGACCATTCATGCTATTCAGTTTCTCCATTCGTAGCTTACTTCCTTCTGCCATTGCTATACTCCCACTCAATCAGAAACCCCTGTGAGTAACCTGTAATCAGCAAACACTACCAGATCTAAAACCACCTATTAGTAACCCAACCAAAAGCTCTGATACCACATGTCAGGGGGAACCACGAACAATAAACATGCTCTGATCCCTACTGAGTTAGGATCTTGCTCTACCAATTAGAGCACATATGATTACTTCTTGTATTAGCAACTAAACACATAATTATACCAGAATCAATAAGTAACTAGAAATATGAAACAACACAGGAATATGAGAGACAATACACAATTGTATTAAACACATAGAAGAATATACAATAAGGAAGATGCCACTTCTTCCTCCACCTCAAAGGTTCACCACGCCTCAAGACCTTCTTCCCTCTCTCTCTCAGTCCCAACAATCAACTCCAATACATAATTGATGTTTACCTCTCCAACCAGTTAGTAACACGCTGCCAGTTCACCAAGTACACAACCATACTCCAAGTAGATCTCCTGCTCTCTGCTACCTACAAATCACTACACCTTACTCACCATGTAGATATCTCTACACCCCTGAAGAACCCTTGTCCTTGCCTCACCAAGTCCTTATGATTCTTCAACCAGTACCTCGGTGGATCAGCTCCTTGACCTTGTAGACCTTGCAACTCTCCCTGATCATACACACTCAGCACCCCCTTGGAACTAGGAGGAGCTACACTAGCTCTCTCTAAAATCTCTATGGCTTTCTAGCACACTTTTACAATACAATAATGAGTCTATTATATAGATCTCATCCAAACAATAATTAGACAATAATACAATAATTAAATCTACAGCTCTCAGTCTAAAATTTGCTCTAAACATGCAAACACATGGTTCGTCAACCAACTGCTTATAATATACTCACAGCTCGAACCATAGGTGACCGACGCTAGTCCCTGACTGCCTGGGGGTGCCGACGCTGGCCGATCTATGACTGACGTCAATTGCCTTCTGTCTCCTTCCTGCCATCGTCAATTTTCCTGACTGATGCCGGTGTCTGTGACACTCCACAACTCTTCTGCAACCTCCATAACTTCTCTTGTTTGCATCCTAGTGAAGCTTTTAGCTCCACAACCTAACATGTTCTATCAATTCTAGTTTATGATTTAAGTCTTTTAGAATCAGTGGGGAGCTAGTTAGGACTGAGTCCATTCTAGTGGACTATATTAGGTAAGATAGGGAGGTGTGTCAAACATTACATATAGGAGGGTTGGATGTATTCATGCATAAGGTGTATGGGAATGATACTCATCTTTATGATAATTTTGTTAAGGATTGGGATAACCATATGATGGTGTTTAACAGAGTGTCTATGGATATCACATAAGATATAATTTCTCAATTAGCATGCCTTAAAATTGAGACAACTAATATTTTAAAAAAGGTATATATTTTAAAAATGATAAAGCAAAGTTTTTGAAGGATGGGGAAGATCTTGCTCCCTTATATATTGGTTTTGATATAGAGGATCTCCCTCATTCATATGATGAAATAGATAAGCAAGTTATGTTGTATATAAATTTGGAGGGTAGGTATAATGTTGTGATATGGTCTCATTTTAAGTTACTTAACTAGTTCCACCACCATATCCCTTTCAATTTACCTTTATATGTGTTACATTTGATGGAGAGATCCATTTTGGATGCTAAAAAGGGTAATAAGAAACAACCCTTATATTAGGCAATCATTTTCATTATCTATAAATATTTTAAAGGGATAAATTGGAGACCAGGTTATTTTAGAGAGCTAGGCCTCTTAGTCCTCTAGTCTAGGATAGTTTACAATCCATCTAAAACTGGTAGGTTCTCACACCAAGAAAAATTGGTTGTTACTCTTTTCACTAATTTTCCTCCTTTAACTAGGTCCTTTCTAATCTTTTCACTACTTTTTCATTTTTTGGTAGGGTCATTTTTGTCTTCCTAGTTAGCTGTATCTTCTTATATCTTATGTTTTTAAGGGGAAGAATTGGAACTCTTGATGTGTTTGGGCTATGTTCCACACCAGTCAAAAGTGGGCTTACCTTAATCCAAACATTGTGTAATTATATTTTACTACACACCTTTCAAATAATACATTCTATTATACTTTTAAGTAAAGTGTTATTTAACCCTTTATCAATTAATGTTTTGGGGAGAAATCAATATTAATTTAATTTATAGAGAGTAAATTGAGGTGAAACAAATAAGTCAAATAATAAATTAGGAATAAGAAATTATTAATGTAATATACTAAGAATAAATTAGTAATGAAATTAATAAATTAAATATTATCTTTTAACAAAGTGTTATAGTTGATCTTAAAGCTACAACTAGAAGAGTAACTAAATGGTTAACCCCTTCTCTAAGCTGGGTGAAACTTAATTTTGATGGAGATTCAAAATGGAATCTAGGGGATTTAAGAGGGGGAGTAATTCTTAGGTATTATAATGGTAACCTAGTGGAAGATTATGTAGGGGTCATGGGAAATTAGACTAATCACTGGGCTAAAGCTCTTATAGCCTTGTGGGGGCTGAGGCTAGCCAAAGACCCAAAAATCATAAGACTAGTGATTGAGGGTGATTCACTAAATGTTATCAATTATATTTATAAAAATAATCTTTTTAGTTGGAGAATTAGCCAAATTATTAAAGAGGATCTATTGATTATTCAGTCCTTGTAGGATGCCATTATCCAACATGTCTATAGGGAAAGTAACTCTGTAGCTGATTGTTTTCCCAATGTTAGAGTAGCCTCACCTAACTTTAGGAGGTGGTTTAATTTATATGGCTTACCTAATCTATATTTATAAAAGATTGAAGAGGAAGCCTCTTTTATTAATCAAGTGGTTAATAATTTTTAATACATTCCTTAATTTATATTTGAGTGGTTTCTTTGTGGTGTATGGGAATGACTTCTTTACTTTTATTAAATGGAAATATAATGTGAAGGTTAATCAAGTCACAATTTTTGGTACCTCTAAGGGTAATAATGTGTTTTCCTCAAGAAACATAATTATTGGGCATGCTAGAATTCATGTGAATGTGGTTTTTAAGATTGTATACAAGGAAGGAGGTTATCCCTATTTGGTCAATTCTAGTTTATGCTTCAAGTCTTTAAGAATGGGTAGGGAGTTGGTTAGGATTGGGCCCATTCTAGTGGATTATATTAGGGAAGATAGGGAAGTGTGGTAAGCATTATAGATAATAGGGATGGCTATATTCATGCATAAGGTGGAGGGGCATGATACTCATCTTTATTATTAAGCATAAGCTTATACTAAGGGGGGTGAATTAGTATAAGATAAAATTTTAATATTTTAAATTTAATCAACCATAACAACCATAAACATGCAATATCTAGCAAATAATAACATAATATTAATGTGGAAACCCTTTTAGGAGAAAACTAAGGAAAAATATTGCTTTTATATAAATATATCTTATATAATGTTTGAAGGCACCAACCTACTGGAGACACCAATCCCAAACTAAGCACCAACTCAGTCAAATTATATGCACCCACCCACTAGAGACACTGATCCCCTTTTCCAACCACTAACCTAGCTAATTCATGAGCACCGAACCATAGGAAAATCAACCCCTAGACTCTAAGGCACTGACCCACAGGGGCATTAACCCCTTCACACTTATTTTCTTAAAAGATATTCTATTTCATTTTTTGATCTTACTCTCTTCCTTCTCTCTCACACTTATATGATTTTCATTCAAATCAAATGCTTGTTATACTTCCACATCTTTTCTCCTTTATATAACCTTTAAAGGATGTGTCCCATCTAAGAGGTACCTCTTCACCAAGAGATGTGACCATTGACATTTCCATCAACATTTCCATTCACTTCTATCAACATTTCTATTTACTTGTGATAATAATTCCATTCACTTTCGATAATAATTATGTTCACTTTTGGCAATAATTCTATTCACTTTTGGCAACAATTCCATTTGAAATTTCTATTCATATCTGTTATAATTACTTTGACATTAATGACAATTATTCCAACTATCTCCCCTTTTGTCATTGATGGTAATCCCCATGAATTAGTGTATGAACTCCCCCTATCTTCAATTCTCCCCCTTTGACATCAATGGTAAAGGGTCTATATAGATACTACCTTATCTCTTCACTCCAATTTCAATTAATTATACTAAAGAAAACTTGACCAAATGATTACCTTTAGAGTGATTCATTTTTTGTCTTTAAACTTGACATGTTTCTCATTAGCTGACACATGACTTAAAAAATCTCCATCAGCTCTTGATCTTCCCTGAACCCATTCATACCTTGCCACCTGATCCTTGGACTTGACATTAATGAATACTTGATAAAATATCTCCTTTTTTCCAATTCAAACTAAAGCTTACCTCACTTTAGACTCATGATCCCTCTTTGTTCATGCATGCTTCAAACTTCTTAAACAAACTGAGTTAGCTCCTCCTAACTCCATGCTCCATCTAGATCATGACATCTTTAACATTTCTCCTCAACTAACTAGGTCTACAAATAACTCTTTAAAGACTATCCACATACATTCAATACCCTCATGGGAACACTAATAGGTCTCACATCTTCATTGGGTCTAGTAGAGACCTAAAACAAATAAGTCTATCTCCTCAATGAACCACCAATGAGACTTAATGGCCCATCTGACCTTACCAATGATCCAAATCCTATGAAACACTTCATTTATAACCTCCATAAACCTCTTCCATGCTTTAGATAATTTCAAATCATTTTCTTTCATTATGAAGGCACTATTAGCCCTCATGTTACCAATAGGTCTCATGAAAACCTAATCAACAGGGATCCACTCCTTCTCACTTATTACTGACCCTTGAATCCATGATCACAAGATCTTTTAAGATTCTACATTATATCATGCTACCTAAAACTAATATACGAACTGATTTATCAACTCACCTTCATGACTTTCTTGTCATGCAACACAACCAAGACCCAACATGCATCCACCATGCTTCCTTTTTTTGTAAAGTGTCTCCTTAAAGCCTAAAAGAGACACCCCACACAAAAAGTCCTAGAATAAAGTGAACCCAATAGATTCCCACATCTCCTGTGTTACTTCTTTGATCCTCTTACATCCATGAGACTAATTTATTTTTATTAGAATCCATTAAGGCATGTCTAACTTCTTTGAACTACTAACCTTAGCATCCATGATGTTGTTCATTTTCTCAACTCTTACAATTGTCTTACCTTCCAACACACTACCATTAGAAACTAATAATAAGGAATATTGATAAGGATCATGCTCAATTATAACAAGATATTCTCTTTGATCTATAGGCTACTTAGGACTAGTATTCATAGTCTTTTATACAACTCCTGATAATAAGAGTTTCACATAATCATTCTTATCTAATTCTTTATCTACTATATAAAGTAATCCATTCTCACTCTTATACTTAATCTAATAAACCTTAACTATCTTAGGTCTCCAAACCTAAGTTTTGGCCATCTCATATCTTCTATGGGTTCCATAGCCTTTGACATACCTTGAGGATCTCTTTACTCCACTTGGACATAATTTAGCAAGATGGCCAACCTTATGACACCAAAAACAAGCAACATTTCTCATACCTTTTTCTTGAAGGTGATTGAGATCTCTATTTGACTGATTACTTCTCCTCAAATAATATCTTTCCCTATGATAAACATGATTACAGAAAAAAAAATGGCCATGAAAAGAATTGGAAAACCTAAAAGCATTAGGTTACCTAATTGGCTTCTTCAATTTGCCCTTAAAACTTGTATCCTTCTCACCTTGGACTGATATCTCATGATCTTTCTCAACCTTGATTATAAGCATCTCATGCTTATCCTTCAAAGAACCTAACTCAACTTTTAATTGATTACACTCTTCTTCTCTTGATTTCAAACTTGAATATGCAACCTCTATCTAATTCTTAAGATCTTGAATAGACATCTTATCTTATTTTGCTTCTAAAGCCAACTTAAACTCCAAGATACATACATGTTTCTTAAGATCCTTGACCACATAATTAAAATCTTGATTATCCTTCCTTAGCTGCTTGGCCATCTTGTGCTTTTGAGATATACCTTCTAGTGGTTAGACTATTTTTGAAGGAACCCATTCTGATACCAATTGTTAAGCATAGGCATATACTGAGAGGGGGGGGTGAATTAGTATAAGATAACCTTTTAATATTTTTAATTTAATCAACCATAAAAACCATAGACATTTAAGATATAATAATTAATAACACAAGAGAACACATGATTTACGTGGAAACCCTTACAAGAGAAAACCATGGCAAAATATTGCTTTTATATAAATATTTATTTTATAATGTATGCAAGCACTAACATACTAGAGACACCAATCCACAAACCAAGCACCAAATTGGTCAATTTATGAGTGCCCACCCACTAGAGACATTGATCCTCTTCATCAAGCACCAACTTGGCCAATTCATGAGCATCAACCCACATGAGAATCAACCCCTAGACTTTGAGGAACCAACCACAAGCCAAATTCATTCTACCATCTGTGATTGTTTCTTCAATCAAATGATGGATTTTATTATCTTACACTTTTTATCTCACTAATTTTATTATATAATTTTTGAGCTCCTCTCTTTCATAATTATCAAATGATATTCTTCATTAAAATAAATCTACCCTTCACACTTCTTTTCTTAAGAGATATTCTATTTCATTTTCTACTCTTCCTCTCTTTCTTCTCTCTCACACTTATATGATCTTCATTAAAATATAATTCTTTTTATAGTTCCACATATCTTCTCCCTTATATAGCCTTTAAAGGATGTGTCCCATACAAGAGGTACCTTTTCACCAAGAGATGTGACTGCTGACATTTTTGTTGACATTTCCATTAACATTTCCATCGACATTTCCATTCAATTTTGTTGACATTTATGTTTACTTTTGACAATAATTTTTCTCACTTTCATCAACAATTCTATTCACTTTCAACAATAATTACATTTACTTCTATCAAAAATTCCATTTGACATTTTTGTTCATATTTGTTATAATTCCTTTTACATCAATGATAATTATTCCAACATTTATGATAAATTTGTTAAGTACTGGGACAACCATATGATGGTGTTTAACAAAGTGTCTGTGGAGATCACATAAGATCTAACTGATCAAGTAGAATATATTAAAACTAAGACTACTAATATTTTAAAAATTGGTAGAGATTTTAAAGATGATAAAGCAAAGTTTTTGAAGGATGCGGAAGATATTACTCCCCTACATAGTGGTTTTTCTAGGGATGAGCTCCCTCATTTGTATGATGAGATAACTAAGAAAGTTATGTTGTGTATTAATTTATAGGGTATGTAAAATGTTGTGAGATGGTCTCATTTTATGTTCCTTAACTATTTACACCACCACATACCTTTTAGTTTACCTTTATATATGTTTTAGTCAATGAGAGATCCATTTTGGATGTTAAAAAGAGTAAGAAAAAATAACCCTTACATCATGTGGTCATTTTCATGATCTTTAAATATTTTAAATGGATGAATTGGAGACTACATTGTTATCCAAGCTAGGTTAGTATGTAATTTTGGTTGGCTCACATTAAAAAAAATCTCATCATCACTCTAAGAGGTAGGAGGTAGGGGTCTAATGAAGGTGAGAAACTAGAAGGAGGAAGATATACCAAGATAAATCAATCCAAGTTGATATTAAGGATCCTATAGTTAAGGGACTTCAAATGCTCAAGATAGTCAACCACATATGATATGGAATTTAATAAAAAGGGAAAACATAAATATAAGGTTGGGATAGATGATAATCCTTATCTAATGTGTAATTCTTCTTTAGGTAAGAAAAACCATAATAATGAGTTTGATAAGGTTTTTAATAACTTGAAGAGTGAAAGTAGGATGGAAAAATTGAAGAGGAGATGGATATGAAAAAGTGTATTATAAAGTGGTTTATGAGGGAATACTTGGCCATGAAGGAATAGGTAAAAATCCTTTCATAGGAAAATAAGGAACTAAAGATCAATATAAAATCCCTTGTTGATGTAAGCCAAGCTTCCATGAAGCACAACCTTACCATTATAGAGTCTCATAGGCTTATTTTGAATGAAGAGAAGCAAAAGGGTAAGAAAGCTAAATGTAGTGAATTTAATAAAGAGTTGGAGTAGTCCCAAGTTCATTAGAGTCTTTACATGGAACTAGAGAAAATGTCCAATAGTTGGAAAGTGTTCTTTGAAAGCCAAAGGTCCTAGCTGTGTTTTTGCTATTTTATTGTTGTCTTTCCTCTTTGATGTAATCTCTTATTTTGGTTGTAGACCATTATGATTATCTGGGCCTTTTGAGGCCTTTAATACTATATATTATATAGGGTTAGGTCCCTAGTTTAAAAAATCCTATTTTACCCTTAATTAAAAATAAAGTGTTAATGGAAGGTTATGAACATTAGATTTACAACCATAGTTAATCATACATTATTCAATTTAGTCAAATAAATTATTAGCTCATTTTTTATATTTATAAGTAGGTAATTTTTTGGCATTAAATGTGTGGATCAAATCCTTAATTGTATGTTTATATGCATGTGAGTGACATTTGAACATGTTTATTTTATGTGGCCCCTTGGTCTTATCTTACATGCTTTGTGTGATTTTCGTGTACTCTTTATTTTTGTGCATCATGGCCATGACACTTGTTTGCTTAGTTTTATTAGATTTCATTACCATGATGGACATCATGCATCTTCCCAACCTTTCAATGCCATTATATATCATTCATCCCTCTAATATGTTACTTTATTTTAACTTTACATATTCATTTAGATCACTTATTTGCATGCTTAATTGATAATAACTATCTTGAAAATGTCAGTATGTATGATTTTTTTTAATGAAAATTACATTACAATTTTTAGCCTAGTATACATATTACGATGCCATTATTATCCATGTTATCATTACTATTAATATTTACATCTTCTCATAAAATATCTTTCATAACCATTTTATTTTGAGTTAAGTTAATGCACAAGCTTCACAACTCACCTCAGAAGAGGGGGAATAAATAGTGGATTATTAAGAATAAGCCCATAGAGTATATTACACAAATAAAAATTTATAGGTATTACACACAATTAGTCAAATTACATACCCAAAAAATACCCAAAAAATAATTTCAGACATGAGCAATCCATTTAGACAAGGATACAACTTGACCCTATCTAAAATAGTGCATTATTGTCCCAAAAGGTAGAAAACAATCATTTATATAAATTCTTAGTCACATGAAGTATAAAACATTTAACAAGCAACCAATCATAGTTTCTAGAAAAATAACTAGTTTTGTCTCATAGTTTCTCAATTTGGGGGCATCATGCATGACATGTGTTAGCACAAAAATTATTTCTCAAATATTAGTTATTACTCAATGTCAAAATCCATATACACCAAATATTAGATTGGGGCCATGTGCATGACACATGACTACCTCCTTGATTAGTTCTTTCACATTTTCATAGATGGAATGTAAATCCATGTCATTCTCCATGTTGTATCCACCAAACCTAGATCATAGTATCTTTTTACACCTTTTTAAAAATAGATTAACACTATTTTTGTACTAGAAATGAGCCTCATTTTTTTTTCAATGGTTAGTTCTATTGATGCTCAACTACCCCCTATTCCTAGAATGGGGACCCTCTTATTTTCATTTTTCAAAGATGCCTAAAATGTTAGGCTTGCTAAGTCATTTGTCCACATCAAAAACTAATTTAGTACTTCCTAACAATTTCTTGGTTAGATATTCATTTTGAAATGTAGATTAGCCTTTATAAACATTTGAGTTAGTAAAAGCCACTTCAAGTTTCTTTCAAAATGATGAATTATTAACCATGAAATGATTTGAAATGTGTAGATAAGCCTTCATCAAAAGTGTTCTACCTAGTTTTTGAATGAACACGAACATAATAGACTTCACAAAATCCTATTTGACTGACCTTAAATTCTATTTAAAGCACTTAATTATATAATTTTTCTTTAAATTAGATTCATTTTGCTTATGACAGGCATTTAACATTTTTCGAAGTCTAACTTAACTTCTTGCATGGATTCATAGGATGTCAAAGTTAAAGTAGTGGTTTGAGATGCCTCATAGGATGTTAAATTTAAGATTATGACCTAAAGCAAAAAAATGTTCACCTCTCTAGCCTTTTTGATGCCTCAATGATTCATCACTCTATGCATGAAATTTGGAATGAATCTATGAAGCCCATGATCCATGTAGTGCCATACCAAGAGCTCATGAATAAACTAGCCATTGGAATTCAAGTCCATAGGTTACGTGTCAAGACCCTATCCCATCTAAGCAAACCCATTCAATACAAGTTACCACATGTCATATTACAATCCTAAAGGCCCACAAGATACTGTAATGTTTCCCTGTTGATCCAATCAAACCCAAGCAACCTTTCAAAGTGACATATGTTTCCTTTAGATTCATTTAAAATTGATGTGTGTCCACATAGTATCACATATGATATAAAGCTCACAAGGGCCCACTAAATTTAAACATGGATGCACCCAAGCCATTCAATCAAGGCTTAATGTCATCCAACTATCCAAGCCCCTTCTAAAGGTGATAAGTAGTAAAATAATGAAGAGAAGCTCATGAGAGTGATGTGTATCCCCATTGGACCTACAAGATGATGTCATGTGTCATTCCCATGAAGCTTCATCCTTAGATCAACTAGATCATCTCCAAGAGTGACATGTGGCTCCACCTAAGCCACACATTCAAAATTAAGTTGTTGAGAGCTTCCTAGATACCTTTTGAAGATGACACTTATCAAAACAAAACCATGATTGCCTATGAGAGAACCACTTGACAAATAAGAAGTCTTGATTTCCTATGAAAATAACATCTGGCACTCCCATAACCAACCAAAATTAGAGTGTCCACATGATAACTAGCCAAAAATAGAGGGATGCCACATGGCATGGTATAAATGACTCACCACATTAAGCTACATATAGAGAGCTTAAGAGCAATAAGAAAATGCCACATGTCTAGATTTAAGCTGACTAAGAAAGATAATCACTTTTAGGGCCCCATGAGAGCCTAGTTGGATCCTAGGTTGCATGTAATGTGTCATAAGGTGGAAAAATTTATCTTCAAATATAAAATTGATGGTAAATCAAAAAAAAATTAACACTAAATTTAAATTTTGAGGAATTTAAATGTTAAAAGAAATAGTTTGGAGTGTTTTAAATGTGAATGTTATGAGCTCACCATTAATGTGGCATGAACCAAGATCATCATAAAACCTTTAATTAATCAAAATAATCTAAAAAAGGTTCCCCAACCTGATTATTACTACCTACACTTGCATTTGAAATCCCTAAGCATTTGTTCTCTTTACTATCTATGTTCTCAAAGTTCAACCAAGCTTGATTTCTTCATGGATTGCACCTAGACCACCATTCTTGGAAATCTAAAATTATAGATAAGTATAAGAAGATGCCAATTACTACCTAAAAACACTAAAAAAATGGCACAAGTAAGACCTTTCACTTATGGTAAGGGCATTTCATTTGGAAATGATGATTTATTATTTCAATATGGTAATTTAGTCATTTTTAAGGACACAAAGTTCATTCCTGAGGCCATAAACTTAGGATACCTACACTATATCAATGTATACTACAATTTTGAGAAGGCTAAGGAGATTGATGAGTCTAAAACCATGACATATATCATCCAATTGGACTATGATATCCTAACAATCCAAGCTATTGGTCTTCATAAAGCCATAACAAAACCAAAGGTCGTGTTGTGCTATCCTAGTATATGGAATATTCAAGATGTCAAAGTGTGAGGATGGATTTATTAAGTCCTTAAATCAGTCCCTAAATTAAGGGATCCTAATTTTATTCATTTTTAGGCCCAGTTTTGAAAAATACTATGACCTACCTCTACCACAAGTGGAATATATCTAAAGCATCATCAAAAATTAGTATGAGGTGCAATCTTTAAACAAAGTCCTAGCCTCATAGGTAATTTACCCAAAGGGGATTATCCACATGAATTACTAGGGGGGTCTACCTATCTAGTAGTTTAGATAGGGAGTTAGGATTGGCCTAGCCTTACTAAACAGGGTATTTGGCAATGCAGATATTAGATATGTAGACATAAGAATTATCCTACTACTATAACTAATTATATAAGATCAATATATTCCCCCACTTGAGGATATTATTAGTGATAATTTGGTTACTATTATGAATTATACATGAAAGAATGGAGCTCCATTCTATATGATGAGCTATTTATTGGATGTTATATATGAAACTGCACAATTAGGTCTAAACACATGGTCTCTAGAGTGAGATGAAGTGCCCTAGACATATTTTGTAATATATATTCACAATTTTAGGCACCATATTAATATAATAGTATAATATTTCTACCCGTCAGTCTACAAGTCAACTAAAGAATGTGAAATGCAAAGAGTTATATTAGAGGTCAAAATGACATTGAGAGACATAGGCAACTTTTGGCTCTACCCTAACTACATAATCATTTGAGTATAATGAATGATGGTAGATACCCTTAAGATACCAAGGTATGAGCTAATGAAGTTGGTATAGTATAGGATGGCTTATAAATTAGTCCATCGATTTGATGGCCTCTTTAAAAGGAATAAAAATAAAACACCTCACAAGACTCCTTTCAAGTTGGGAAGAACCCAAATAATGAGATGGTAGGACATTCTAGTGACTGTAAGGCATAGTGAATCTAACCTATTAACCAAATATGACTTTAAAATGTGGGATCTAAACCAAGTCATTGATAAACACCTCTCCAAGTTTAAAAGAGATGTGGTTTTAGAATACAAGTATTAAGATGAGGTGCACGCTTGGATATACCTCATTGTAATGAATGATGAGGTAGTCTTGAGAAACATCACAAGGAAGAATATACTAATTAAACTAAGACTCTATCGTGAAAGGAGGAAAGAAGACATAGTAAAGCCTTAGCTCCCATCAACTCATGAGAGCATGTTCAAAGATGATTATGAAGAGAAGGAAGAAAAGGATAATGTTCCTAGTATTAGAAATAAACCATGTAGGCCCCCACTTTAGGCTAATCCAAGTGGTTAATACATGCCTCTATGATCTAAGAAAGGAGAGTCAAATAACCAACCTAGCCCCTCACAAGAACCTACAACAACTATTGTATCTATTGAGGAAACTATCATAGAAAACTTAGGCTAGGTAGGTCCCAATGTCATTGATATTGAGGAAGAGTCCCTAAAAGGAATTAAAATTCTAATATCACTCCGAGTACTAGCTGGGAGAACTATTGAGAAAGTATACACAAGGAAGAAGTCTCACAGAACCATAATGAGAGGAGCAGTGTCTCCTTCATCAGCTTCCCAGACTCCCAATGTAAGTACTATAACATTGCCTTCAATCCCTATTATTGTAATATTCACAATTACTCCTAATTCTATTGTTACTCACACTCCCATGTTCACATCCCCCACCACTACTTCTTTTGGGGGCACCATTCACTAATTCATCTCCCATGTCACTACCAACATTCCACCTCCACTAAGCTTCCAAATCACTAGTGTTAGCCAAGTTGTGGGTTTTACCCCTTCTCAAGCTACCACTACTAGTGCATCACTCATCCTTGGATCCATTGCATCCATAAAACATCTTAAATCCATTCCAAAATCATTCACATGAAAGAAGCCACTTCACCTCACCACAATAGCAAAAATGATTTGGCCTTCAACATATGATCAACATGGGCCTTACCATGTACTTGTTTGATCTAATAGGAAAATTGGACCCAATTAATATATAAATCCTAGCCATGACCTTAGTTTCTTCCTCTTCCAAATCACTCTCACTATAACCACCTTCCATTCAACTAAAAACTATAGACACCCCAAATTAGGAAAGAAACATGATATAGATAATAAGGCAAGGGAGGCCTTAGGAAATCCAATCTCTAACCCAAATTAGGATGAGGTTTTACCCCACCACTAGAACCATGAAGAGGGTAGTTCAAAGATAGTGGAAAAACCATAATCAAGATCAATTGTGATTTATGAGAGTGAAGAAACACTCTTCACTTTGAATAAGAAGAGGAAATCTAGCCCTAGATAAGTACAAGAGTATGTAGAGGATCCTATATCCTTGGTGTAGGCACAAGAAGAATCAACTATTGCTTTAATGAATGGGATGCAGTAGGAACTAAAAAGGTTAAAAGAACAAAAACTTCCCACTATGCCCAAGGGAACTTTAATTTCATTAATTAATGCTGTGATAAAAAAATTTAATCTCTAAAAGGTTTTTAAGAAGAGACAAGGATATGGGATCCAACAAGCCAAGGAAGTCATGAAGCTTGACCAAAGTCTTACACTCTATGACACCAAGTTAGTAAACTTGGCAAGAGTGGCAAGAAGAAACAAAATTTTCAACCTTAAATTTTTGCCTCTTGAAGACATTATGCTTGCATAGACCATCCTCATGAATAGGAGGAGGATTTTGAAGACGTGTTTTGATCAAAAAGACACGTTTTTATCAACCCAAGGATGTAAACACATCTTTTGATAAAATTGAGTTTAAGATATCCCACTTACTGAAGGATGCCATGATCACTAGAGTGACCAAGCCTGATAGCTCCTTCATGGATGGTCAAGAGTCTAGGCCATAGATGAAGGTATTCATCACTCAATTCCATCAAAATGTATTAATTGATAAGATATTTATAGAGGTGATAGACATTTTGGCATTTGCCAATCAGAGGACATAAAAGGTAGAGGCAATAAAAGAAGCACTTAGGCCCATACTCACAAAGCACATCAAGTTGATCTATGACATACCTAATTTATTTAGGCCTATGATCTTAGATTTTTCTTAGGTAGATAAAGACTACCTGAAATTTTTTGATTTATGGAATAAGGAAGAGGCTTAAAATAAGTAAAATCAATAGCAAACAAGCCAATAACCACCTCTAAGCCCTTAGGAATATTTAGTTATATCTTATAATTTTGAATTGGGAATATTCCTTTGAAATGTAAACATTCTAGCCACTTGGCTATAGTTGGGCATCACTTTTGGACCCACTTGAATGTGTATTAGGAATTTTGATCCTATAAATAGGGGTTTCCCCCTCATTTTAAAACTGGAGAAATAGTTATTTTCAAGAATCAATACAAGAGAGCCAAAGAATTCATGAGATTGTCTATAGTGCTTAATTATTTGTTTTTGTGTTACTGTTCCTCAAAATTTTTATGTCTAATTATTTCCTTTATACAAATTAATCTATAAATTACATTTTATTCATGCATTTTTTAGTTTAAGCTTAATGCTAGGATGACTAATTTGATATTATATCTACTATGTTTTTTCTCATTTACAACTAGATGTGCTATGCAATTTATTATGAGTGAGTTATCTTTATGCAAAGTATGTTGTTAGATATATGCATTCTCTTACCTTAAGGTTTCAACTGCATTTATTTAGCTTTGGGAATTATGATAGGGATAATAGATGTTAGTTTCATGTATTTATCTTATA
Organism: Torreya grandis; assembly: GCA_037957365.1. Taxonomy (NCBI): domain Eukaryota; kingdom Viridiplantae; phylum Streptophyta; class Pinopsida; order Cupressales; family Taxaceae; genus Torreya; species Torreya grandis. Next base: position 3,183,663 of record JARHVA010000442.1, read on the forward strand.
AGGTAGTAAAATTGGCATCTTCATTCATCTTAAGCACAATGTCTTTTCTACCCTACCCTACTCTTTCTGTGATCCATCCATGAATCACCTTAGCCTAGATCATACTTTATAAATATATTATTCAATTAAATTTTGGGTAATAATTGGAAAACATTAATATAATTCATAAAGATTAGCTAGAAACCATGTCACTACATAACATCTATTGTCCCTACAATAGGGTTTGCTTGTAGACTTTGAAGTGGTGATCACATCTATGCTATTTGTGTTATTCCCAGTAATAGTTGTATAAAAAACTCAAGCCCCAAGTCATTCTTGGACTTTAAATTGAGTTTCTCACTTTCCCCTTGTTCCATAGTGGCACAGGGAGCACATTACCTGTATCAATAAGAACGGAGGTTTTTCTAGCCCTAGAAGGAGGGCCTTATGCAACTATTTTCATGCATCTTTGTGGAAGTCCATTTTAATTCATTATATACATAATTATTTCAAAGTACATGAATATTTTTATAAAACACTAAGGATCTACATTATTTATATGAATCTTTGCATCTTTTGTATGGATATTTGTATTCTTTGAAATATTTCATCAATATTAGTATTCATTAGTGCAAATTTGGTAAAATAATCTAGACATTTTCTTAAATTCATGTGAAGATAGGTGAAATACCCTATTATTTACACATATTAAGGGTTATCTTAGTCATATTTACAAATTTTGGTATAAATTTGTTAAATAATTTGAATATTTGTGTAAAGATCACTCTCTAACATGTTGTTAGTACTGGATCTAGATGCTTAAGAACTTAATTACTCTATTTCATTTGGATTTAAGTAGATATTTACATAAATTTATAATGAAATAGTCTGATGCTCTTAGATTTTTAAATAAGTCATAAATATACTTTGATTCATTGGTTTAATGTCAATATTTTCATGTTAACATGCATGACTAACAATAAATGTGCATGTGTTGATAAATTTGAGGTTTCATAGCTTAGATCCTCAAATATATAGGTGGATTTTCTTGATTTAAGATTTTATATCAAAGATTCAATACTACTTATAATATTTATCATATGTGAATTTTATCCTTAAAAATTATTATGCTTTAATACCCATCTTGCATCCTAGAGTTTCTTAGGATGAGAACTAGGTCGCAATTTGAACCCAAGACCCTTTTAACATATTTAGAGACCCATAAGAAGGTGAGAGAAAAAATAGGTACACGTAGAAAGTCTAGGACCCAGCCAAATTCCCAATCTAACCAAAATTTACAACCCCTTATACCAAATCCAATCATGGCATGGTTAGCTGGGTCATCCATTAATGTCCCTAGTCCTGTGCATATCTACCAAGGAATCTAAAAAACTACCTACCTCTATTTACCCCCATTAGGAGAGTGATAATGGAAGAGCATGTGAATTCATTTAAGGCATCTTTGAGGTTGCTCAAAATTATTTAGGAGGATGTCGCCTATCACTTTTTTTCCTACCTCTTTAGGGATATAGCTTACGATTGGTTCTTTAACTTACTTGAGGTTTACATCACAAGATGGGGTCAATTTAATGATACCTTTATTTCATAATTTGGAAGGGTAGTTAGTCTAGGAGTTGTATACCAATAGTTTACCACCCTCAAAAGGGACAAAAAAGAACTAATTAGAACATTCAATGCTAGGTTCCAAAATATGTACACCATGACATCCCCACCATATAAACCTACATATGATCCAACCTTAGAAATATATGAGAATTATTTGGACCCAATGACAATCATCTTATTGAGGAGATCCATGGGTATTGACACATTACCTTTAGCCTATGCTAAATCCATTCATATTGATGAGCAAATACACTTACAAGGGCACCCTACCTTTTCCATACTAAACTTTGATCCAAATCTACCTATTTTAAATGTCATCCCTAACATGAATCAAAACTATATTGCATTTAACCAACTACCAATGTGTTGAGACCAACGTCCCCCCATTTTTTTTCTTTTGCTGAAAGGGGACCCTTGTGAATGTTTTAAAACATCTATGTTTTAGATTGAATGTGAAAGGATTTTTCTCTCTTGAAATTTAAATGTAATTCAATTTAAAAACATGAGCCTCAATGTATCTGGTTATGATTATGTTTTATGAAATAATGTTGCTAATGATTGTCTTTAAGGTGGTTATTTTTAGGTTTTATGGAGAAAGCTAGGGTTCTTAAATAGTAAACCCTAGGGGTTTAAATTCAAACATCTATGGGAAAATTTTATCAGGAAATTATATTTCTTTTCAGTTATATAAACCCTAAGTCTAACTTTATATTAAGCTTTGATTATGTTTCTTAACATGACCAAAAATTAATATAAAACCAAGACTTGGACCCCTTATTTTCCCATTTAAAACTTGAGTCTTTTTGGATTATCTAGGTTTTCATTAAGTTTAAATATCTTTGTGTTTACAAACATAAAAAAACTTTTAAAGGTCAAAACCTTAGTCTAAACCTTTATACATATTGGGCCTTAACTTAAAGCTCATGCACTTTTGTAGATATGACACCTCACATTCAATCAGATATTTTGATCTAATGGTATGAACCAAAGATGACACCAAAAAGGAGACCAATCGCTATCAAGCACTTAGATTATGATCTAGTGGTACTCACTACCTCAAGGGATTTGATTCAATGACACACATCAACCCTAAATCCCAAGAATTCTTGAGAGCTCGACCTATGTCACTTAATCATTAGATCAAAGCAATTCCATTATCTTAAATTTATCAAGCTCACACATCACTTGACATCTACGAGGATGTAGTTGACATTATCGAGCCCACCAAATTTAACCTAGACAACTTTTCAAATCCTAAGCAAAGGGTGCATTTTTAAAGACCCTTTTAAAGGAATTCCTAGCATTTTTATGTAAAAAGTCTTATCATAAAAGGCATTATCCTAAGTTAATTTATGTTTCTTAACATAAAAGGAATTTAGGAACATCATTTTAAGTCTAAGTTGATATAGTCATAGGACTGATCAAAAGGTGTGCATCTTATAGAATCCAATGGTGATCACTCACCCACTATATTTGATCCATTAGTGCATCAAACTTGAAGACTTTTCAAAAGACTTCATGAGCTTGACACATGGCCTACCCACAGCCAGGGTAACTTATAGAGCTACATAGAGCCTCATGACTAGGATGCATGGTAGCTTGCCATTCAAAAGACAAAAATCAAATAGGACCCACTTAATAAAGGTACTTAATTAAATGACTTAGACCTTGTAAAAATCAATGGTGATCACTTGATTGCTGAATTTGATCCAATGGTGCATCAAGCCTAAAGACTTTTCAAAGGCTCCACAAACTTGACATGTGACTAATGCATGTCTCAGATAGTAACTAGAAAGAGTAAGCAACATGGGGAAGATTTGTCAGGGTGATAAGTGGCATAGCTATGAACTTAAAGATCAAGGGACCAATAAGAACATAGGAATTTAGATTTGGATTATCAGAGAAAAATAAAGAAAGATTTTGAAAGCCAATGGCTAGTCTCCAACTAGCATTTATTAAAATTTCCATGAAAGGCACATAACCATGACACATAGCCTCCATGTAAGCTTAGAGAGTCAAAATCAAAAATCTCCTAAGCTCAAAAATGTAGAGGGTATGAGAAGAATGTCCTATGAAATCTAAGGCATGTATAAGATTTAGAAATTGGATATTTCACCATTAAAGCTCAAAAACCCCAAGCCCTCTATAAAGAATACCTGAGTTAGATTAATTGATCACAAATCAATCATAATAGTGTAATCAAACCTTGAAGTAAGTACCCTAGTGAAACCTTTAGTGACCTTGAAAATTTAATTTAGTGTCATCAATGATAGCGGGTAGGCAATAGATGAAGATGGAAGTATAACTTTATCTAACTTCAGATAGTGAGGGAAGGATCTTCATAGACACAAAGCTAGACTTGACAGCCTTAAACATGAATGGAATCAGGAACTGGTCTGAGTTATTCTTCCTTATGGAGGAATTGTAACCAATTTCCTAGGAAGAAAAGAGGAATGCCACTGTGTACTAGAGATACAATGACCTAGTCTCAATTCAATTGGTAGGCCTCCACCATGCTACAAGAAAAATAGAGGTAATACATTATATCGATCTCCTTGCACCCATTTTAATTGATTATAGAATAGATGGGGAATGGATCATTTAAGATGGAAGCACTAAATTTTTTTCATGCATCACCCCTATGGCCTTTGAAACTTACTACAAGATCCCCTTCCCTCATATTGATCTCCCATCCTTGATAGAGTGGAAAAACACCCAAAACCTAGATTCAATCCTCACACCTTGGTTAATCTAAGACTCCCAAGTTTTCAGGTCTCCTAATGGTGGGATCCCTATTGTCTAATTTAGGGAGGGTGTTAGGATAGTTATGAACTTTCTAAATAGAGCCTTTGGTGCCCTTTCTAATACTTATATGAGCAAGGTCTGGGTATCTTATGCTCACTACATGTTGAAATGAAATTTAACCCCTCCCATTGGAGACCTAATAAGAATTTTCTTGACCAAATAATTCACAACCATCAAGATAGGGACCTCTAAGCAATTCTTTATGATGTCTTACCATTTGGATTTAATTTTGGTCTTTGTAGATTTCCCTAGCATCCAAAATTGGTTCCCTGATGGTAAGACCACAATCTCTCATCACTACTCTAAATTACATATATTCAAATACAAGAACCACATGCAATTTTTTTGTGATGGTGTTTTCCCAAATATCTATGAGGTAATCACTGGTGTCCCTATGTCAAGATTCCACCCTCAAATTAAAAATTAGGTAGATGCCAGGGGGGATGTATGGTTCTATTCAGATTATACTATAATAAGAATAGAAGGAATCATGATTCAACCCTATCGATTGATGATTCATGTCCCTAGTAAGATTGCAGAGTAAGAGATTCCCTATAAAATCATCTTAGGTGTGGATGGGATATGTAAGAAAAATAAGAAAGCTTAGCTCCACCCCTTTCCATTGGACATTGGTAGGATTGTGATCAAGGATTGGAAGCAATTGGAAATTATGGTGATCCACATAAATTATTTTGAGTTATAGATGGATGAACTTAAGATGTGGGACCCAAATAATAGAGTGACCAACCACATTCAAAATAAAAGGGTCCTAAAGATTAAATACAAACATCAACCAAGCATGAGAGATGGTATTTATATAAAGGCAAAGAACTTTGAAGAGGTCCTATATAGGATTAAAGGCTACAATATCTAGTTGGAGCATAGGCTAGTCAGAGATAATAAAACCTCAGGAGAGAAATGGAAACTATATTCATTACATTATCACTTGTTACTATGATCATCTTGGACTATTCATTAAGAGCCACCTATTGGAGGACAATCTTCTGAACCTTAATGAGTAGAATTAACAAAGCTACCCCAAGTTGGGCAACTCGAAGATATAAAAGGAAAGGGTAAAGTTATGGATGAGGAGATAAGGATAGATCATAGACCTAGCAAAGGTCCTCAACCCTAGGCATCCCCATAGAGGCCTCCTTCCTTAGTGTAAATCATTAAAATGATTACTCTGGAGGTAGGAAAAATAATGGAGAGTGCCCTTGTTGACATTATAACTACCTATGGTTCTGATAGGGAGGAGGATCCCTCTAATTAAACAAGCAAGGATTTGATCCCATTGGATGGAGAAAAGAGACAAGTAGAATTATCTTTGGTGCCCTTGGCACCTAAAAAGAAGCCTAGGTTAACCTTCACTCACCCATCAGTGAAGTTAACCTCTTCAATGATGAGAACCCTAATTATGGACCAACCATTCTTAACTAGTTTATTTATGGGAAATCATAAAAAATCCCATCTTTCTCTCCATCATTGGCCTTAACCTGAGTTGGCATAGATGTATAGGATAATGTTAATCCATGGATCTAGGACATTGTAAATAGATAGGCAGAAAGAAGGATCTAAATCCTTCATAATAAATAAAGCTAGAGAATTGACACCCTAAGGGCCTCTAGGATTTAAAATTAAGAAGTTCTTGAGCAACCAAAATTCAAGGAGTTTGATGTAATAGTGCATTTAAATCAAGATACATCAGGTTTGGAGAGAATAGTGACAAAGAAAGCCACCACTGGCACCGAGGAGTTCACCTTTCAAAAGGTGGAACCTTTTATTGGCCTAACTCCTATCCAAGGGTAGGTAGTAAGGGAACATCAAATCCTTCAAGAGGATGTAGCTTTTTTGGTGTTAGCACAATCAACAATGACTATGGCTGGAATTGAAGGAATGAAGCAAAAGATCCTCAACTTGGAGAAGGAGAAGCAGGATTTGGAGGCTTAAGTCCTACTCTAAATTCTTGAGGACATATTACAAGTGCTAAATAAATATTTTCTAGATATATTTGAGAATTTAAAGAACATTAAGATTAGATTAGGTGTTTTAAACCATCAAGCTAAGATGGCATAAGCCTTAATCACTTAATGGTAGGATTCTAAATCTCAGATGATAGAACTCATCAAGGTGCATAGGACAAATCAGGCCCTAGACTTCAAGATCATCAATCTTAGACATTTATATATCATCATGGTAGTTTTGATGGATAAGTAAGAATATTTGATTACTTGGTGGAACAATGTTGAAAACTTCATCAAGATAAGGACCTGGTAACTAGAATGGAGAAGATTTTCGGGATCTTATTGGATAACCCTTCGCAAACCACTACTATGGAATTGATCAATGATGAAGAATTCAAGTAGAGAGTTGGTGTCCACATCTAGGGTGTTAAGGATAATCAAGGCCATTCTACCAAGGATAATCAAAATATCCTTGACACCATCCTTAATTCAAAGAACCAAATCATGGAAAAGCAATGTATCAAGGAACTCATGGTTAAGGCTGACAAACAATTTGACACATTGGAAAACCAAGAGGAGGATCGTCTAATGAAGCCTGTAGTAGATTTTGAGCTAATCAACGAGTAATACACCAAGGTGAAGGACTTCCTTAGATAAGGATAATTGAGGGGCCCACTACTAATGTAATTTGTAAAAGAATATCCCTTTGTAATAAATATATGCTAGCCTATTAGCATATATGGTTTCCTTTTATCAATTTTGACGTTGTAGGTTATATAAATTATAATCTTTGTATTAAGGAAACCTGTCCTTATCCTACATTTGGATATTTTTAGAAAATTAATTGGTGAATTTCCTATGTTTCCTATAAATAGGCAAGGATTACCATTTTGTAAGGAGAGAGATTTTGAAAAATTATAAACCAAGAACATTTAAGATAACTATGGAATTCTAAAAATATTATCTTTATAGTTTGTTAAATGTCAATGTTGTCTCTCAATTGCATGTTGTCATCTTAAGTTTGAAGGATTCTCGGTACTTTGAGTCATATTATCTATCATAGGGCTGTTGATTTGTGCTAATGCTATATTAACTATAAATATCTCAAGTATACTTTATTTATTTTGCTCTACATTTGGATGTGCTTAGGCTATTTGGGCCATAGTAGAAAAAATTTAAAGAAAACTTGGTTCTTACTTATGATTTTTATACTTCCTTTGAATTTTTATTTATTTGTGATGTAATCTGAGTTCATGCTATTTTATAACATAAATTGGTTCATGTGTGCTCAAAGTAATTAGAATTTTGTCATAATATTTGAGATGAGAATTTGCAATCACATTTCTTTTCTACCTTACCCTTCTCTTTTCTTATTTTTTTTAATCAAAACTCACTTTAGTTTAAATATCATTGTTAATACTCATTTATATTAGTCTAGAAACCATTAAATTCATAAAGATCTAAATATTTAGACCCTGGTGGCTCCCAACCACTAAACTAAACAAATCTTGCAGATGGTTCCCATACTCTACTTCTATCTCACCAAAAACATCACCAAATTATTAAAAACTACAACTCATGCCTTGGATTTTTCAAATCCTAAAATTAGAAGTTTTCATCAACATTGAATAACACTTATGGCACATTTTGATGCATCAACAGGAAGCTCTGATGGCACTAGAAGGAGGGCCAAAAATCTTTAAAGATCTTTGCTAGTTTTGGTGTATTTGGTCAAAAATCACTCTATATTTTACATAATTGTGTTTATTTTATCATAAATTGTGTAAATATTAGTGACCTTCACTAATTTATATCAGTATTTGGGTTTACTCTAACAAAGATTGATATTCTTTAAATACATATGCTTAATTCTAGTAAATATAGATTTTAGTGTTAAGAATTCATTAGTATTTGAATTTAGGATGGCTTATTATGGTTAAAATTGATAATTATTTGTCAATAAGAAGTTTATTTGAGTCATACGTTGCAAATAATAGTCATCTTTGCATAATTCAACACATCTTTAAGCTTATTTAGTCAAAGATTGATGTCCTTTGTCCTCTTATGAACAAATCCTTGAAAAATAAGATTATTATACAAGTTGATTGTTGATTATCTATGATGATCTACCTTTATTCATCATATTTCAAATAGGATCCTTAATTCTCATGCTGGAATTGCCAAGGATCAGGACTAGATCACATTCAAAGACTAGAGAACCTTTGCTCAAGCTAGAAATCCATAAAAGAACTAAGAAAGATAGAGGAAGGCATAGGCATTATAAATATATACCATCTTAACCCTTGTAAGGGATTCTTATGTTCAATATTCATCCAAATATGGCATGGCTTGTAAGTTCCCCCATCAATATACCAGGTGTGGTTCATGACTTACCACGTAATCCTAAAAAATATTTTCCAATATTTAGTCCAACTGGTATTACAACTATGGAGGAACATGTTAAATATTTCAAAGCTACGTTAAGATTATTAAATTTTATTCATGAAGATGTCACATGTAGGTTGTTCCCATTTACATTCAAAGATGTTTCATACAAATGGTTCCGTAATTTTCTTGACAATTGTATTATCTCATGGAATAAGTTTGACACTATCTTTATTGATCAATTTGGAAAGATCATAAGCTCATGTATCATTTATCATCAATTTAAAACTATTAAGAGAGATGTAAGTGAACCTATTAGGTCATTTAATGCTAGGTTATAAAATGTGTTTAGTTAGACCATGGATCTATATAAACCTGATGAAGCTTTAGCTTTGGAGGTTTACAAAGATGTTGTTGACCCCATGACGTCTGTATTTCTTAAAAGAGCTATCCTAGTTATCATCACATTGGCTGAATATTATTCTGAAGCATTATTTATTAATGACCAAATGTATCCCCAAAGATAGATGGCTTATTTTATCCTAAATGTTAATCCTCAAATGCTTGCATTAAGTATTTTCCCAAATAATAACCAAAATATTCGAGCATTAAATCAGTTCCCTACTTTGAATGTATTACCTACCAACCATGTTACCCCTAATCAGAACCTATGTTTCTTGAGCCATCAAGCTACCAATGGATCTCATATCAATGATCAAAAAGCTTTAGTGCCTATCAATGGCATTAAAAATAACCAAGGTCAAAACTCTAAGACTCTAAAGAATGAGAATGAGTCTATATTAAAAATGGTCCAGAATCTCAGCATAGACTTTTTGAAATTATAAAAGTAAGTTGGTAATGTTAATGACAACCCTAGAAGTAACTTCACTTTCTAAAAGTTTAATAGGCCTAGAAACAGATTTTAGAATGAAAGTTTCTACAATAATAAAGATAACAAGCCTTCCTCTAGCAAAAGGACTATGGATATCAACCTCATTGATATTGAATTACCAAACTACTATAGGGTGCATGCTACCTCCAAGTATGGTGAGATTGAATGCATTGAATTTAGTAAAGCCTTTGAATATTTCCAAGAGTAACTTGACACATTTGAAATGGTTCCAAACAAGGATGCTGCTATAGGTCCTTCTAAATCTAAACCATCTAACCAAGTACACATGGTAGAAACTTTTCAATTACCTTTTCAAGAAGATAATGAGCCTAAGAATATCCTTGAAGAGATTCAATCATTATAGTAGTTATTGAAGACATATCCTCTGAGAAATTGGGAGAAAAAATAACCATTAACCACTTATACTCCACCTAACAACTATGAGACCCCTCTAGACACTATGTCAAAGAATAATATTGAACCTCCCAAAGGAATTTCCTTCAAATGTACTGTTGATCCTTCAAACAAAAATGGTTACAATATTGTGGAAGATTTGAAAAATATTAAAGCCAACATCACTCTACATGAGCTAACTTAGATCACAAAACAAAGAGACTTACTCTTAGAATTATTATCCAAGAAACTTGGGAAGCCCCCTAAAAGTGATAGTGCTAATGTAATTATGCAAGTAACCAAAGTAGAGTCCTTGCCCTTCTTGCTTATAGTTAGGATATTCAGGAAGAATCTCCATAATTATCTTTTAGATTCTAGAGCCTGAACCAATATCATGCCTATTAAGATATGTGAAAAACTTGGGTTAACATAAATCAATTCTGATAGGGTGGTTACTCAATTAGATAAATAAAGAGTCAAGGTCATTAGGAAGTTATTGAATGTGCATATGCAATTAGCTAATGAACCTAGGGTTCAACAATTCATTGACATACAAATGGTGGATATTCCTAATGCTTATGGATTGCTATTGAGTAGAGAATAGACTAAGGCCTTAAATGGTAACATGTCTAATGATTGATCACACTTGTGGCTACCTTATAAATTCATGCTAAATCAAATAAGAGTAGAAAATGAACTTAGAATGAAACACATGATAACATAATATAATGCTGTTAATGAAAGGGTAAACTTCCTAGATTTTGATCTTGGAGTTTTCAATTTAGAAACTACAAAGGAACCTAGTTCCAAGAGATCTCTTCTAATGCCTAGCCTATGGAAGTTATATGTTGATCATGCCAAATGTAAATCAAGATTAGGGGATGGTATTGTATTGATAGACCCTACAAAAAAATAATACCATGAATCTTATAAGTTACAATTCCCCTACATCAATAATTTGGTTGAGTATGAGGCTCTCATCCTAGGATTATAGTGTGCCATCAAGCACAAGGTTAAGGAACTCCTTGTTTATGGAGATTCTAAATTCATAGTTAATCAAGTAAGGAACAAGTACCAGTGTAAGTTATCTTACCTTAAGAGGTACAGATTTAGAGTTTAGGACTTGGTGGAATCTTTTGATTCCTTCAATATCTTGTCTATCCCTAGGGAATAAAACAAAGTTGTTGATGAGCTTGCCTCTACTATAGATAACCTCATGCCTAATAATGATTCATATAACCTTAGTATTGAGCTTATACCATGTCCCTTAGTCCCTAAAAACATAAATCACTTCCAAGTTTTCAATGATGATCAACAAAATATGTATTTCTGGGCTAATTCTAGAGCCTTTGAATCTCACATTATTGATGAAGCTGAAGAACCTTTTTTTTAGAAGGAACTTAATGGTAAAATCATCTAAGTGACAATAAGATACCTAAAGGAATGACCTCATTAGAAAGACTATTTGATCTTGACAATTTTTTTGAAGAACCTAAGTAACCCAAGGTAATTAGTAAGGACTATCATGCAATGAACCTTGGTCTACATGATAAGACCCAAATAGTAAATATAGGGAAGGCTTACACTGAAATGGAAAATAGAAAAGTTAGAGAGCTACTTAAAAAATACAAAGATGTAATTGCTTGGTTCTATGAAGATCTGAAAATATTTGACCCAAGGGTTATTACTCATACTATACCTCTCCAAGAGGTTTGTAAACCTTTTAGACAAAATCAAATACTAGTTAACCCTATTTTAGAACCCATGATCTTTAAGGAGGTCAAGAAACTACTAGATGCAAAGATCATGTTTCCTATCAAGCATTCCACTTGGGTTGTAAACCTAGTCCTAGTTAGAAAAAAGAATGGGGAAATAAAATTATGCATAGATTTTAGAAATATAAATAGAGCATCTAAAAAGGACAATTACCCCTTGCCTTCTTTGGACCAAGTTATCCAAGCTATTTCAGGATCTTCCATGATGTCCTTTTTAGATGGATTTTTTGGATATAACTAGGTGCTTGTTTCTCCAGAAGACAAGATGAAAATAGCTTTTAATACTAAATGGGGAACATATGCTTATAAGAGAATGCCTTTTCGATTAATTAATGTAGGGGAAATTTTTTAGAGGGCCATGGACCATTCTTTCCAAGGTCTAGTAGGCAAATGCATCATCATATATATGGATGATCTCATAGTATTCTCTAAAAATAGAGAAGAACATTTTGTGCATTTGAGACAAGTATTTGATAGATGTAGAAAGTATGGTGTATCTCTTAACCCCAAGAAAAGCATATTATATGTCACTAATGTAAAATTTTTGGGGAATGTCATTACCAAAGATGGGATCTTTGTAGATCCTGATAGAGTGGAGGCCATTTCTAAAATTGGGCTACCCAATAGCCAAAAAGAACTAAAGTCAATCTTTGGCAAGATTAACTTCATGAGGAAGTTTATTTAAAGTTTTGCTAAGATTTTCAAACCTTTGAATGATATTCTTAAGAAATATGCTAAAGTTTCTTGGAATGAAGAATCCAAGAAAGTATATATTGACATTAAAATAAAAATTAGTCAAGCCCTAGTCTTGATAAGTCTTGACTGTTCAAAGGATTTTTTATTATATTAATTTACTTCTAACCACACCATGGTTGCTATCTTAACTCAAAAGGTTGATGGGAATGACTAGACTATAGTATTCATGAGCACCAACTTCAAAAATGAAGAAGTAAACTATTCCATCATTGAAAAGCAAACCTATGCCTTGGTAAAGGTAGTCAAAAAATTTAGACATTACCTCCTTAGAAATAAGGTGTATGCCATTTTACTTGACCTAGCCACAAAGCTTATGTTGAGTAAAAATGAGCTTTGGGAAAGAAGAGGAAAGTGGATGGAAATATTATAAGAGTATGATATAGAGATGAAAATTTCCAAATTAGTGAAATGTTAAGGCTTTGTTTAGATGATTGCCAATATTGACCCCAAGTTCCATGTTATGTAAGTGGATCAACAAAACTTCCAACCTAATGAATGGTATGACTATTTAATTTAGCTTCTTATCAGAGGTAGTTGTCCCCCAAGACTCACCAGAGAATAGAAGAGAGCTTTAAGGCTCAAAGCATCCTATTACCTCATCAAATATGGAGTCCTTTATAAAAAAACATTGAAGGGATCTACTTAAGATGTGTGTCAAAAGAATATGCCTCTCAAATCATGTCTACTTTCCATGAAAAGTTGGGAAATGGACATCCTTCATGGAGAACTAAAACCCACAAGATTATCGAGGCTACGTATTATTGGCCCACCCTTTTCAAAGATACACACAAACATGTGAGGGAGTGGCATTCATGCCAGATCTTCAACATAAAAGAGCTAAAGGAAATCATGCCTTTACAATCTATGATGGTGGAAAAGACTTTTTTACAATAAAGATTAGACTTCATAGGAATGATCAATCCCAATTCTTCTAAAAGTCATAAATATGTCCTAACTACTATGGAATATTGCATTAGGTGGACTAAGGTAGTAACTACTAAATAATGTATAATAGAAGAGGTGATTAATTTCTTAGAGGAAAATATTTTCACTAGATTTGGAACCCTAGTTTCCTTAGTTTGTGATAATGGATATGACTTCATATCCATTGAAATGATGGAATGGGCTTATGACCAAGGCATTGCACTCAATTTTTACTCCAATCAATATCCTCAAGGAAATGGTGTTTCTAAATCCATAAACAAAAACTTGATGAAATCCATCAAAAAATCTATTAAAGATAAACCTAGAAGATGGCATAAACTCCTTAAGTTTGCATTATAGGTAAACAGAATCAAGATCAAACAAGCCTTCAAGGCTTCACCTTTTTTATTAGTATATGGTCAAGAGCCTATTTTTCCCATCACCTTAAAGTTGCCTATGTTCACATTCATGCAAGAATACATGGAGGATAGCCAAGGACTTTCTAATTCCAAACTATTAGACATCATTCAAATGGAAGATGCCAAGGAAAAGACATTTGTAGACTTCAGTAGGAAACAATCAACCATGAAAATATGGTTTGATAAAAGGTCCAAAGTGAAGGTGTTTAGGTAGGGAGATCTAGTTCTCCTCTGGGACAAGGCATTAGAGACTAAAGGTAAACATGGAAAGTTCACCCCCTTGTGGATTGGCCCATACCAAATTATAGAATTCTTAGGAAAGAACACTTTCAAGTTGAAGGATTTTCAAGGAGCAAAGTTTACTTTACCCACCAATGGGAAATACGTCAAGCATTACTTTGCTGCTACCCCACCAGGGGTCTTCATAGAATAAATCTATAATATTATTAAGGTTTAAGTAGGTAGATTAGTTAGTTTCCTTTCTTGATTTTTTTTCTTACTAGGCTTGTATATATTTGTTTTCTTGTGCTTGTCTATTTCTATTATTTGTTTGTTTATTTTTTATCTTTTTGGCTTGGTGGTATTCCTTGGTTTTAGTAGAGTCTCATAGATTATCTTTGTTTAGAATTTCTTAAAAGGTGTATGAATCTTATAAAAGTGAACATGAGGTGGTGATAAAGCATCATAATGCAACCAAGGGCACTAGTATAGATAGGTATAAGAGCTAAATGTCCCATAAAGATTCAAACCTTATTCTAAATCAAAACTTGGTTTTAAGAAGAATCATATGTGTATAATGTGAATTTATTTTGTTAATTTACATTCATGCTTACACTTAAAACACATCCTTATCTAGGATTAAAGTTTAAACTTAAAACACATCCTTATCTGGGATTAAAGTTTAAACTAAAGGAGAGTATCCTAAGGTTATGACATTTGACTAAATCCTTAAATTTGGCTATCCTAGCTCCCAACCTTTGTTAAAGAGAAAAAAATAAAGAATTAATGCTAAATCAAAAGATGCAAAGTCAGAGGTGATTCAAGAAATATCCATGAGGGATATGGATGCCTGACTGGGAGTGGAGAAAGGCCATGAGTGGAGCCAAATGTATCTCTATTGGGGCTATAGATGCCTAGCTGGCAATAGAGCAATGCCCAAGCCTTCCCTAAATTAAGAGTAATTATTCTTAAGAGAATATTTAAATATGTTTAAAGAAAAATGCAATGGCCAAAAGGATATAAACCTAGATTTTATTTTTTGAAGTCTCATGACAAATAATAAGTGGAATTAAAGCACACACTGCATGTTTTTGTTTTGATATCTACGTTCAAATTTTACACATAAGAGGCTTGTTTCAATCGAGAATCAGCTTAGAAGATGGTATATGTCAAAATGGGATAAAAAAATTATATAAGGTCTAAATTAGAGCCCTAGGTTCTAACATATTTCTATGTTCACCTTGTGTGTCACCATTTGTTGAGACCAACATCCCCCCATTTTTCTACTTTTTCTAAAAGGGGACCCTTATGAATGTTTCAAAACATCTATGTTCTGGATTAAATGTGAAAGGGTTTTTCTCTCTTGAAATTTAAAGTTAATTTAATTTTAAAACATGAGCCTCAGTGTATCTAGTTATGATTATGTTTTATGGACTAATGTTTCTAATGATTGTCTTTGAGGTGATTAGTTGTAGGTTCTATGGAGAAAGTTAGGTTCTTAAGTAGTAAAACCTAGGGGTTTGAATTTGAACGTCCATAAGAAAAGTTTGGATGAAAATTACATTTCCTTTCAGTTATATAAACCCTAAGTATAAATTTATATTAGTATTTGATTATGTTTCTTAACATGACCAAACATTAATATAAAATCAAGACTTGGAACCCTTATTTTCCCCTTTAAAACCTGAAAGTCCTTTTGGATTAACTAAGTTTTTATTAAGGTTTAAATACCTTGGTATTTGCAAGCACAAAAAAAAAATTAAAGGTTAAAAACTTAGTCTAAACCTTTATACATATCGGGCCTTAACTTAAAGCTCATACACTTTTAAAGATCTGATGCCTCACATTCAATCAAAGATTTTGATCCAATGGTATGAACCAAAGCCAACATCAAAAGGGAGACAAACCACTATCAATCACTTGAATTATGATCTAACGGTCCTCATTGCCTTAGGGTATTTGATCTGATAGCATGCATCAACCCCAAAGCCCAAGAATTATTGACATCCTAACTGTGTCACTCAGTCATTAGATCAAAGAAATTCCATTATCTTAAATTTGACAAGATCACTCTTGTCACTTGATGTCTGTGAGGATGAAGTTGACGTTATCAAGCCCACCAAATTTAACCTAGATAAATTTTTAAATCCTAAGCAAAGGGGGAATTTTTAAAGACCCTTTAAAAGGAATTCCTAGAATTTTTACATAGAAATACTTAGCATAAAAGGCCTTAACCTAAGTTAATTTGTGTTTCTTAACATAAAAGGACTTTAGGAACATCATTTTAGGTCTAAGTTTATATAGTAATAGGACTAATCAAAAGGTGTGCATCTTTCAAGATCCAATGGTGCATCAAACCCAAAGAATTTTTAAAAGACTTCGTGAGATTGACACGTGGCCTACCCACAACCAGGGTAATTGATAGAGGTACATAGAGCCTCATGAGGAGGATGCATGATAGTTTACCATTCAAAAGATGAAAATTAGATGGGACCCATTTAATAAAGGTTCTCAATTAAATGACTTGAACCTTTTTAGAATCAATGGTGATCACTGGATTTGATCCAATGGTGTGTCAATCCTAAAGACTTTTAAAAGGCTTTATGAACTTAACGCATGGTTAATGCATGCCTGGGATAGCAATTGGTAAGAGTAAGTAGCATGGGGAAGATTTTATAGGGTGCCAAGTGGCATAAATATGAACTTAAAGATAAAGGGACCAATAAGAACACAAGAACTTAGATTTGTATTATTGGAGTGAAATAAATAAATATTTTGAAAGCCAATGGCTAGTCTCCAACTAACATTTATGAAAATTTATATGAAAGCCATAAAACCATGCCACATATGCTCCATGTAAGCTTGGAGAATAAAACTCAAAGATGTCCTAAGCTCACTAATGCAGAGGGAATGATAATAAGGTCCCATAAAATCTAAGGCACAAATAATATTTAAAAACTAGATATTTCACCATTAAAGCTAAAAAACCCTAAGCCCTCTATAAAGAAGACCTGAGTTAGCTTAATTGGTCATAAAGAAATTAGAATAGTGTAATTAAACCTTGAAGAAAATAAAATATTTAAACCTTTGGTGACCTTTCAAATTTAATTTAGTGTCATCAATGGTAATAGGTAGGCAACATAAGAAGATGGAAGCAAAAATTTATCTAACTTCAAAAAGTGAGGGAAGGATCTTCAAAGACATAGAATTAGACCGACAACCTTAAACATGCATGGAATCAAGAATTAGTCTAAGTTATTCTTCCTTGTGGATGAATTACATCCAATTTCCTAGGAAGAAAAGAGGAATGCCACTATACACCAGAGATACAATGACATAGTCTTAATTCAACTAGTAGGCCTCCATCATGCTACAACCAAACTAGAGGTAATGCATTATATTGACATCCTATTTCCCATTTTCATTGATTGAAGAATAGATGGGGAATGGATAATTAAAGAGGGAAGCACTAAGAAGGTTACATGCATCAACCCTATGGCCTTCAAAACTTATTATAAGCTCTCCTTGCCTCATATTGATCTCCTATCCTTGAG
Organism: Torreya grandis; assembly: GCA_037957365.1. NCBI lineage: Eukaryota > Viridiplantae > Streptophyta > Pinopsida > Cupressales > Taxaceae > Torreya > Torreya grandis. The sequence goes on from JARHVA010000442.1 coordinate 3,201,354, forward strand.
AGAGTGAACAAACACACAAAATCTGGATTCAGTCCTCACATCTTGGTTAATCCAAGGCTCCCATGTTTTCAAGTCTCTTGATGGTGGGATTCATATTGTAAAATTTAGATAGGGCATTAGGATAGTTTTGACCTTATTGAATAGAGCCTTTGGTGCCCCTTCCACTACTTATGTGAGCAAGGTCTGGGTATCTTATGTTCACTGCATGCTAGAATATAATTTAACTCATCCCATTAGATAATTAATATAATTTTTATTGGCCAAAGAACTCATATCCATCAAGATAAGGACCTATAAATAATTCTTTATGATGTCCTACATTTTGGATTCACTTTTGGCCTTTATAGATTTCCCTGGCATCCAAAATTGGTCCCCTGATGGTAGGATCACAATCTCTCACCACTACTCTAAATTGCATATATTCAAATATAAGAACTAAATGTAATTTGTCTATGATGGTGTTTTCCCAACTATCTATGAGGTAATCACTAGTGTCCCTATGCCAAGACTCCACCCTCAAATAAAAATGCAGGTAGAAGCCATGGGGGATGTATGGTTCTATTCAGATTGCACTGTAATAAGAATATAAGGAATCATGATTCAACCCTACAGATTACCCATTCATGTCCCTAGTAAGATTAAATAGTAAGATATTTCTTATCAAATAATCTAATGTGTGGATGGTATATGCAATAAAAATAAAAAGGCTCAGCTCCACCCCTTTCCACTAGACATTAACAAGATTGTGATCAAGGCAACTAGAAATTATGGTGATCCAAAAATATTATTTTGAGTTACAGCTGGATGACCTTAAGATGTGGAACCCAAATAATAGAGTGACTAACCACATATAAGATAAAAAGGTCCCAAATATTGAATATAAACATCAACCAGGTGTGGGAGATGGTATCTATACAAAGGCAAAGAACTTTGAAGAGGTCTTGTCTAGGATCAAAGGCTACAATATCTAGTTAGAGCATAGGCTAGTCAGAGATAATAAAACCTAAGGAGAGAGATGTCAATTACATCCCTTAAATTATCACTTATTTCTATAACCATTTGGGACTATTCATCAAGAGCTACCTATTGGAGGATAATCTTCTAAGCCTCAATGAGTAAAATTGACAAAGGCACCCTAGGTTGGGTAACCTGAGGATATAAAAGGAAAGGGTAAAGTTGTGGTTGAGGAGATAAGGATAGAGCATAGACTTAGTGAAGGTCCTCAACCCTAGACTTCCCCATAGAAGCCTTATTACCTAGTGGGAATCATTATCATGATTTCCCTAGAGGTAGGAGAAATAGTGGAGAGTGCCCTTGTTGACATTCTAGCTACCTATGGTTCTAATAGGGAGGAGGATCCCTCTGATGCAATAAGCAAGGATTTGATCCCACTAGATGGAAGAAATAAACAATTAGAATTAGCTTTGGTGTCCTTGGTATGTAAAAAGAAGCATAGGTTAACCTTCACTCACCCTACTATTGAAGTTAACCTCTTTAGTGATGAGAACCTTATTTATGGACCAACCATTCTTGACTAGTTTATTTATGGGAAATTACAAAAAATACAATCTCTCTTTCCATCATTAGCCTTAACCTAATTTGGTATAGATGTACAAGACAATGTTAAACCATGATTTGAGGACATTGTAAATAGATAGGTAGAGAGAAGGATCTAAATCCTTCATAACAAATAAATCTAGATAATTGACACCCTAAGGGCCTCTAGGAGTTTAAGCGTAGATGTTCCTGTGCAACCATAATTCAAGGAGCCTGACACAATAGTGCATTTCAATCTAGATACATCAAGTTTGGAGAGAATAGTGACAAAGAAGGCCACCATTGGCACTGAGCAGTTCACCTTTCAAAAGGTGGAACCTTTTGTTGGCCTAACTTCTCTCCAAGGGTAGGAAATAGGAGAGCATCCCATCCATTAGGAGGATGTAGCTAGTTTAGTGTTATCAAAATCAAAAATAATTATGGATAGAATCCAAGGAATGAAATAAAATATCCTCAACTTGGAGAAGGAGAAGTAGGATTTGGAGGCTCAAGTCCTACTCTCAATTCATAAGGAGATATTACAAGTGTTGAATAAATCTTTGCTGGATACATTTGAGAATTTAAAGAACATTAGGCTTAGATTAAGTGATTTAAACCATCAAGCTAAGATGACACAAGCCTTAATCAAACAATGGTAGGATTATCAAGCTCAGATGATAGTTTTCATCAAGTTGCATAGGACAAAGCAGGCCTTAGAATTCAAGATCATCAAGCTTAGACATTTATATATCCTCATGGTAATTTTGATGGATAAGCAAGAATATTTGATTACCTGGTGTAACAATGTTGAAAACTTCATCAAGGAAGATAATGACCTAGTAACCTGAATGGGGAAACTTTTGGGGAGCCTATTGGATAACCCTTCTCAAACCATTGCTACGGACCTGATCAGTGATGAAGAATTCAAGTAGAGAGTTGGTATCCACATCCAGGGCATTAAGGACAATCAAGGCCATTCTACCAAGGACAATCAAAAGATCTTTAAAACCATCCTTACTTTATGGAAGCAAATCATGGAAGCATAATGTATCAAGGAACTCATGGCTAAGGTTGACAAAGAATTTGACACATTGAGAAATCAAGAGGAGGATTGTCCAATGAAGCTTGTAGTCAATTTTAAGCTAATCAAAGAGCAATATACCAAGGTGAAGGACTTCATCAGACATGGATAATTAAGGGGCCCACTACCAATGTAATTTGTAAAAGAATATCCCTTTTCAACAAATATATGCTAGCCTATTATCATATATGGTTGCCTTTTGTCAATTTTGATGTGGTAGGTCATATACAATGTAATATTTATATTAAGGACAATTGTCCTTATCCTGCATGTGGATATTTTGAGAAAGTTAACTGGTAAACTGCCTATGTTTCCTATAAATAGGCAAGTATTACCAGTTTATAAGGAGAGAGATTTTGAGAAATTGTAAAAGGAGCATTTAAGATAACTAAAGAATTTTGAAAAGATTGTCTTTATAGTTTGTTAAATGTCAATGTTGTCTCTCAATTTCATGTTGTCATCTTAAGTTTGAAGGATTATCGATACTTTGAGTCACATTCTCTATCATAGGGCTATTGATTTGTGTTAACACTAGATTAATTTTAAAGATCTCAAGTATACTTTATTTTATTTTTCTCTACATTTAGATGTGCTTAGGCTATTCAGACCATAGTAGCAAATGTTTAAAGTAAACTTGGTTCTTACTTAAGATTTTTATATTTTCTCTAAATTTTACTTGATTTTTGATGTAATTTGAGTTCATGATATTTAATAACATAAATTGTTTCATGTGTGCTCAAAGTAATTAGAATTTTGTCATAATATTTGAGATGAGAATTTGTAATCATGTTTCTTTTCTACCGTACCCTTCTCTTTTCTTATTTTTTTTTATCAAGACTCACTTTAGTTTAAATATCATTGTTAATAATCATTTAAATTATTTTGGGAATCATCAAATTCATAAAGGTCCAAACATTTAGACCATGGTGGCTCCCAACCAATAAACTAAATAAATATTGAGGATAGTTCCCATACTCTGCTTCTATCCCACCATAGACATCACTAAATTATGACAAACTACAACTCATGCCTTGGATTTTTCAAATATTAAAATGAGAAGTGTTCATCAACACTAAATATCACTTGTGGTACATTTTGATGCATCAACACAGTGCTCAACCAGTTGCCTTTGAGTCATGATGCATATAACTAGTAGCTTGGATTCTTCAACCAAGTAAATGCCAAAACACACCGCTAAAATAATCAAGCAATGGTGCTTGTAAATAACACCAATGTCAAAGATACCACCCAAATCAAGAACTTAAAACCTCTAAATGGAGAGATAGAATCAATCTAAAGGATTATCCAAAATCTTGTTAATGATTTCTTGGATCTCAAGAAGCAAATGGGTAACACTGTTGAGGGATCCAATAAAAATTATAATTTCCAAAGATACAATAGAAATTTAAATAGGACTAAAAATAATAGTAATCCCCCTTTGAGTAAACTACTTGAGATTAACATCTATAAGATGGCCCTGCCTAACTCGTGCTGAGTGCACAATACTAATAAACATGGAAAACTTGACTATGTTGAGTTCTACCATGCATTTAAGGCTATACAAAGCCAAAAGGAGATATTTGACATAAATCCCACTAATCAGAACAATGCTAATATTTTTGATAACTCCAATGATGCCTCTAGAAAACCTAAATCAGTCCTCATGGTTGAGTCTTATGATTTTCCTAGCTAAGATGAGAGTGAACTTAAAGACAATGTTGAAGAGGTGCATGATTTCCAATGGTACTAAAAGAGAAATTATGCCTCAAGAAGAAAAGGTCAAAACCCACCTTTGAAAACTTACACCCAACTTAAAAAAATGAATACCCCTCCTAAAAATAAGATAGATAATAACCCTCCACACTCCAAAGGTAAGGAGAGCCAACCAACAATGGGAGATCCCTGCACAACATCAAAAGGTGGATACAACATAGTAGATGACATGAATAATATCAAAGTGAATATATATTTATATGAGCTTACATAAATCCCATAACAACATGATTTGATTTTCAAATCATTGAATCAAAAGCCTAGCTCCAGAAAGGCTAAACAATATCATGCCAACGTGGTGATATATAAGAGTAAGCATGAAGTTCCACCATTATTATTAACTATTAGAATATTTAGTAAGAACCTTCATAATTACTTAATTTTGGTACTTTAGCTAATATTATACCTCTATGAATTTGTGAAAAATTAGGGTTAAACAAATTTAAATCTAAGAAGGTGGTGGTATAGTTAGATAAGTAAAGAGTGAAGGTGATAGGTGAATTTTTTAACATCCATATGCAGATATCTCATGAGCCTCGAATATAGTAATTCATCAAGATTCAGATTATCAACATACCTAAAGCTTATGTGTTGCTACTAAGCTGTGACTAGACTAAATATTTGAATGGATATATGTCCATAGATTGCTCTCACATGTGGCTATCTTGGTGTGGGATCCCAAGTCAAATTAGGATCGATAAGGAACCCAAGATGAAATACATGATTACTAAATACAACACAAAAATGAGAAGGTAAACTACTAATATTTTGACTTGGGTGTTTATACTTTGAAAACCACTAACATTATTGTAGGTGATATCAAGGTGGAGGAAGAAGAAAACAAAGGTCCTTAGATATTGCACTTTGATGGTGCATGAGCAAACCAAGGTTCAGGAGTTGGGATTGTCCTAAAAAATATTGAAAGCAAAGAGTATCTATATTCTTATATATTATAGTTCTCTTGCACTAATAATTTAATAGAATATGAAGCTCTTATCTTAGGACTTCAATTTACAATTAAACATAAGGTTAAAGAATTATTAGTTTATGGTGATTCTAAACTAGTTATGAATCAAGTTAGAAGTAGATATCAATGTAATATTTCTTGTTGAAGAAAGTTTAAATTTAGATATTGGGATTTAATTAATTATTTTGACTCATTCACTATTATTTCCTTGCCCAAAGAATAAAACTAGTTGGTAGATGCCCTAGAATCAACAATGGTAAACTTCATACCTCTAGAGGCTTTAAAGTTATAAGAGTTTATTGTGGAGATAATTTCATGCCCCTATGTGCTTGATAACATCAATCATTTCCACGTATTTGATGATTATTGATAGATAATTTATTTATTGTGCAATATTGGAGTGTTCAAGTCTCATATCTTTGATGAAAAAGATGGAAGTCCTATACAATATCTAAAGGACAATGAGGAAGGGGTAATCTAGCTTAAAGAGAATTAAATCCATAAAGGTATTATTTATTTGGAAAGGATGTTATATTTAGATAATAAAGAGATTGAAGGCAAAAATCCCAAAGTAAGTGGAAAGGACTATAAGAAAATTAACTTGGGAGGTCCTGGGGATGAATAAAATGTTAGCATTGGCCTAGTTTTCATAGATGAAGAAGTGAAGAAGGCTGTTGCTCTCTTAACCAAGTTTAAGGATGTTATTGCATGGTCATATGATGACCTAAATATATTTGACACTAGTGTGATAAATCACACTATCCCCTTTAAGGAAGCCTATAAAACTTTTAGGAAAAGATAAAGACTAGTAAATCTAGTGTTGGAACCATTGATTTACAAAGAAGTAAAGAAATTGCTTGATGCAAGGATAATTTTTCCTATATGGCACTCAACATGGGTTTCCAACCTACTACTAGTTCAAAATAATAATGGATAAAGATGACTTTGTTATGTTTTTTGAACCTTGAATAGATATTCTAAGAAGGATAATTACCCTTTGCCATCTTTGGATGGAGTCATACAGTTGGTAAGTGGTTATGAAATGATGTCATTATTGGATTTATTTTTAGGCTACAACCAAGTCTTGGTAATAAGAGAAATAGAATGAAGACCATATTCACAACTAAATGGGGAATCTTTGCCTAAAAATGAATGTCATTCAAACTTATCAATATAGGAACAACTTTTTAGAGAGTGATGGACCATGCATTTCATGTATTGATAGGTAAATGCATTATTATTTACATGGATGATCTGACAATTTTTTTCTAAAAATAGGAAAGATCACATGATGTATTTAGAGCAAGTGATGGAGAAGTGTAGAAGGTATGACATTTATTTGAAACCCAAGAAAAACATCTTTTGTGTGATTGAAGGTAAACTCTTAGGACATGTGATCAGTCAAGAAGGAATGACTATTGACCCTAATTGGATCAATGCAAATTTGAAGGTAGAAGTTCTAAATAATAAAAAAGAGTTAAAATCTTTCTTTGGTAAAACAAAATTTGTAATAAAGTTTATCTCTAGTTTTGTAGAGATTGTGAGACCACTCAACACCATGCTAAATAAGGATGTTATAATAGAATGGATGGTTAAGATGTAGAAGGCCTTCCAAGACATCAAGGATGCTATTGTTTAAGACAATATCTTGATAAGTTCTAATTTTAATAAAGATTTATATCTATACTCTTTTGATTTTGATCATAATATTACTATTATCTTAACATAAAAAGAAGATGACAAATATAATCCCATAGCCTTCATGAGCACTAATTTGAAGAATGCAGAGTTGAATTATCTTATTCTAGACAATCAAGCTTATGCACTAGTGAAGGCTGTAAAGAAATTTAGACACTATATCCTAAAAAAATGATATATTCTATAGTGTTTGATCCAATTGTTAAGTTAATGCTAGGAAATAATAAACTTAAATAAAAAAGAGGGAAGTGGATGAATAAACTTTGAGAATATGATTTATAGATAAAATATGCTAAATTAGTTAGTGGTCAAGGTTTTATCCAACTCATTGCAAAAACTAATCCTCACATTGATATTCTATAGGTTGAAGTAGATCAAGTACCTAGAGGATATTGGTAGAAAGATATTGTTTATTAATTTATACATGGAGCATGTCCCCCACACCTCAAGAGAGAACAAAAAAGACCCCTCAAATTGAGATCATCCCACTTTATGATGAAGAGAGGGGTCTTCTATAGAAATAAATATGAAGGAATTTATCTAAGGTGTGTTTCTAAATATAAAGTCACTAAGATCATGGATAGTTTACATGGTAATATAGGAAGTGTCCATCCATTAAAATTTACTACTGCATATAAGATATTAATGGATGGCTATTATTGGCCAATTATTTTCAAGGATGCACATGCTCATGTGTGAACATGCCACCAATTTTAGGCATTTAATTGAAGAGAAGTAAAGGTACCCATGCCTTTGAAACCTATAATCAAGGCAAATCCATTCATATAATGGGGTATCTATTTCATAGGATTAATCAATCCCAAATCCTTGATGGGGCATAAATTTTTTCTCACTACCATAGACTATTACATGAGGTGGACTGAAATAGTGGTCACCAAGAATAATAGAACAATTGATGTCATCAAGTTCTTAGAGGAAAACATTACCACCCAGTTTGGGACACCCCTATCTCTGGTGTGTGACTATGGCCCAACCTTTCATAACTAAAAAACACACACTATTAATACCAAAAATGATAGTCAATAATTTTTCCCAAACTCTAAGTGAATAGATAATTAGAGAAGGGGAATTATCCTCCAACCTTTGATAGGTTTTCCAACCTCTTTTTTGACATTTATATTTCTTAAATTAGAAGGATCCTGATGGACCTAAAATATATGACATACTTGTATTTGAAATCACTGGTGATAACTCTAATAACACAAGTGTGATATGATATGATAAATTATTTCATTTTTAAGGTGTTGATTTCTACTGAAAATGCACCCATATACATGAAAATACTTATTTTTCCTTTAATTTTAATAGATGTTCAATAAAAATTATATCTAAGACCTAGAGGTATTTACATGCATAATTTTAAAAAATTATAACCTTTACACCCTTGTATCACCAAAATACCTCGATTTTTCTTCTTTTTACAAAACTCTGTAAAAAAAATTCTAAAAAGATTATTTATAAATCAACTAATTTGGATCAAAAGTAAAGTTTGACCAAAAATATGTTTTGGTGGAGTTTTGAACATTATAACCTTCCTTTGCATGTGACTTACAAAAAAATTATAACCAAATCTACAACAAGTAAATTTAAAAAGTATATGGAAGCTATACCATTTAAACTTTGCATTTTGATTGTCCAAAAATAAAAACATAAATTCTTACATGTAAAAATATTTCACCCATCAATTCACATGAAGTGAAATTATTGCATCTTATCTTTTTATAGTGTGGCCCTCTCTTAATACACCAATGTTTGAAAAATTTAATGTTTAAACATAAAAAATTAATTTGTTGTATTATATCTCTGATCAACATGACAAAATCTGATTCAAAAGCATTGAAATTCATATAGGAGTTGTATAAAAAGCTTGGTAAGGGTTGGAGGCCATACAAACTAAGATTTTTAGAAGTTATGAGGAGCTTACCAACCATAAAAAAGGGTTAAAAACACATTACAAATTATAAATTTCATAAATGGGAGACCACCACTACATTCATAGACCATACAATTGCATTATTACATGAAAACTAGGTTTCAAATTAGATTGCGGCCATATAAATTAAAGTTTTGATGTTTGGAATGATGTACAACTATAACTAGAAAGCTAACATTATAATTTCTACTTTTGTTGGTCATACAAATCCATACAAATGGATTTATTGACCATAGATTAAAAAAAGGGTTTAAACATATGTTAGGCCTTAAAACTAAATATTTGGAAGCTTTGAGTTGTACAATACTGATTTTTGAATTCTTTGGGTCATGTAAAATAATAGACTTGGATTAAAAATGGATTTGGAGGTAAGATTTATTTTTGGAGGTTGTAATAAAAAATAAATGTTGAGACCTTCATACCTTTGGGAAAAAGTGGCTTGTTATCTCTCCCCTCCTTCATGTTGCTATCTCTCTCTTCTTTTATGTAGTAAACAAGTCTATCATTATTAGGACCACATATAGGTAAAATAAAAGATTACATCATATAAAATTGATAATATTTTCATAAGGATGTAAAATATAATTATTATTCATATTTATAAAGACTAAGTAATATAAAATATTTCTTGGTAGTTACTCTATGAGATCCTAATGAGTTCAACCCCAAATAACTTACTAATTATTCATTAATTAAGTTTACTAAAAACCTAAACTACTAAAGGGGTGTATGTGCCCTGATAAACTAATAATAATAAACATAAAGTAAATATTAATTTAGATCATAAATCTAATAATCAAACCATATAGGATAGTAGTGGTAATCGATCATGTCCCATTATAGTCGATCTTGACCCTGATTAGTTATAGTTATAGTTTTTGTTGCACACACATGATCAATTTGAGTTGATCATCTTCAGCTGTCTTTCAATTACACATAATCAACATATATGTAGAAAACAACTAAGAATTTTTTTGTTATTCATAGGTAGTTTATTTCATTCAATCATGATTTGTGCATTTCAATACTTTACTTTCATTCTGTTGGTTGTAGGTTATTTTAAAATACATTCTACTTTTCAAATAAATTTATCTTAATTAGAGTTAATATCCCAATTAATTATAAATTATGATAAAACAATGCCCAAAAATATAATAATATCATGATTTGGATCTATTTTTTTTAATATAATTTATATGGAACATATTTCAATCTTACTTTTTATTATAAGTTTGTTGAATTATGAGCTAAGAGAGTCAACTATCTCAAACTGAAATATATAAAGTGGGAAGATCCTAGATCTTCATATATGACCTAAATTATAAACCTTCACTCACATGTTAATTCAATAGACAATAGGGTCATTACCTTGAATTAGGGACATACTGGTGCTTGTTTGTGTCTTTTCATCTCTCCCCTTATTCTTTGTGTCATATCATGGTCATCCTTTCCTTTGTTTGTCATTATTTCATGTTTGTTTTTTATTCATGAGCATATTTTATCTCTCTTTATATATTATATTTATGGATTATATATCAACTTAGTCTCGTACACTTGGAAAACCCAGACCTTGGCTATTCTTTTCAGTTCTAGACCGTTCTTTTTTTGTAAATCTAGCATCTATTCTATCTTATGCTCATTGGCCAATCTCTTAGTCTGATCAATCTTATGTTGATGACCTAGGCCTTTTATCTTTCCTAGAATACTTAAAATTTACTTATCTTCCATCTCTACAAATTTTGATCATGTACCTACTTTCCTACTCTTTGAACACTAATGTATAGGACAAACACTAGTGATGATGTCAGTGTCCTAACCTGATATAAGTGTCTAGTACCCTAAATTCATCTATTTTTTAAATGAAATGTATCCTAATGGTATTACTAAGTTATTTAATACAAGCTACTTATCCAAAATGATTTATATAAATACAAGATCAACCCTCATTTATTCCTCACCTAACAACACATGAACAATACCAACTGTTCTTACCAAAGAGCATTAAATTGAATAAAGTCTCCCTATTTTCATTCTAGTGATAGGTACAACATGTCTACAGGTTTGAATTACTAAGTGAGAAACCCAAGAACTAAATTTTCCAAGTTACAAGGTAGGTTATTATTGTCCTTGCTTTGCACATATTGTAATATTCTTACACAAGGCAACATGTAAGGGAGAACTACATCAGTCTAAGAATCTCTTTAGAGTAATGGCTATGTAGGTAGTGCTCAATGATAGAGAGGTATTTTGGTTCATCTCGATACCCTGCACCCACTAACCCATTTTTTCCAGAGGCCACAATAAAGATGAAGAACTAGGGTTTTGAAAATTCATCAGGAGTGACATTCCATGACCTAAATCTGAATGCACTAGAGTGAAGGTGAAAATAAACCCAAAATAATCTAGGTGGTTGCATCCCTTTTCAATAGGTATTTCATACAAAACACTTATGTTGAACTAAGATAGTAATATCAATACAATAGTCCAAGATTTATGTTAGTATCTAGAACTCCAAAAGCATTATATCTAGAATTTAATGACTATTCTATAATCTTCTTGTAGCCTACTTTCTGCCTGTTCTAGATCTAACACTATGTTAGCATTATAATTAGCTAAGTATATTTATTTGTTATTTATATGTGTAATTTAGTTATACTTTATATTTAACCTATACTCAACATAATAAATCTAGTGTATATCTATATATGAGTTTAGCATTTAATTAGCCTACTATAGATGTATTTATTACCCTTGTGTATTTTCACTTCTATATTCTCAACCCTATTAACACCAAGTTATGATTCTTACATCTAATTTAGGGTTAAACATTTGGTGAGCCTAATCCATGTGAATGTAATTTTTTTTTATCTAGGTATTCCAAGTCTCTTAGGGTTTTAGTTACTTGTGATGGATTTTTAGATCTGAAACTTTACCTTAGGGTTTTACCCTCTAGTCAGAAGGGCTTCATGTGCATATGCTTGCAAGTGGATTTTTACTTTATTAATGTATTTCAGTCTCCTAACAGGTTCATTTTAAAATTTATTAGAGGTATTTTATAATTAGGTTTGTATATTCAAAAACCTCTTTTTGTTCACCAAAATTAGGTATGAATTTTTCATTTTTTTCAATTTACTACTTTTAGTAAATATTAACATACAAGAAAAATGGTATACTTATGTTGAAATTAATTTATAGGTTTCATGAAAAATCAGATTTTATTCAAAAATATCTCTTATATATATGAAAATATTCATTATTTATCATTATTTATTATTTATTTGGAATATTCTAGGGTTTTATTTGTGAAGCATTCTATATTGTTTGGCCAATTTCTAATTCATTATAGACCATATTGTAAATTCCTCAATTTTTTTCATTATTATGTTAACATACATAAAAAAATCTATTTGTTTGCCAAAATATTGTATGCATTTATCAAATTTAGAAATTTATTATTTTTAATAAATTTAGATCTACAATTTTTATATGTATTTTTATTTTCCTAATTTTTTGGGTTCATCACATTTCCTATTTTTCCTGAAAAACCTAACTAGGATTTTCAAAAAACCTAGCCATTAGAATTAAATTAATATGACTTTAATGTAATGATTGATTTCTCCTTAGCATTTGTTTCTCTTTCTTATCCTATTCTAATAGTAGTTTTTATAAAATTTCAAATGGATACAAAGAATATCCTTCCTCCTCCTAACCCTATGGAGGGTGATAGCTCTCATCCCTCTAAATAGGTCTAGGCTATCACTTATCTAAGGGGTGAGGTGGCCAAACCTATAGTTTTAAATGAAGATATTCAATCTAAAATACCTAAGATTTGTGATTATGAAACCCTAATAGAACAAATCAATACTATGACCAAGTTAATGCATGAGTTACAAAATCATGCTCTAAATTCAAATATCACTTTATTTCAAAATCATTTTTCATATACAAATAATAAACATAATGCTACTATGAACCATGTGTTTTCATATTTTCATACTAATTTTGTCCCTAATAAGAATCAATATTAGAATCCAAAACCCAAGTCACATAATGATAATGATTCTACAAGTGAACAAAAGGATACAAAGAGTCCAAGTGAGATTCTAAGGGAGACACTTAGAAATAATGTGATCAAATTACCTCTTATGCATCCAATACAAAAATTCAAATATTATTATGCATATCATATAATGTATGGTCACCATACTAATTTTTGTTTTACATTGAAAAGAAAGACACAAAACATAAATTCTCCCAAAGCAAAGATGTCAAATAAAAAAAATGAGTACCAAAAGATCCTCCAAAACAAAAAGAAAAGACTTTACCAAATCTACCTCAAGATTCAAATGGTACACCATTAAAGGTGGATGATCCTTCACATGATGTATAAGTTTCCAATGTTCCAAATTCTTCAAAAGAATACTAAATATTCCAAATAATGATCCAAATCAAGAAATTTTGAAAGAACAATCCCAAATGGTAATGTTATAGAATTATCAAAATGCATCTTTTTATAATGAGCAAGAGCAGATGTACAATGTCCTTCTATTTTATATCCCACAACTTACCAATGATGAAAACAAATAAGAAACATCCATTTCTAAAAAATAAACTCCAACCTATGGTGCAGTTGGTTTTTCATACATAGATACTCAAATTGTTAAATCATTTATTCAGAAGCCATTTATTCAAAACAAACCCCCACCAATCTTGACATTATCCTTAAATACTATTTACGTATTTGATCCTAACGGTGCCACACATTAGAGTGTCCCTTCTAGGCCTTGATGAGATCACATTATTATATGTGCTTCAATAATACATCTACCTAGACATATTCCTTATGTATGATACATGGTTCTATTTCCATATTATACAATTGTCTTATCTTTTTTAGGTGTGGTAACTACCGATTTCTATTCTTCCCTCAGCTTAAAGGGGTGGGGGGAATATCAGTGTGGGTATGTCATATAGGCATGGATTCCACACATTTAAAATTCCATATTATAGTGGGGGCATGTTTTAGAAACATGTTCTCCACATTGGGACTTATTTTAATTTTCATATTTATCTACACAAAATAGGGGTACTAGGTTATAAGTATCATTGGGTTGCATGGTTGAGCTAATATCAACTACTAGGTGGAAATTTATATTTTATCCAAGGTTGGGGGCATGTGAATTATAATATATATCTCTCTCTTTCTCATGGGATATATACACTTTTAATATTTATCTACATTTGTCCTAATCTCAGTTTTAGATCCTTACGATGATACATCTTTTTCAAATCATCTTACCAATATGCAAAGTGGTTACATTGACATGTAGGTGTACTCCTAAACCTTTCTCTTTTAATTTAAATTTATTTAAATTAATTTGAATCCCATATTATATGAATTTATTATATACTATAACATGATCTTAATTGTAGGTTAGTCACCATCAAAGCATCAAGTTGGGCACATGCAAAGACAAGGTGTGTTTTACACACCTAGGTAGGTATTCCTTTCCTTCAAACTAGCAATTACATTACTCGATTAAAGTGGGGAAAATGTAGATGCTTTATGGATTATGTAACACCTTATTCGTATAAATTTATCAAACTTAGACCTTGGTTTTTATTCTTAGTTATATACCTTTCCTTCTTATGAATGTATCACATCTACTCCATCTTATACCCCTGGCCTATCTCTTAGTTTGACTAGTCTTATGTTGATGACCTAAGCATCTACCTTACCCATAATTCTTAAAAAGTAATTATCTTCCATCTCTATAAGTTTTGAGCATGCACCTACTTTCTTGCTTCTTGGACACTAATGTCCAAGACATACACTAGTGTCTAGATCACATGTAAGTGTAAAGTACCCTAATGCCATCTATTTTTCAAATGAAAACTATCCTAATAGTTGGCCTAAGTGATTTAATGTGAGTTGTTTATCCAAAGGGATTGATATAAATAAAAGATATACCCTCATAATTTCCTCACCTAGAAACATGGGAACAATACCAAGTATTCTTACCAAAGAGAATTCAAAGAGTATTCAATTGAATAAATATTCCCTATTTTAATACCAATCATAATTACAATACATATATAGGTATAAAGTAATAAATGAGCAACTTAAGAGCTCAATTTTCCAAGTTAAAAGATAGGTCATTTTTCTTCTTGCTTTGCACATATTGTATGATTCACACATAAGCCAACATGTAGGAGAGAAATACATTAGTCTGAGGCTCTCTTTAGAGTATTGGTTATGTAGGTAGTGCTCACTAACAAAGGGGTCTTTAGGATCAGATCAACATTGTGTGACCACTAACCCATTTCCCCCTAAGGTCACAATGAAGATGAATAATTAGGGTTTACAAGATTCGTGAGGAGAGATAGTCCATCACCTAGATCTAAATGCACTAGAGATATGGTGAAGACAAACCCATAAGCATCTATGTGGTCACATATTTTTTTAATAGGTATCATGTATAGGACACTTACATCAAGACTAGATAATACCATTGATGCAATAATATAATGTTGATGTTAGTGTCTAGAGTTATATAAGTGTCAAATACAAGATATGATGACTATTCTCAAATCCCCTTCTAACCTACTTTTTGCATGTTTCATATCTAACACTGTGTTAGCATCATAACCAACTAAATCTATTATTTTTTTGTCATTTCCAGGTATATATTAGTTTTACTTTATATATTTAACCTATAATCAACATAATAAATTCAATGTATGTTTATATATGAGTTTAGAATTTAATTGGCCTACTGTAGATCTAATTATCACCCTTATGTATTATCATTTCTATATTCTTACCCCTATTAACACCAAGTTAGGATTCATGTATACAATTTAGTGTTAAAAACTCCTCTATTTGTGTGTTTTTTCCTTATTTTGGGATGGTAACGAAGGTATACTAATATTTCCCTAGGTATGAATAGTGAGCCTTTCATTATTATACCCTTTATGTTTTTTGGCCCTTCTACTAATGGTCATGTCCTTTCAATGTTTGGATCCATTTTTAAGTTGTTTTACTTTCTCTTTGTTATATTTTTCTAACCAATTGATATTTAATTAAAAACATGATAAGCCTATATGTATAAATAATATATGAGCATTTTAAAATGGGGTTTCAATTTAATAAGTATCCAATAAACTCCATATAAGATTCCAATATATTGAAAGTGATTAATTTTAAAGTCTAAGCACACTCTATATTGATTTGTTATTGCATAAGGACTTAAAATAGTGTACCAAAACTGGCTTAGGTGAATGTGTATGTAATTATATCTCACTCTTATGGAAGAGTAGGTTGAAAACCTCAATTAATTTCTCCATTCACACTGCACATGTATTAGGAGGCTCTAATTTTGACATGTAGGATATATAGTCACAACACCATTTTGGTTCCCTAACCCAAGTAATTTTTCCATTCTATTTTACTAACATCTTATGGTAAGCTAGGTCAAGAACATTGGAGATCAAAATCAAACATATATATCCATAATTTCCATAAAGTGTAATTAAAGAGAGGCATGACATCTAGTTGCAAAGTGACACAAAATATATAGATCTTGAAAGCGAGTGGAGGACATGATTGGCACAAGAGGACATAAACAATGATCAAATCTAGTCAATGTCAATCCTACATGGGCATGAATAATTTAGGTGATGTTCTCTTTTATATAAAGTTATAACTCTAAATTTTACACATAGTTCCTATGGGATTTCAAATTCTAGATTTTCCTTTATAAATCACAAATTTCCTTTGCATTTTCTTCTCTTTCAACTTCAATTTTCAATTTTTTTTTCTTTTTGCATGCTTATTATTCTCAACCATTGGGATAAATATGGAATTACTATCTACATTTATAAATATTATATATTTTTTGTGAAATATTTTTACATTGTTGTTAATGGTAATTAATCTAAAACAAAAAATAAGGTAAAACATCCCACCCAAAACTAGAAAATTTTCTTGGTCAAACATAAGGGTTGGATTTTGTAATATAAAAAAGGACAGAAAATTATTTGGTAACTACACAATGGATATAATCAGATTTTATTTTAAATATCTCAAGGTTAGATTATATCCATATTTATTTAAAAACCACCATAAATAGTTCTCTAACCCAATTTACCTTCAAATTCAAAATAATGTGGCTAAAGGACCTCTATCTACTTAAAAGAGTGAAATAATGGTGGAGGGATTGCCTTTGAACATAAGGATTATGGATATATATATTTTTTATAAACTCACATATAATGAGATTCCTAAAATATTAGGATGAAAAAATATTTTTATAACATATGTAAGGAAAAGGAAAGGATAAAAGGAAAGATAAAAACTTTAAATTGGTCAATCCAAAATGAAAGACTTAAAGATATATATTAACATAGGAAATAGATTTTCTAAGCTGATTCAATAATTTTAGGAATATTGGTGTATTATTCCTAATTTAGTTAAAGGGTTTGAGTAGTAAAATTATTAAATAAATATGCAATAATTAAGCTAATAATTTATATAAATTTTATTGTGATTTTAATATTTATAAAAATAGTAATAAGGGTTAGAAAAATAAGACTTAGATAGAAACTGACTAAGATGATTGAGATAATGTCTAGAATTCACTATAAAGGATTGGGACACTAACATAATTCAAGATCTATCCTTCATTTTATGATTGGAAAGGAGCACAAAAACATGACACTAGTGGAAAAAAACACTATAGTCCACCTTTTCCACTATTGTCTAGGAGACCTAAACTTTTTGGGTTTTGTTCACTATGTCTGTGTGACCCTACTTATGAAGTTTTGACTATTAGATGTCCATGAAACTCCTTAAAAAGTAGATTTTGTCTTTAAACCTTATACTCCATAATGATTTATATAAAGTTTGAGAAATAAGGGGGGGTTAGTGTGTGTAATATGCACTAAAATTGTATCCACACCCCTTGTGTGGGCATTCTACCTTCATACCAATTCTTTGAAGAGGGATCACGCCATATATAGTTATTCCACTTGATGTGCTTTTTGAAATAGTGTGTATGAAGGTGAAAATGCTTAAATTGGTGTGCTTAAGGACTGGTGTAAGTATTTTAATAAGCTTGTAAGTGTATTGGATAGTTGTATGTAGAGAATAGGGAAGATTTATTAAGTAGTCTTGCTTGTATTCTTTCTTGCTTAGTGATAATTTCTAACCCTTTACAAATGATCTTTGAATGGGATTTTATAGGGATATATTAGTCATGGTTTAAATGTGATCACATTAGGTTGAAAATGAGAAGGATGGAGAACTAACTATTGGGGCCAAAAATGTACTTGTATAGGAGTGCTAAAATCAAATAGTAGTAGCACTGACATTGTTTTCCAAGTTGGGTATTATTGTCTTTAATTGATGGGACCTAGGGGGATGGATTTTTCATGGAAAGAGTAGTCCAATTGAGCTAGGTTTAGGTATGAAAGGCTATGGATGACTGAGAATCAGTGAAAAGATGCCTATGAGGGTTATGAAATCAAGCAAGAGGGATCTATGGGTTGGGTGTCATTAGCCATACTAAAGTTACCAATTTTCACATTTTATATGACTAAATTTACCCCCCCCCCCTTATTATAGTAATGTATCAAAGCAAAATACTAGGATAAAGGAAAAATATAAATTGTACCTAAACTTACCTATAAGGGTGAAGCTCATGAAGATGTGTTATGCTAGGTGTGCATAGAGAGAGCATGTTGTGAAGTATGAATCTGTAAGAGAAAATAAAGAGTAAATCAATTCTTACTAGATACACTATATCTAAAATAAGAACATGCAAATATAGGTAAGAGAAAGAGGAAGAGAAAATAATGATTACAACTCACCAGGTACATGGACCACTATAAAACCTATTATGATGTTGAATGATGCTAGATGTGTTCTAAACCAAGAGTAATATTACAAATGGAGCTGAGTTCTCAATTCTTTGAAAGTGGCCCAAAAATTCAAAGGCTGGCCCTTTGACTTCATTGTCACCCACTAAGTGAAGTTATGTAGTCATACATGTGTTGATCAATGTTTAGATTATGTGTCCAATCCCTCTAAATAGGTGGCTTAAGAATACAAAGTCTAGCTAGTCCTTTGGCTCCATCATTTCCTCATGAAGTGAACCTATGAATTGATACCAATATGAAATGTGTGTTGTAGGAGATAGATCTTAAAGCCCATGAATTTACTATGATCTAACAATGTTGGTGTGGATAGCCAAATGTATACAAGAAACTAGGCCATTCTTGGCCAATCCAAAAGGTGGAGATTAGGCTTATATGAAAACCACTCCAAATTGGTGCACTTGGCTTATATGAAAGCCACTCCAAAATGTGGAAGTTAGGCTTATATGAAATCCACTCTAAAATGATGCCAACCTCCTAAAGATAGAATAAGTCACACAATTTTTTAGAATGACTAGGTAATGCTAAACTTATAAGGAAAAGAAAAC
This sequence comes from Torreya grandis, assembly GCA_037957365.1. Taxonomy (NCBI): domain Eukaryota; kingdom Viridiplantae; phylum Streptophyta; class Pinopsida; order Cupressales; family Taxaceae; genus Torreya; species Torreya grandis. The sequence continues at coordinate 3,220,847 of JARHVA010000442.1, forward strand.
AAATGTGTTGTGCACATTGCCCCCAATCACTATTGTCTAAAGCATGGATTATGTTTTGGAAGTTATATCAACTATTATATCTAGAATTAGAAGTGAGATCCATCATACCATGCATGATTCCCCCTATATCTGGATTCTCTAAGTAAAAGTGCATTAAAAACTATTGATTTTAAACTAGTTTGACTGTGCAAAACTATAGTTGAACCTACTTTTTGAAAGTCTAATTTTTTACATACTTTTGGAAAGTCTAGTTTTTTCTACTATTTGGACAAGAGCACCAAAAATAGACACTAGTGGCACTGAAATTATAGTCCAATCTTGGTGCTATTGTCTTGGGATAAATCTAATGATTTTTTTGATATTTTCACTATCTACTTGGTCTTTTTTATCTAGTTTTATGTCTAGTTATTGTTATGGGTGTTTTGAATGCTACTTTTTTATGACTAGGAGCTCTGATCTTTGTGACAAAAGCCCTATTTATTTCCCCCTTTTATGAGGGTAGGAATGAAGACCCTACAATGAATACCCTTAGAAAAAGGAGCCTTGCAAGTGTGTTATGTTGTAAAGATACATGATATATTAATGATAATTGATAAGATATCTCAAGATATAACATGGTTTGTAATGAGAGATTGTTAGATCAATAGGGGTATGCTAGAAAGATATAATAATGTAAGAGCATGTGAAATGTAATGAATGAGAACTATAAGTATGGTTAATTATTAGTTGTTAGTTATTAGTTGTCAAGGAGGGATGGATCATGATGTCCATCATGACATCTAAGAAAGTAAGATAATGCATGATGTGGATCATGGCATTACAAATAATAAGAAGCAAATAAACAAATAAGCACATAAGGAAAGAAGCAAGAAGCATACAAGGGTTGCCAAGGGGATAAACAAAAAAGCATACAAGGCATGTTCAAATGCCTTATACACATATAATTTAAAAAAGAAAGGTTGGCATGAAATCCACAATCACATTGAAGAGTACAGATAAAGGACATTGGTAAATTTCCCAAGGCACACACATGAATAGAAGCAAAGGACATTGGCAAATGTCCTAAGACACATACAAGAGACAAATAAGAAATAAGAAAATGTAATAACATTTAGATATGTAAAATAATAAAGGAAAGTATGTAAAAACTATAGATACAATCACATCTAACTAATCAAAGCAATAAGTGAAGGTATGCAAGACATGTAGTACAAGACTAGGTATATGCTAAGAAATACAAAAGTGTTATATACTAATGAGATGTTGATATATTAATCTATGTAAGCAAGTAAATAATGTACATAATCATGATAAATAGAGTATGTATAGTAGGAATGACATAACCTAGATGGTGTAGTTATGTAGAAGATGTCTCTAGTGGGTATGTATATCAATGTGTATCTTGAATGTAGAAGTAGAATGTCCCCTCAATGGGTGGAGTGAAGCAACCAAGGATCTGGATGTTACCTCACACACTTAAAGAAGATCAAGTGAAGTATGTTAATGTAAATAAATTTGAAAATAATATAATATAACAATAAATACAAGTCTCGCATGATAGTATAAATGTAAAGCATGCATGATGCATACAATCAGAATGTTTTTAGAATTTTGAATATCTTTGTATTTTAAAATATTTAATTTTTTTGTATTTTTGAATTATTTATCTATGTACAATAAATAATAAAAATACTATGTATAATCAATTAAAAAGAAGTGATGTAAAATAAATTTGAAAAGAGGCTATATACAAGCATATAAATAAAGCAATATGTACACAATGACATAAAATACTAGGCTGGAGGGGGTAAAGGGTCTAAGGATGGAGCTTGATAGGGATAAATATGGAAGAATGGATCATGGCCATCATAAAATGCCTCAAGATCATCATCATAAGTGTCATCACATGCTATATATTATATGTACATGGTGTCATCCTATCGAAGGTGAACTAAAGGTTGCTTTAGTGGTGGATATGTTGATTCTCCTCTAGGATATTTAGCTTTGGTAGTAGATTTATTCAGTGGAAGTGGTGAAGCTAGTGATAGTGGTGATGTAATATAAATAATACCCTAAAATTTTAGTTTATCAAATCTCTACTATAAATCTATACATGAGTTTATATCATGGCCTGTAATCCTATGAAAAAGACAAAATGGGTGACCATCTTGTTGTGATAATCTACTAATAGATCTATGTCACACTATTAGTAATGTGATTAATCCATGATAAAGTAACCTCTATAGTATAAATTTTGGTTGATGTTATGTACTACTAGCCTAAATCTAAATGACTAGCTCTATATCCATAGAGGTAACCATGTGAACTGTATGTGCCAAGTGATCTGTCTGTGGCTATCAATGTGGAATATATCTTGAAAGTGTAGTGTGAGATTGATGTAGGATGTGTAATGAGAGTTCTACAGACATCTTGTTACTCTCTTGGGCCAACTAGTGTAAATCTCAATCCACACAAATAGTCATTTGTGAGTGTGGGTGTCATATCATCATTTGAAGTAGCCTAAAAATCTATATCAACATCATGTACATATGGTAACTCAAAATTTACCACAAGGGGTAGCTATGATATGGGAGTCTCATGAATTATAGTAGTAGAAGATAGTGGTGATGTGAGAATATCTATAACTAATGGATTAATTATATCTATATAATTAATTGGTATTATTAGAACTACTGTCAATGAATGTATAATTATAACATGTGTAGGAACCATGACTAGTGGAGTAGTTAGAATGGTTAAAGCTGCTATGATTGGATGAATATCTAGAGCTAAAGATACAATTGTAAGTTGAGGAGTGTGAGATGTACTAGTCTCTCCTACCTCATATGTATGCATCTAATCAAGAGAAATGCCATGAGGTGGTGACTAAAATGTGATATGAGATGTCCCATCTAGTGAGATAGTCAAAGATGACTCTATAATCTAACAATATCTAAATGTCTAGTTATCTATTGGGTATGTGTATAGGTATCATTCATGGATAAACTTAACACATCAATGAAGAGTATAAGTAACTACCCCCATGGCATGTATCCAAGGTCATCCAAGTAAAATATTATAATGAAGAGGACCTGGCATGACCTAAAACTGTGTAAAGAGGGATTTTGGCCTTACCATTATATCCAAAGCAATGGTACCCAATCTATATCATGGTATATCATCAAACCCTCTAATATTATTATATTATTTTTACATGGATGTCATATCTATTCCCATAGTCTATAAGAATTAAGTCCAAAACCACTATCAACTAGGACTCTTTTAACTATGCTAGTTTTGACTTGAACTTGTATAAATAGTAGTAAATTTTGATCAATAACTATCTAAGATGGTGTGTCCTCATGATGAAAATAAATTTCATATTCTATAGTTTTTAAAGTTTTAACCATTGATGTAAAATAAGAAGGCTCTGAATCAATAGACATAAAAGTATGAGTGAGTTATTGATAAAGAATGTCCTTGAACACATTGGCTTTCTAAAGTAGTTCTAACATGGAAATCTTAGCTGGAGTGTTTCTCAACTGATCAATAATATCATAGTCCTTGTGTGGATTTGCCTATGTGGGTGGGTTGGGCCTAGGATAGGAAGGAATAGGAGGGTGATGGGGCTCCAGACTAGGTGGAGGAGACATGGTAACATGTCGAGTAATAGCTCTAACCATATTATCTACTATGTATATAGGACTAGTAGAAGCTATGAGAGGAGAGTGAATATAACTGATAGGTCAAGGTGGTGGAGCGACAAAGGGTGTCAATTGGGGTCTTTGGCGATGGGTAGTGACCTGGGGAAGAGTAAAATGGACCATGCAACATGACTCGACATGGGATAGAGGCTCCAAGGGAGGTGAGGCAAGAGGTATCTTAACATTTTTAATAATAAGTCTCTTAATATAATCCCATATTATGAAAATTAAGCATGAAATGAAAATAATGAAGCTTTTCATTAACATATGATAGAATTCATCATTCATGTACATGATAGGACCAAGTATGGTCTCCTTATTATTTTCTAAAAATGCAAGAAATATTTGAAAATAAGTGAGATCCATTTTTGAAATCTGATTTTAGGTGTAAAGTGATACCTCAAGAAGCAATGGGACCTAGTATATGCAGTTAGGGTTTGAAAGATGATTAATTTGAAAATTACTATGAAAATTTGAAATTTAAAGTGAGTTTCTAAGTTAGGTATGCAAGTAAACAATTAAAATTTTATTGAAAAAATTATGATTTAAAGAGACCTAATAGATGCAAATAGGGTTTTGAAAAATAATTATTTATGAAAATCACTATTGAATTTCAAAATTTGAGGTAAATTTTTTATTTTAATATGCTAGTAAAAAAATCATAAAATTAGTGAAAAATTACTAGGAAAATACCAAGACCTAGTATGGGCAACTAAGGTTTGAAAGAAAATTATTTTAAAATTACTAGAATTATTTAAATTTAATGCTAATTTTTAATTTTATTATGTAGGTTAAATAATTATTAAAAAAATAGGAAAAATTAGTAGGAAATTACCCTAGGGTTTTTAGGGTTTTTATGCATAAACGAAGTAAGTCAGGTTCACCAAATGATTTAATAGTTTTGGGAATATTGGTGTATTATCTCTAATTTGGTTAAAGGGTTTGAGTATTAAAATTAATAAATAAATATGCAATAATTAAGCTACTAATTTTTATAAATTTGATTACAATTTTAATCTTTCTAAAAATAGTAATAAGGGTTAGAAAAATAAGACTTAGCTAGAAACTGATTGAGACAATTAAGATTAAGTCTAGAATTCACTATGCAGGACTGGGACACTATCATAATCCAACATCTAGCTTTCATTTTATGATTGGATAAGAGCACTGAAATAGGACATTAGTGGTACCAACACTGTAGTCCACCTTTGTTGCTATTATCTAGGAGACTTGAGATTTTTGGGTTTTATTCTCTATGTCTATGTGACCCTGCCTGTGAAGTTTTGACTATTGGATGTCTATGGAAGTCCTTATAGAGTAGATTATGTATTCAAATCCTAGACTTCATGATGTTTTTGATAAACTTTTAGAAATAAGGGGGGGTTAGTGTGTGTAAGATGCACTAAATGTGTATCCACACCCATTGTGTGGGCACGCTACCTACATACCAATACTCAAAAAGAGGGATCAAGCCATATATAGTTCTCCCACTTGATGTGATTTGTGTAATAGTGTGTATGAAGATGTAAATGCTAAAATTGGGTGTGCTTGAGGTGGCTAGGGACTGGTGTAAGGATTTGAATAAGCTTGTAAGTGTATTGGATGGTTATATGTAGAGAATAAGGAAGATTGCCTAAGTAGTCTTGCCTTTTTAGTGATAATTTATAAGCCTTTCCAAATGATCTTTGAATGGGATTTTATAGGGATCTATTGGTCATAGGTTGAATGTGATCACATTAGGCTGACAAGGATAAGGATGGAGAACCATAAGGAAGTGACCATTGGGACAAAAAATGCACTTGGATAAGAACATTAAGAGTGAATAATAGTGGCACTAGTACTATTGTCCAAGTTAGGTGCTATTGTCCTTAGCTGATAGGACCTAGGGGTTGGATTTGTCATGGAAAAAGTAGTCTAGTTGAGTTGGGTTTAGGTCTGAAAGGATACAAATGACTAATAATCAGTGAAAAGATGCCTATGAGGGTCATGAAAGCAAGTACTAGGGACCTATGGGTTGGGTGTCATTATCCACACTTAAGTTACTAATTTTCACATTTTATATGACTACATAAGCTAACTTATATACATATCTGCTAAGGAGGAAATATATTTGAGTTATTAATATATGAATACTTAGATAAATGAGGGAGATATGAATACAAAAAAATTCCACAAATCTCAACACCTTTGTTTGAAGAAAACATTATTGCATAATTTCAATGACTTGTGCTAATGGATCTCTCCTAAAGGATCTTGAATGAATAAATGAGGAAGAAATTAAAATATTTAGTTCAGTGCTAATTAAAAATTATATACAATCATAAGTATATAATGAAATAAATATTAATGACATCCCTCTAATCCCTAGTAGATTTCAAGGATATAGTTACATAAAATTCACTTTTTACTTTTTTTTTATAATCTTAGATACTATTTATGTCATTATTTTTCACTGGCTCAATCTATGTCACTCATTCAATCAATCCATTAAAAAAAAATATCCACCAAATTTGATGATTTTTTTATGTTTGATGCACATCAACATCATCTTTTTCATTATAAATATCATTTCCATAAAAAAATATTTTTTGCATCAAACATTTCTCCACCATTAAAAATGACTTTCTTGCATTAGATTATTTTCCTTAGACATTTTGTATTTTTAATGCGATGAGTATATTATCTAAATTTTATGATCTTCCATATCTTTCCACCAATATTATTACCATACTTTAATGTTTTTCTTCTTATTTATATCAATTTTTAATTATTAGTTAATTCCATATTTAATTAATGTGTTAATCACCATAACTTTATGCATTAATATTCATTTGTGGGAACTACACATATTGATGTTTTATAAGATATTTACAATATAGACACACTAATACTGAATTAATTTTAATTTTAAAAACTTAAAACATGAATGAATATTTTAAATGTGTCTAATTACATGATACAATGTGATACACATGTTGTCACATATCTTAACTGATATTGAGTTATCATTCATGATTTGTGGTTGAGTCATTATAATAGTTTTTTTTTCACTATATAAGAAAATATATATGAAAAAACAAGCATAGAGGTATGAAAAGACAAGAAGGTTGTCATAGAGGACACAACAAGCTTGCACAATTATAATGAAAGGATTTAGAATAAATGAAAATTGAATTGTTTTCATCCTACATTTGGGGGGCTACCCAAAAAATTGTAGGAAAGGCTACCTAAACAAATGTAGGAAAGGCACCTCAAATTCTACCACCCTTTTTAAACATTAAAATCAATTCAAAGATAGTTATGAGTAGATCCACTTGACCTAAAACACTATCCTTAGTAGACACTCAAGGATTCTTCATGCCTCAATTTTTCTAGACATTTTCCCCATACCACTAATTCTATAAGTATACACAATCAAATATAGATGTTATTTATCTAGGACATAGAATAAAAAGAGACCACATCCATTCCAAATAAATAACTCATATGATATATCTAAAATTAAGGGAATGAAAAGGAATAAATTATTAATTTAAAAATTTGAAGTAAAAATCTATGGCTAAGTGAAACCAAATAAGAACCATGATGGGGATTTATTACTTTCTATTTAGAGTGAAAGAAAAATAGTGAAATATATTTGAGACTTGATTAGAGATATATAAAAAAGTAGTTTTTATTTATAAATATTATGATATTTGGTAGAGATATCACTATTCAAATAAATCAAGGAATGATTTACCTTTAGTTTGAACTTCATAGAGTATGTGGATTCTTGGACACTATTGTTGTGACACATGTGACCTCCATGTGTCTTTGTGCGTGGATGTGTAAGAGCATATAGTATATGTTTTATTACTTTGAGGTGTATAAAAGCCTTAAAATTTTAGTCATAGTGATGGTGTCAAATATGAATTGCTAAGCCACTATAATGGCTTCCATAAATTATGAGAGTGTAGTGGGTTATCAGTACTCACATAGGTCGCAATGATTTTGGATTAGGGCACATCACTCATTATTAAATTTACGAGTCTTATCAAGGTTCACATATCCTTATAAAACTCCTTCCACCCCAATGAATCAAATTAAAATGAATATATAAAATTTTGAGTTATGTAATACCCATTTTAGGATTGAATCATAGTAGCCCTAAATTAAAATAATATTCCAAGATGTGGCTTTAGTACCTACGGTTGAAAATAATAATATAAAAGATAATATAGTGGGTCCATTTTTTACATTTTTTTTTAAATTTATAAATATTATGTTTGAACCTATACAACACAATATTATACTTATTTTGGAAAGTTAATGATGTGGTTCACGATATATTCACATAGATTTTTTTTTTCACAAGCTAAAAATCTTGTGTTAACATTAGGCATTACCTTTTTAAGGTACATTACCACTCATGTTTTTAATCCAAATGAGTAAATATGATATATATGTGTGTCATAAATAGACTCACATCTCCATATCAATGTCCATGGGTGAGAAAAGGTCATTAATTTCTAAGATAGCATATAATTTTGACACTTATAATATTCTACCCATGTATATAGACCAAAAATAAATGACTAATTAAATAGAATGAATTGCATTGAAATTAAGCCAAAATAAAAACTAAATGAAAATATAATTCCAAGTGAATTTAAATTTAAATTCAAATACATATGAAATTAATTGAAATGATGATAGAACAGGTAAAAAATAATAGTATAGTAAATACATGTGAGGCCATTGAAAATTAGAGATTTAAGAGCTTTGACAATTGATAGAAAATAGTTAATGGTGCATAGGACCAACCTCTCTATTGTTTGATATCTCTTTGTTAAAATTATGATCAATTTTATAGGGAATCAAGTATTTATTTTCATTTTTTGGAAAATGTGTGCTAATGGTCAAATTTTCAATAAAATTTCTCATAAACATGCACCCCAACCCCTTTGCCAGGTATCCCCATAGAGACCCCTATAGTTCCATGAATTTGAATCCATAAATCCACCATGTATTTAAGCTTTATAATATTTGTTAACAATGAGCAAATGTCATTCCACATAAAATTACATATGAAAAAATAATCTTCAAACATTAAACATTGCATTACTAATCACTTCCAAGTGATTACAATAAAACAAAATTACTATTCACTAATTACTCCTAGTGTGCTCATTTTCCTAAATTTTTCACCTACACCAAGCATCTAATTTGTAAAAGTGTAACAAATAAATTGACTATTTTTTTATTCCTTAAATGAGGGGAAGAGGGTAAGTTAAAACAAATTTGTGCAGTAGTAGAGGTAGAGGCCATGGGATCCACCAAAATGTTTTCATGATTTCAAACTTACACCATGAAGCCATTGGGGTCATATAAGAAGACCTAATCAATGTAAATGATTGATTCCTCCAAAATGTGTTTCAAGAAATTTATATTTATATCTTGCAACCTTCTCTCTACCACCTTCATGTATTCACACTCTATCAATAATAGGCTTATTAGATTAATGTTTGAGATGAGTATCTATATGTGAATCTATTTTACTAAATTTGGGAAACTATAGGTTTAATTTCCTAAATAGTAAAGGGGTATGGATTAAGGATAAAATCAATAAATAAATGTTATTTAATTAACCTACTAATTTATTGAATCTATAAGTGCTTAATTGATTTCTAAAAATAGCAAACAAGGGGATAGAGAGTAAAACTTTGTTGATTCCGGGCTGAGATGGAGGAGACAAAGGTTGTAAATTATTGATTTGGCTGGGTAGACTATCAAAAACAGGATCTAGAAGCCTATTTTATACTTGGATATGAGTTTTAGAAATGGGGAACCTAGAGGTCCAGCATTGTAGTCCAAGTTTTAGTGCTATAGTCCTTAGTGTCTATGCTTTTTGAGTTTTCTAGGTTCTATTTGTCTGCTCTGAGAGACCCTGTGCCTGAATTATCAAGTCCTAATTGTTCGCAAAGCTCTATGTGTAATTGATTTTATCTTCCAAGATCTTAGTTACTCTTCATTCTTGATATGTGATCTTGAATCTAACTATGAAAATGGGATAGTGTGTAATATGCACTGAACATGGTGATCACACCCTATGTGTGGGAATGCTACCTACATACTAATACTTTGAAGAGGGATCAAGGCCAAAGTAGTTCTCCCAATTTGAATGTGTATTGTGTAATCCTATGTATGAAATATAAGTGTATGAAAATTTGGGCAAGCTTGAGATGAATTGTGATTGGTGCAAGAGCTTGGATAGGCTGAAAATAATAGTGGTTAGTTGTATGCAAAGAATAGGAAGATTTACTTGAGTGTGTTTTAATATATATCTAGATTATGCCTTTTAAATGATTGCTAACAATTTTAAATGACCTTTTAATTGGATTTTATAGGGAAATTAGTGATCTTGGGTTAGATGAACTCGCATTAGGCTGACAAGGATTTGAGAATATCTAACCATTTGAGGCTATTGTGGACTTGGAAAATAGCGCTAGAAAGTGGACACCTTGGGTCCTAGTGCTGTAGTCCAAATTATGGCACTATTATCTAGGGGGAAAGGGACCATGGAGGATAGATATATGCTTAGGAGAGGAGTCTAGGACAATAGGGGTTGAATCTAGAAGGCTTCAGATGACTAAGAAATAGTGAAAAGATGCCTAAGTGGGTTATGTAAGTGAGTAGGAGAGACCTATGGTTTGGGTGTCACAAGGCATGATCAAGTTGTATAAATTGCATTTTATTATGACTATATTTTCCCCCCTTTATTATAAGTATGCATCAAATTGAAATACTAGGATAAAGGAGAAAAATATAAGTATACCTAAACTTACCTATGAGGCTAAGTCTAATAAGCTATGTGATGTTAGATTGTGCATAGTGAAATCATGTTGTACTATGTAATTTTGAAAAAAAGAAAGTGAAAGTAGATTATTTCTTACTATATATGTTATATCTAAAATAATAATATATAAAACTAGGTAAATAGAGAGGAAGGAAGAGAAAGGAATGAATACATCTCACCAGGTTCGTGAACCAATACAAAACCTATTATGCTACTAGGTTGTGTTGGGTAATACTAGAAGTATGCTGAACCAAGAGTTATATCAATAAATGAGCTAAGTGATCAATCCCTTAAAAATTATCTCAAGAATGCAAAGGTACATCCTTTGGCTCCATCATCACTAACTATGTGAAGTTAATGAATCATGCATGTGCTAATTGATGTTTGGATCATGTGTCTAATCCCTCTAAATAGGTGGCTCAAGAAGATAAAGGTTAGATAGACCTTTTGCTCTATCATTACCTCATGATGTGAATTTGAATGAGAAAATACTAGTATAGATGAATTTCATATGAGATGGCTCATGGATCCCTTAAATGTGCTATGATCTAACAATGTTGGCATGGATAGGTGAATGTAAACTAGAAACTAGGCCACTGTTGGCCACTTCAAAAGATGGAGATTGGACTTGTATAGAAGCCGCTCCTAAAACTAGAATCAAGGCTTAAAAAGCCACTCATGAACTCATGTACGTGGGAAGCAAACTTGTATGAAAGTTTAATTGAATATGATGCCAACCACCTATAGATGGAGTAAGGCATGCAACTACTAGGAATGTGTAAGAAAATGCAATAAACTTAGAAATAGAGAAGGCCTGTGTGCTGTGCAAATTTCCCCCAATAACTGGTGTCTATAACATAGCTTTTGAACTAAAATTTGTATCAAATACCATGTCTAAACTAAAAATGGAAACCCTCATGTCATACATGATGCCCCTTATATCTAGATTTTTTTTGCAAAATAAGTGCTAAAAATTGCTGATTTTTAGACTAAACTGTATTGGCAAAATATTGACTAAACTCATCTCTTTGCCTAATTCTAGAAAAACTAAATAATCTACTATTTGGACAATAGTGCCAGAAACTATACACTTTAGGGTGTAGTACTTTAGTCCCATTTTTGACATTATTGTTTGGAGCCAAAATTGATGACTGATCTAGATTCTCTACTATATGCTTGGTTTGGTTTCCTTATGTTGAGTTCTAGATTCTAGACTGTACCATTCTAAAACTACTTTTTTTACCATTAAGATATCTAATCTTTGTGACAAAACCCCTATTTTTTGCTCCCTCTTTTGAGGGTAAGAATGAAGACCTTATAATGACTGCCCTCAAAAGAAGAAGCCCTATAAGTGTGTTAAGTTATGAAAACATTTGATATAGAATTGTTATAGATTATCTCAAGATATAGTAAAATTTATAAAGATATATTGTTAGATCCATAGGGGTATACCTAGATAGATATAACAATGTAATAGCATGTGCATAAGAATAAATCAGAATTTGAAATGTTAGTTGTTAGTTATTAGTGGCATGGAGGGGTGGAGCATGATGTCCATGATGACATCCAAGAAGCAAGGTAAATGCAAGATTGTAATCATGACAGTGTACACAAAGATAAGAAATCAAGTAGCAGTCTCACAAAGCAAGAAGCATACAAGGATGGCCAAGGAGCCAATGCAAACAAGGGACATGGGCCCATGTCACTCAAACTAGACATTAAGTATATAAGGCATGTTCAAATTCCACATACACATATAATTGAAATAAATAAGGTTGGCATAAGGGCCACATGTACATAAAAGAGTACACACAAGGGACATGTGCACATGTCCAAAGATACACACATGAATAAAAGCAAATGACATTAAAAAATGTCTTAAGGCACACATAAGAAGCCAAACTAGAACTAGAAATTCAATCACATCAATCTATGCTAATCAAGGAAGGAAAGAAAGTAAACTAAAAATACAATCACATCTAACTAATCAAAGCAAGATTTGAAAGTATGCAAAATATGTTAGTAAAAGACTAGGTATATGCTAGGAAATACACAATTTTTAGATACTAGTGAAATGTTGATATAGAAATATGTATAATCTAATAAAGCATGTGCATTAATATGATAAATCAAAGTGTGTGGTGTAGGAATGACATACCCTAGATGGTGTAGTCATGTAGAGAATGCCCCCATTAGGTAGATGTATCGATGTGTGTCTTGATGATATAAGTGAGATGCCCCCTTGGTGGGTAGAGTGAAGCAATCAAGTAGTTATATGTTTACTACATATACTCAAGAAATATCAAGTGAAGCATGGTAATATAGATAATCAACAAATAAAAATCATAGTATCACATGATGTAAGTCTAGCATAGTGATCAGCAATGTACAACATGGAGGATGCATACAATCGAACTATTTTTTGAATTTTGACATGTTATATTAGTTTTATATTTTTGGAATAATTTATGTAATTGTAAGTGAAATAAGCAATACTAACTGATAAGACTCATGGGAGACTCCCTAACATGGTTTCCTATATCAAAGAGAAGGATCATGCATGATTGTGAAGCATGATGGAAATGCTAAGATGATGGCTATAAAAGATATGTATGCTATAAAATATATATAATGGAGGTTGAATGTGGGAGTGGTAAATCATATGGCCCTATAAAATGGGATACAAGATGTCACTTGTGTGTATCACTTCCCTAGGAGTGGCTCAAGAATACAAAGGCTGGCCCTTTGGATCCATCGTTACCATGCTAAGTGAAACTATGAATTGATGATATTGAAAACGTGTGTTGTATCGATATCTGAACCCTATAGGCCAAGTGAAAAAGTGACCATACTAATCATACTATGTAGGACCATGCTGTATATTTGATGCTATCTATGGTACTAAAACTATAGTTATCCATGAAGATGTTGGAAGATGCCACTATGATGCATGTGTAACTGAAGCTGTGTGCTATGAAAGATGATAATCTAATCTCAATCATAGTGTACTATGATGTGAAATGGGACCTAAAAAATATACTTGAAGTGTATATCTCTTTGAAATTTTACTGTGATACCATGTCTATGATGGTACTGGATAAGTATATGGTACTGCATTATGTATTTGATAAAATACATTACTATATGTAGGTTGTTCCTTCTATACTGGTATCCAAACCTTTTTAGGAGGTTGGATGGGAGATTTTCTCTGAGATGCTATCCTAAAAACCACATTTTTATCATAATGAGTAACCAATGGTTCTTATGAAAGAATGTCCTAAGTAAACTTAGTCGGGTAGGAATGAGGTTTAGGGTTCCATAATGGAGGAGATCTATGTGCTCTTGATGTCATCATCAACACATTGATTAATGTAGGCTTGGATTCCATAATAATAATTATCTCTATGTCCATAGATGTGATGATAGTTACAAAAGGACCGATGTGGCTATTGATATAAGAGATGTGGATCTCAATGATGAGTAGAAGGTAATCTGATTAACCTCCTATCTAATAGTGCTGATAATATAACTTGTGGGATATCACACTTTGAATCAAACTATAGTTGTGCCTTAGTGTTATACTTTGTAGTGCATACTCTAGGTGGTGTGATGAAAACTGGCTCTTTGTACGTACCTGTTTGTTTTGATAACTCAATTAATTCCATTTTCTCTTCCAAGGCTAAAAACTTGATATCTATCAAAGACTTATAAGCCTTATTTTCCAAGATGAGGAGATGTATTTGGTCTCATAATTCACCAAATTTATTCTTCAAATAAATAATCTCTTGGGATGCTATGTTAGTATCTCTAAGTGGTTCATTTTGGATTTGATTATTTGTTCTAGCCATGGGAATATTAGATTTAGTAATTAGTTTACAAAGAGAAGGTGTACTCACCTAAACCTTTGGAGGAATGGTATCCTAGACCTTATTAGAGGGATATGGGGTACCATCCTATTTGGGTGATGGGTGAGACATGGGTGCTACTATAGTAAGGGGTGGCTTGGGAGATTCATTGGTATCTTTAGTTTTTAGTGAATCACAATTTGATTGTATATTAGATTGAACATTATCATTGACATGTGCATTATTTGAAATAGAATAATTCATAAAATTAGGATCCATATTTAGACATGCATTGTGTTTTAGAGGAGTAAGAGAAGAGTTAGGAGCATGAGATGCATTTTATTCTTCACTATATGCATAATAATCAGAATTGTTCCATTCATCATCACATTCTAAATTTTGTACATTTGAAATAGAAGAGGTGGAAGTATCATTTTTGAAATCAATTTCATTCTCATATTCATTTTCATTCTTACGAATCATATTTATTGTAACTTTCATCATCATTAGGAGAAAGGGTAAGAGAATATGTTTGTTCTTTGTTATGCATTGCATCATTATGTGTAATTGAAACATTTTGTGCATCTAAGCTATCCTTGCTTGGAGTACATATTATATTTTCATTTGAAACATGAGGAGTAGGAAGAGAATTATCATTTAAGCATTCCTTTTCCATTTATTGAGATATAGAGTTAAGAATATGAGATTTATCATTTGAATCATGCATTATCAATTTGATTTTATTTTGCTTATATTGTTGTAATTTAAATCGAGAGGTAGCAAAAGAGAGAGAGAAATTAGGTTCACATAGAATAAAATGATCAAAAATAAGAGGTTTACTTGGAAGTGCATGATTAATTTGTTCCTTTGATGCATTGTGTATAGGATAACCAGGTGAAAAGTATTTTTCCCATTTATCAAAAGTATTTTCTTTAGAAGCATGAATAAAAGAGATAGGTTTGAGAGGATAAGATGCATCTACATTTTCTTCACTATTACTTTCATATTCATGAAAATATTCCTCATTTCAACCATATTAATCATCCTAATTATAAATAAAATCATTTTTGACATTTTTAGCTAATGTGCAATTTTTCAAGTTTGTCCATTAATTGTCATAATTATGAGAAAAATTGAGAAATTGATCTACATGATGAGAGGTAAAAGTGTTGTAGTGGCCATTTTATTTTGTTTTTCACCAAAAAGAGCATTTAAAATTACTATTAAACAAAGGAATTCAATAATAACTAAGAACATAGAGATTTTGAAATTTCTATGGAATTTTTTAATGATGATTTATAGAATTTTTCTTTGAAAATTTAGGAAAAATATGAAAATATTTCTAAAATTAGCACAATATTTTTTTTAGTGTTTTGAAAGTGGTTATATGCAAAATTGACTTAGTATGTGAAAAATAGGGTTTTAGTGAAATGTATGCTAAATTTTCAATAAATTTATAGATTTCTGATTTTTTATGCAAGAAAAATCAAGAAATTATGATAAAAAATTAGAAATAATTTACCCTAGGTTTTTTATGCAAAAAAGACCTAGTATATACAAACTAGGGTTTGAGTGAATCTATTGAAATTTTTTCAATTAATTTGTAGTTTTATAATTTTTAAATTAAATAAAAATCAATAAAATATTGTAAAAATTTATAAATAATTAGCCCTAGGGTTTCTGTGTGAAAATTCAAAGTAAGTCAAGTTCACCAAATGTTTTACTGAATTTGGGAAACTATAGGTTTAATTTCTTAAATAATAAAGGGGTCTAGATTAAGGAGAAAATAAGTAAATAAAGGTGCCTTAATTAACCTACTAATTTATTAAATCTATAAGTGCTTAATTGATTTCTAAAAATAGAAAACAAGGGGATAGATAGTAAAATTTAGCTAATTCTAGGTTGAGACAGAGGAGACAGAGGTTGTAAATTGATGATCTGGCTAGGTAGAATATCATAAATAGGATCCAAAATCTATTCTCTACCTAGATAGGAGCACTAAAAATGGAACACCTAGAGGTCCAGCATTATAGTCCAAGTTTTGACAGTGTAGTCATTAATGTCTGAGCTTTATAAGATTTTTTGGTTTTATTTGTCTGCTTTAGGAGACCCTGTGCTTGAATTATTGAGTCCTAGTTATTTAAAAATCTCTATGTTCAAATGATTTTTTCTTCAAGGATCCTATTTCCTCTTCATGCTTGATAGGTGATCTCAAATCCAACTATAAAATGAGGTTAGTGTGTAATATGCACTAAACATGTGATCACACCTTATGTGTGGGCATGCTGCCTATATACCAATACTTCAAAGAGGGATCAAGGCCAATGTAGTTCTCCCAATTTAAATTTTTATTATGAAATATTTTGTATGCAATGCAAGTGTATGAAAATTTGGGCAAGCTTGAGATGACTCGTGACTGGTGTGGAAGCTTGGATAGGCTGAAATAATAGTGGTTGGTTGTATGTAGAGAATAAGAAGATTTGATTGAGTTTGTTTTAGTATACTTCTAGTTTGTGCCTTTTGAATGATTTCTAACCATTATAAATGAAATTTTAATGGGATTTTATAGGTAAACTAGTGATCTTGGTTTAGGTGAACTCGCATTAGGTCAATAAGGAAAAAGATAAAAATTCAAGAAAAAATGATTGTTTGAGGCTATTGTGGACTTGGAAAATAGCACTAGAAAGTGGACAACCTAGGTCCGAACACTATAGTCCAAATTATGGTGCTATTTTCTAGGGGAAAAAGGAGCTTAGGGGATAGATCTATGCCTAGGAGAAGAGTCTGGGATAGTAGGGACTGAATCTAGAAGGCTTTAGATGATTGGGAAATAGTGAAAACATGCCTAAGTGGGTTGTGTAAGCGAGTAGGAGAGACCTATGGTTTGGGTGTCACAAGTCACACTCAAGTTGTACAAATTACATTTTATTATGACTAAAAAATCCAATTCATACCTAGAAATAAATGTGATTAGCCTTGGGATTGATCTCATTTTTCTATGATACTTCTTTTGGGAAACTTTTTAGTAAATTTATTCATATTCCATAGTTAAACAACCTAATCAATTAAAATTTAAAATTCACACATTGATTATGAAGGTGATGGAGTAGTTAAAATGAAAATTAATGAATGATATGCTTAAACTAACATGGGTGGTAGAGTGAGTGTAGTTTGTAAATACCATACTAGGTTCCAGTAAAATTGAAATATCTAGGGTTCTTAATAGAAATTAAAATGAGGACATTTTTTATAAATTTTTTTGGAATCATCTATCAATATTTACACCATATATGTGACTCAATGAACTCAAACACCTAAAACCTTTTCATTTATTAGGGGGATTAATGTAAACTCCAACACCATAAATATAGATTTGATGGAATCCTTTACCTTTAGTATAGGGATTAACAAAATCCCCAACCCCTTTACCTTTTATAGAGGGTTTCAAATAAACCCCAACACCTTTATATTTTGGAGTAAGTTTTAGATGAGGCTTTGAAGTAAGCTTATTTTATTTTATTGTAGGCTTATCTATGTCCATAGTCACTCCTTCTTTCCCAATGTTTACTGTCACTTTCTCATCTGTAATTCAAATAAGTTCTATGAGAGTCTAATGAATGTTTATCATAAAAAAATTCTCATGCTAATATGTAACCCTTGGAGACATTGATTCACCTTGAAAATTTGTGGATTGGGATGCCACCATTGACTGTTAACAAAAAAAAAATTAGAAATAATCAAGATTGAGTCAAATAGAAGCTTAAGGACATGAAAACATACAATGAAAATAATCAAATTTGTAAAAAAGCCCATATTATAGAGGAATATAATCCTAATAAATATAAATGATATTGATACCAAGTGAATAAAAGGGTACCTTCATAGAAATAGGCTACCTTTATTAGTCATATACATGAACATGAATGATATAAAGGGAGAGAGAATTTTCAATTATTTTGTCAACTAAGATGGTCAATCACATAGTAATATGGAAATACCTAAACCCAATAATTAAACAACCTATCCATCAAACTATAAATGTGTTAATTACTTTGGTTTGTCTGGTGGGTGCATTTACAACTATCTCCAATGGGGGACAATATTAGAGTAATGAATGCTCATTTAATAAAATTATTTTCTTGATTTGCAGTGTATTTCTAATTTTTAGACAACATATTGCTCTCTTCAATGCAGGTCAACTAAATTTAATCTACTTATAAATCACATAACATAAATTATGTGCTTTGTTGAGTTATTATTTAATCTTTTGAGAAACACTCTCCTTTAACAAACCCTTGTTATGATACTAAAGAAAAATGTATGCTACCATATGTCATGTGATGAAAATTTCAATGTTTATGAACATCAAATGTAAAAATGAGCATTCAAATGTATGTTTTTATTTGATTTTTTAATGTGAAAAATGAAACATTTTACCTAAGAAAATATTCTCATCATTTTACTTCAACCAATAAAAAACTCTTTTTTTTTATAATTTTTCTCTTTTCCAAAATACAATGTAAATTGCAAAGGTAATATTAAAATTTAAGAATATTAAAAATAATTTAATTGAATTTTTTTAATTAAAATTAATATTTTAAAGGTGATTACTATAATTACCTACAAAACATGTACTAATAATGATAGATAAAAATGAAATCAAAAGGGAACATCGATGAAAAGGTTATAATTCATATTGATTTTGGGAATGTTTGTGAAATTTTTTATAATGAGGGTGTTGGTTGTATTTGTATGTCTATCATAACTCTTATAATATTTTTTTCACACCACCAAGTGCTTGATACTTTAGGGAAACCACTCTAACACTTATTTAATATCATATAAACCCTTATAACTTTCATAAATCTAATTCTTTTCTGTCACATCACGTCTAATTTATGAGTATGACACTTTAGACCTCTAGGGGCAAGTATATTTGGAGATAAATTATATTTTAAAAAATATTTTGATATAATTTTTAATATGTATAATGAATTAAAAAATGTAGTTAATTTTTTATGTAAAGTTTAATTTAAAAGCATCAAAATTTGTGTTAAACCAAACCAAAAATTTAAAAATTGGCACCCAAAAGCATGTTAGTAGATTTTTATTATTATAAAATGTTACATAGAGAATGAAAAAATGAAACATGAGAGATAAATAACCATTTTTAAGGGCCCAAACATTGTTATTATCAATAACTTGTTGGGGTTTCCCTTATTTATTTATTAATATGAAAGGTAAATAAAGATAAATAAATAAAAATATAAAGAATAGGAACCAAAACACAAATTTAACATAAATTTAGAAAATACATGGAGGAATAAAATGAACAATTAATATTTAGTTGTTTCATATTTTACATTTATAAAAATAAAATAGGGGAAGTGCATTCTAGAATTGTTTAATTTATTCTCAAATATGAAAATTTATGTTTATCAAAAAAATTATGCATTTTTTACTCATATTTTACCTATAATACATATATATTTCATTTTTAAAAAGTTAAAACATATATCTTTATGGTAGAACTTGAGCTTCAACAATAATTATTTGGCTCTTATTAGGATGTGATATACAAAATATTGGGCCCAAAATTATAGGATTAAGAATTCTTTTGATATATTTTGGTTAGGACATGAATTTAGAGGCAATTTTATTGTGATGAATCTAAAAAAAATATAACTACTCTTCTATGATTGTCCTTTTGATGTCTTTGCTTAGAAATATTTTTAATGGTTGGCCTTTATGGTTTAATGTCTCCTCAATTTATTAGGAAAAAAATATAGACTACAATTTTTTATTTAGTTTGTTTTTGTAGGAAGGTGAAGCATGTAAAGTTTATTATCATATTGTGGTTTATCTGCTCTATTAAAATATTATGGTTATTACTAAAAAATATAAACATATATTTATTTATAACATTAATAGGGATATTACTATCTTATTTAGTGAAGTAAGCACTCATATTATTAGTGTGCAGGTGAAATAAATACTTAATATGCCTAAATAGAATGATTCAATGAATATGAATTTAAATGTTGATCAGGTCCAAGATGAGATAGACATTCATGCTAGATGCACTTAGATTCATAGTGGCAAAAATGGTTTAGTTTCATCTTATAGTGGTACTAAAGATTATGATGAAGTGTTGATAGTAATATGAGGTTGTAATGGAATCATAGAGTGATAAATAATTTACATGGAATATAAACTTGAGTAAAGATCATAAGATAGGCTACATGTTAAATATTCTATAGAGAATGATAATGAGTTTGTTTCTATTTTGTCCCCCAACTCATCACTCAAATATTTATAGGTTCCTTAATATTTTGCCATACCAAGTGGTTATTTTCCCTATTAGGTGGATAAGTTAATTGAAGATAAAAATAAATAATGTTGCCATTATGGAAGGATAAATCAATAAGATTTATGATACAGAGTCACAAATAGATAATAAACATGAAAAATATTGATAAAGCTCAAAGAAGAGGCCTAGTGACCTTTTTACTATTGATATTTTAATTTCATCTTTTTGTTCATGTTGACTATTTTCTAACTAACAACTGATACTTATTTCTTTTTTGTTTCTACTTGGTTATTGGTACTTTAACTTGATCAAATATTATTTATAATTAAATATTGATTTGAAAGATACATTTGATAATTACCATTATTTTACAACATTTATATGGTATTTTATATTATTATTTTTCAAAAAATATAATTTTTTAATCTTTAGCACCAATTTAAATAATAATAAATTGAATGGAAAACAATGTAAAATTTTAATCTTTGGAAAAAACTTGATTTTTTTGCTATGATATAAATCCTCATGCTCTAACAAAATATGTTGATACATTGTTGTGATGTAAATAAAGATATAAAATCAAATTAAAAAAATCAATAGCCTTACCAAAAATAAAAAACTTAAATTTATAAAAATACAGGATATTTTGATGTAACTTTATGATGTACATCATAATGATGCAAATGTACATCATGAAAAAGTTTTCTAGAAATTCACTAAAATAATTAACATACAAAATTGTGTCAATTAGTGTCAAAACTATTAAAGAAAAAACCATCACTCAAAAAATTGTGTTATCCTTGAAAAAAAACAAATTGACTTTGATTCAAAAACACACTTATGGGAAAAAATATACCAATCACTTTCTTCAAAATCCAAAAATGTGGAAATAATGGATTCCTTTTAAATTAAAGAAGGCAAAACCATTTTGTTATATGGGAAAAGAAAAGTCCACTTGTATTGATGATTTTCCATAAGGGTTCTTCCAGATGTTTTGAGATATCCTTGTGTAGATACTAAAATATGGTATTAGATACTTGGCAATGCCAATTTTTCCCTATCTTCACATTACATGATTTATGTGTACACATATGGATACTATTTTACCTTTTATCACACTTTCATGCTTTCCATGGGTTTGACCTTCCCACTTTACTATCATTTACCTAGATAAATTATAAATTCTATGTCTAACTTTATTATAATCATATTTAGACTATCTCTAGATCATCATATCAGTCTTCCTAATTTTTAGACAAAATTGACATATTTAGATGGTTCTATAATTAAAGACTTGTCCAGGTCTGATAGAATCATCCTATACCAAAAAATAGTTAATTTTAAAATTTAAATATTTTATATGGGTCATCCCGTATGTTTCATATATCAATGGCATGAGAAATTAACCAAAGAGTCTTAGAGACAACATACGTCTAAGCCTATTACCCATTTAGGAATAATGTATCAATCATACTAAAAAACTTGCACATTCAAAGAGATTAGTATATTCCTTCCAATTTAACCATCAATCAGAAGAATCAGGTCATATCCAAGTCTGAATAACCTCTAAGCCAAGCCAAACATATCATTTTACAAGTATCAAAATCTACATTAGAGCTTGCATACTTTTAAGGAACATCATTTCACACATTCATCTAATGGGGAGAACTACATGTGGTTCAAATTCCCTCTTAAAATTATTTTATATGTAGGCAACACTCAACCATTTATCATGGAGTGGTTAGGGTAAACTCAACCCACCTTATTTCCCCTTTTGCATACCAAAACCTAGTGTCAAAAGTGGACCTAGTGTTTTAAGATAAAGAAATATGATTTTAGGTACTTCACACACAGTCATCACTATGGATCACACACACAAAAAAAATGAAATTAGGATTAGTGTCCTTTAACAAAATATAGAAGTATAATTTATAGATATTAATCCATTAGATTTAATTATAATTGTCTATTGGTACCAACCATAAACTAATGATCCTATCTAGGTGTGCCTAGAGAAATAGTTCCTGATATGAGTGACTTATAGTCCATTAACTAGCCTTTACGATTGCCTAAAATTTAATATTAGACCTAAAAATTATATTAAAACACTAATTAATTTAAACCTATTAGTACTTTACATAATTATCAAGTCTATGTGCTAAATCAGTTTCTGACTTTTACATTCAGTTATAAGTTTATTGCTATATTTTATACAATTTGAATTCATTAAAAGTTACTTTTTAGTATACAGATTAAATAAAAATAAGGTAAAACATATTTTTTAACCCATTTACTTACTAAACATATCCAATATCTGGGTCTTCCCTCAGGGTTTCATCTATTTTTCTAGGATTTCAGATTTTTGTCTTAGAATTTTAGTTTTGATTTTTGATTTTCCAATACAAAAGGCAATAAATGTTTTTCATATTTGGAACTAACCTTGTTCATACTTGCATGATTTATTTTTATGCCATCCAAGAATGATAGTTCCATTTTCCATCTAAGGAGAAGTGATAAATTAAGTGGTGCACATATTGAACATAATTAGATTCCTTTGGATACATCTAAAATAGTTAAAGTAAATGCAATGAATGTTCATTCTTCTTCATCTTATTTGGAATCTAAAATTATCAATGATTATGTATAAACATAATATTATGTTGAAATTCCTAATTTATAACATGTTAATTGAGATAATAATTTAAAACCAAGATATTTTCAATCCTAATGAGCTTAGTGGGGTAGATCTTAAGCAAGTTAAAGTATTATTTAAATTTTAAAATAAATTTCATCAAAATCCTTAAGAATTAGATAAGGTTTTACAAAGAATCATTTAATCTAAAGCTACATGAAAAGCTAATTTTATCACATATAAGGAATAAAAACAAGATCCATTTTTCAGTTATTAATCAACCTTTTGGAGATACTAATTATACCATAGGTGTTCAAACTACTAATACCGATGTTATTCCTATATCTATACCTTTGGCTACACATGTGATGACCACTAAAGTTATGTCGATAACACAAGGTTTCCCTAATATTACTATGCAAATTACTACTCAACCAACCTTTATAAATCCTATAATGAATACACATATTAAATAATCAACCTCAACCACTAAGTGATCCCTCAAGTACATTACTACATCTTTGCAAGCTAAGGTGTTATAGTTAGAATATAGGGTGATGAGATCTTGGTCAAGTTTACTTATAAATATTTCTTGGAAAATAACAACATAAATTATAAGGAATAAGTGTGGTCAAGATATTTAATTATAATCATGTTACTTAAGGTAATTTACCATCATTATAAATACCATCAAAATATTTGACTTTGATTTTATTTATCCTCAAAAATACTTTAATGATTACAACTTTCACTTGTACTTGGCTTGGTCATCTATAAAACATTTTGTGAATATGTAAAGGCATTTTATTCTTCTCTAGAACATTGAATTGAAAACTCATACTTTATATTTTTGAAATGCCATAATTTATATAGATATGGGTGCTTAGATTAGGCACTTGAGTTTGCATGATTCATAATGGAAATAAACATTCTTCATGAAATTTTTACATGAGCCATGCCTAAAAAATTGATATTTGAAATGAATATTAAATTATCAAAGTTATTTTGGGTTGAGAATATGGAATACAATTTGTTTTTATCTTAGTTATGTAATGTATAGTTGGCATAAGCCTGAAAAATCTTCTTTGAACAATGAATAAAGATAGTAGATTAAATAAGATAGGGACTTTTTGTTTTTGTGGGAAAATAATGTTTTTTTGGGAGATGAGCAAGAGGATTCATTTGGGTTTTAATTAATATTTTCTCATCCTTTTCCTGTTACTTTTTTCTAGGTAAGTAATTTTAATTTATCTTTTTTCATTTTTATAAATTCAACCATGTAGTGATCTTCCACCTTATTTGGGCCATTGTGTTTAGAATTGTTGATTTTATGTACATGGTTGTAAAACACTATGATAAGTAATAAGAGATTGTGTTTTTTTTTTTATGGTTGTATATTACTAAGATTCAAAATTAAATATAATCATTATGCTTTAAAACTATCCCATAAACATGATTAAAATGATAGAAAAAGCCCCTAGTAGGAATAATGGTTAAGGCTTCTAAAACATCCCTAGGCTTAGGATAAGGGTATGGAATAATGAAAATTTCATGTTTAAATTCATCTTATTATTGGTATGAAATTAAAATTTATATTTTTACCTTTTAGAGGATAATAGATATATATAACATTTTCCCAATATAATCTATTATAGTATATGCTTTTCTCTTTTTGTGGGACCTTGAGGTTTGTGGCTAAAACTTCCCTCTCCATTATTAAAATAATTATAACAAGAGAAATAGATGTGAATAGGAGGGGTTAAAAAAATTTAATGTTTTTTTTAAATAATGTATAAGGTCTAAATACATCCACATACTTACAAAGAGGAATTGGAAGACTACCGTATAGGCCACCTAAGCTTAAATATTTTATTTAAAATTTCATTAAAACTTGTATTCTTAGAGACAATATTATGAGTTTTAACTCCATGCTAAATTTTCTCCTTGAAAGGTTGAGTCCAAGGCTTTCCATAATATTTCAAGCTAAATTTTCTATTTTTAGTAGACAACTCAAATTACATGGTAAGATATATATTTTTATAACATCCATTATACATATATTCTTGATTTAGATGTTCTTAACTATTGGGTAATTCTAATAATATCAAGGGAAACTTGGGCACCTTATGAGTTTATATTTGAACACTATTTCTTGATCAAAATCTTGAACTAAGTGTTGTCCATGTTATGAACCATGATGTTGTGGATGATAAAAGAGTGATAGGAAAGCTATAAGTAGACAAAATTAATGCCTTGAAAGATATAATCATAGGTATTGAATATTATTTACAACAAACATAGATGAATATTCCATTCTCCATCTAAACATATACATATACTTATTTTGAAATTTTCTTAGGACTAGTACCAACCTTCATACCAATGTATTTTGTTTTCAACTACTATATAAGTCTTTATTATATATGTGTGATTTAGAATAACACAAACTTGATATGGGGCTTGTGATAAATCATTAAGGAATTAAATTAATTGATAATAACCCTAAGAGAGTATCCTTATCACCATTATCTTGTTATGTTGTATTTAAATTAACACATAATAATTTTATGTAAAATATAATCTATATAAATTAAATAATATATATTTTGGGTAAAGACATTTATTTTGTATTTTCAATAAAGAGACATGAGTTTGGAAATAGTCAAATAAATATGATATGGACTTTACCTTTTACAAGTGATTAAATTTATCTATGAATTATAAATCTATATGGTGTTGTACCCAACAATGGAAGGCAAGGTTTATATTATTTAATGAGAACCTATAAATGCAATAATGATGCCCACATCAACATACCTACAAGTGTGAAAATTTAGTGTTACACCCTTAACCTATATTGTGTCTAGGGATATGTGTGACCAATTTGTGGCTTGCATTACCTTTAATATTATCTTTCCACATTTATATATGTTATTATATGGTTAGTAAGTTTGGAATATGGAATAACCATGGCTTAAGTAGAATATATTTATGAGGTAGTGATTAGTCTTAGAGGATTAGATTAAAAATTCTATTCTTATTACATTATTTTGGAGGTTTCCCCATTGAAGTGGCTTAGTCATATTTATTAAAAAATTATCTATTTTGTCAATTATTATTGTGAGTTTACTTATTTTTATCATATTTATATGATATATTATTCCATTGGGGTGAATTATCTAATTAATTTAATTACAAGTGGTATTAGAGCCTCAATTTGGGTAAGTTTTAGTAACATAGTTTTTTGGAATTGTCATAGCTATTATCATGAGAGTTGAAGGATTAAAAAACATAAATTTTGATTTAGGAATATTTTTTTAATCACCACAATATTGTTTGAGGTATTTTTTATTGAAAAAAGTCTCGATTTTTTTGCACCCTTGTGAAAATTAGCAGTAATTAGACTTGTCTCAGAAAGATGATCACAATGGTTTTATCATCTATTACACTTTTTTAGGATCAAAATCATAAACCCTAGGGTTTATGCATGGTTGATCCAAACTTATGTAATAGTGGGAAATGGAAACACTAGGAAAAATCCTCATAAAGATGACATAGAATCTAAAACATTAGATTGGGGTTTTTGGGTTAGTTAGACATTTTTATTTAGATATGAAATACATGGTGAAGAAAGGCCATCTTGATGTTGTAAAAGGGTACATGGATGATGTGAAATATTAGTTGAAAATTATCAATGGGACATTGACCACTATTGCAGTTCATACTCAACAACTAAATAATCCTCCACCATTCCATTTATGTTCTCCCAATCATAAAAATCAAAACTAAAATATCAATTCAAATAACATGTTGTAAAAACTATAACTATGCAAGTTTGATGTTAAGGATATAGTCACTTAGACTAATTAGATGGAAATTTTGTTGGATACGCATATGACCCCATGCACATAGTAGGTGGTCATGGAATCTCTATATTTGTAACCCATGTAATTTATTTGGTATAAGTGGTTTTGTGCTCAAAATTAAAAAAAGGGGCCTTCGTATTACTTGAATAATGTTTAATGATGAGTTGTAGATGCACTATAAAAAAACATCACATAAAACTAATTAATTCAATTAGAAAATTTATGACAAATAAGGTGTCTACAGGATTATATTTAACAATTCCAAAATCTATCTTTATGCATGGATAACATCAACAAGGGAAAAATTAATGACCTATTCTAGGTTGGGATCAAGGATAACATCCAAATTAATCTTTGCATTTTTAATCCAATTTTAGTATTTTAATCCATAGTATTCATGCAAAAGGTAAATGAAATAGATATGGTAAATTAAAGTTATTTCACTAATATACAAGAACATAATTACTCAAGACAATCATTTCCATGTCTTACTAGACCAACCCATCAGTGAATTGAAGATAAGTGTGAAAAAGGGATATGTTTTGACTGAGATAAAAAGTGGAACTAAAGATATAAATGTGATAAGAATACATTATTCTACATTGAAGAATCCAATGAATATGAATAAGATGATGCAACCTTAGGTCTAAAAGTGGGAGGACATTTCCATCGATTTCATTATAGGATTTTTGAGATCTAAAGATAAAAATGTCATAATGGTAATTATTGAGAGGATAAAATTTTTTATTTGTCACAACCATTTATAGATAATATAATATCTATTAATTTTTTGGATACTATTCAAAATATGCATGTTACTCCCAAGATTATTTTAAGTGATTGTGATTCCATATATACCAATAATTTTTTGACTTATTTATTCTTATGTTTGGTATTTAATTGGATCATAGCTTCTCATATCATCCTCAATCTAATGGGAAAATAGAGGTGGTAAAAAATGCATATAAGGGCATCTTTATTGTTTCTTATAAGATAAATAAGAATGGTGGGTTCATTGGTTGACACTACCAAAATGGTGGTATAAAAATTCCTTCCATACCTCCTCTAAAATGTCTCTATTTGTGAAACTTTATGGTTATAAGACCCTATCCATCACATCATATTTGAGAGTGAAACCCATGGTTCAGGTTATTGAATAACACATTAAACATCAACATGAGGTGTTAGTATGAGAGATAATTTACAATGTCACATATTATAATGAAATATCAAGTGGATCAACACTATAGTGAGAATAGTTTTGACATAGGTGATTGGGTCTCTATGAACTTGTATCCATATAATAAGATATCTATAAATAAATATGAAAAGGATAAGAAAACATCTCCTAAGTATTATGGTCCTTATAATATATTGCAAAAAAATTATAGTGATGCATACAAGTTGGAGCTACTCTAATCCGCTTGCATACATCAAGTATTTCATGTATCTTTCCTGAGAAGGTAATTAAAGAGAGAATTTATACCCATAACTAGTTACTATAATTATATGTTAAATTTTGAGTCATTATATAACATGAGGATATCCTATAGACACACACTAAAAGTCTAAGATCATGAAATATTAAGGAGTATTTGATCAAGTGGAAAAATATGAACC
Source organism: Torreya grandis (assembly GCA_037957365.1). Classification (NCBI taxonomy): domain Eukaryota; kingdom Viridiplantae; phylum Streptophyta; class Pinopsida; order Cupressales; family Taxaceae; genus Torreya; species Torreya grandis. The sequence goes on from JARHVA010000442.1 coordinate 3,249,659, forward strand.
ATGAATATGCAATATGGGAGGATGAAGATTTTCTATAATAACATCTAGAGTTGTTCACTATTGAGGGAAACATTGTTTTAAAGGTGAGTGACATGCTAAAAATTTAACCTATATCATATCTATGGATATGTGTGGTCTACTTGTGGCTTATATAACCTTTCATATTATGTTATCACATTTTCTATGTTCTTATATTATTAGTATATTCAGCCTATGGAATAACCATGGATTAAGTAGAGTAAATATAGGAGGTAGTTATTAGTATTTGAGGATTATATTATGAATTAATATCTTATTATATTATTTATAGGTTTCACCCTTGAAGTGGCTAAATCATATTTATCAATTATTCTATTATTTCATCAATTATTATTATGTATCTACTTATTCTACTCATATTTCTATGATATATTATTCAATTGGTGTCAATTATCTAAGTAATTTCATTACAATATGTAGGTAGGACAAACCTATTATGATACATTATTAATTTATAAGAAATAAATTAAACTAATATATCACTCACACACATAAAACACACACACCCACACACACATGATTGCTATTATTACCTTAACATAATGTGAGCCTATTGTTGACCAAATTTGACTTTTAGGTCACCTTGGGGCATTTATAGGGGAAAAAATGACTTTTAGGTACTTTATGGGCCTAATATAGATGTCAAAATGTGTTTTATAGGTTAATTCATGTCATTTAATGTTATATTAGCCTTGGTCCTTAGTCATTTTAGTCCTTTTAGTCATTTTGGGTCATTTTAAGGTCAAAAGAGGTGAATTTAATGAGTTGTATAGATTCATTGGGAAGAATAAAGGTTAAAAAAATGATGTAATGTAACATGTGTACGTATAGGTCTTAATTAACTAACATAACTAAAAAGTGGCAGGTTCATAAAAAAAAAGGTAGTTTTCTTGAGAAAGGAGAAGAAAATGGCACTTGTAAGGCCGATGGTGAAGTGTGACACATGGTAAAATCTAAATTAATGTACCTTAATCTTCCCCAAACTCATCCCAATGTTTTTTTTTAAATTTTGAAGTGCCATTTTTGGCCCAAAACCGTTTTGTTCCATCTTTGCTTTCCTAGACGTGCAAAAGTGACCTTTAGGTTTTTGCTTAGTATGAACAACTGAGAAGGTTTCAAGTAAAATTATTTTGGGAGGTTGTATTAAACTTAGATAAATTTATTTAAATATAATTATTTTTAATAATTGTTTCTTTTACTTCATGAACCATCCTCATGAAGTTGACTGCATTTTTTTACCTATTATTTCATGCACTCTATAGGTTTTGCCTTAATTTGAGAAGACCCATACAATACATTTGTTGAGACTAGTTTCAAATGATTTTTAATATGTAACCTCATGTTTAAAATTATTTTTTCATGTTTTAAGGTGTTTGGATGAGTCAAGTATCTCAAAGTTGTAAGAAGATACACTTTTCTAAGTTGCAGGTAGTTTTCACCATTTTCAGGAACTTCATGCTTGTTCATGGTTTTAGGGGGTTTTTTAAGGTTTTTATTATTTTTAAAATGTTATTTGATCTTATTTACTCTCAATTTCATTATCTAAAGCATATTTCATGAGATTTTATTCACAAGGATCATGTAGCTTGTTTACCCTATGACTGTCACACACAGTCAGTCTTGATAAATCACATGTTTAAAACATGTATGACACATCCATAGAGGTGTGTTTCATTTTAAAATACTTGGTAAATAATTTATTATATTTTATTAGATAATTTATTTTTCAAATAGTGGAAAAAATGTTATGGTAATGCATATTGCTCATACTTGTACTCACTGTCTACCATGGAAGTACACCTACAGGTGCTTTTATATGATTAATCATGTTAGAAATAAGTCTTAAATATATTAAAAGTATTTAAAATTTAAATATTCTATTTAAATTTTTTTAAGAGAGTTTAATATTCATAATAAGTCATAAAACATGCTCAATTTCCCAAACTTAGACTTCCTACCTGTGTGGAAAATGTCTACCTACAGGTTATAACACAAATATATAAAGTTGTCTTCATAGAGTAACATGAGCATGGTGAATAATTTTGGGAGTTATAGAGATATTTTTTATCAAGGAATACTTCATTTTAGGTTTTAATTTGGTAATTTTAAGTGGAGGAACCTTCAAAAGCATGAGATGACTGTTCAGGCCCACCTTCCCTAAAATATGAAAATATAGCTCCAGGGGTTTTTTGAGGACTTCATATAACATGATTATAAAATGATAAAAAAAAATATATTGTTAAAAAATTTATCCCATATATTGGTTTATCAAATTTAAATAGGTAGAATATATATTATAAAAGGAAAGTGTTTGTTACGCAATCTAAAGTTGCTTGCAAACGCATTAAATTTAGATAGTGAAATCTATAAGAGGGAGTTTCAAATGAGACTTTCTTCACTCAAAGTTACAATTAGAATATACCAATATTATGAATTTATTAAAAATATTTAATTAACCTTTTTTGACCTAAGGTATCATCAATCATGGATGATAGGTGGTTTTTGTGCCTCATTCACACTTAAAGTCTGTACAGTTGCCTAAACACCTACCTATAGCTCGTAGTGACCTAAGCATGGTAGCTTTGTGATTGTTTTATATTTTTAAATATGGATAAAAGAAATAAAATACAATTTTTGATATCAGGTTTCAAGTAATGTCTCTACATATTATGGCTAAATCAAAATTAAAGCTTACATCACCTAAAGGGGTCATTAAGGTAGAGTCTTAGTCAGAACTAGGGAGGACTCAATTATGAATCCAAAGTGAATATGAATATATAAGGAAGGTTGGGATGGGAAAAAAAAATTGATCATATTATTCAAATCCATGATCAATTTAATAATCTCTAAAAAATTATCATGATAGCCTAAACAGTCCTTTAGGAACCTATGAGCACTTGCAACCATTCTAGGTGACTGTCACAAACATTAAGCTAAGAAAGAGGTCCTAAGTAAGGATCTAAAGTCACCCAAAGTGAAAAAGTGGTTATAAAAAATTTATTAATTAAATTTTAATATATTAATGACTCCTATACATTATTTACAATGTCAAACTAGGCATGAATACCTACAGGCAGGGTCTAAAAAGCAAGAAACACAGTCAATTAACTGTTGTAGATTAGAACAAGGTGGTTGTGGCTTTGAGTATGGAAAGTGATAAAAGGTAATTCAGGAGGTTGAAATAATTTCAAATTATATTTTTATATTATAAATATAATCCCAAACATTATCTTAGTTCTAAATCATGCAAGGTCCACTTACATGCATAAACCTTAAAGTAGAACACATTCACAAATAAGCATACAGTCCAGATCAGGCAAGGGTGTAAGGAGAGTATAAGAAGTATGTAGAAGTTTTAAAATATTATTTAAGTTTATAAAACCTTATAAATTACCATATAAAACTCATAAGTGTATATACAATCAAATAAAGGTCTTCAAACAAGTATTACATAGTCATTTTGAAGGAACCTTGCACAATCTTTTTTTCTAACAAGTTTGTCTTAGACTTTCATGATTTTTAAGGGTCTATGAATATGAAAAAGAGATGATTTTTTGTGTGATATTTCCTAAAAAATTTTATAATTCCATAAAATATTCATTTATTCTAAGAAAATAGGGGAAGTACCCTCTATTTTATTTTAGATAGAGGGTATTTTCCCTCATGCAAACCCTAGTAGTTTGGGGAAGAAATGATAAAAAGATGATAAATAAGTTGTGTGGATATTTATATAATGTTTGGAGACCTATGTCACACCTATTAAAACATAAAAAACCAAGCAAGGAGGGGTGAATCTTAACAATTTAGGCCAAACTACAAGGTTTGTAAGCATGCCTACTAGGCAGGTTTTGGTCTAATGCCCAAATAAAGGTTCACTCACACTTATAGCCATAATTAAGATTTATATCCTATTAAATAATGTTTTATATACAAAAATAGAGGTATATATATATATATTATGGAATTTATGGGAAGCTTGAAGAGGTCATATTTGGGTTTTGAGGTACAAATAGGTGACAAGACCAACATTAGGCCTATGTTCAAATGGGGGTCTTTTAAACTTATAGCATGATATGATATTTTTAAACTATTTTAACATGTTAATAATGTCACTAAAAGTATATTAAAACCTCAAATTTTCAAATGAAACCCTAAAAGATCCATTTTGTCTCAAAACTAACTCAAACCTACAGGAAAAGAGGAAAACAAGCTTGATAGGAGAGGTTCAAGTGCTCATATATTTCATGAGGCATTGCATGGAGGAAAAAGGAGTTTTTTAAAGTTATTAGGGGTACTTAAAACCACATTAGTGGAATTTTTTTGTAACTCCAATGTCACAACTTTATAAATGAACTTTAAGATGTCAAATAGGTCTAAAACCCTTCAAACCCCTTGCAAGTGCCTAGTTTGTAAAAATGGAGTTATTATGGAATATTTTTCTCATAAAAGTGATTTAAAATTTCATAGGACTCACTTATTCTCCCTCCCATAGTTTTGAGTTGTATGGACTTGTACAAATAGGGTATTTTTGACCATTTTGTGTGTTTTGTAGGTTCTAAAATGAGTCTAAATATGAAAAAAAATTTATGATTAATATTGAGAATTTTTATAACTCAAAATATTCATTTAATTATTTATAAAAAATCATAATGGTTCAAAAAATAGCTCTCATTTCAACTAGTCAAAACTGACATAGTGGATAAACTAGTGAAAAGGGTGGAAAACTTCAAGTGAAGTGATTTTAAGGTGTCCCTAATGATTCTAAGACCATGGAGGGTATTTAAAATTTTCGTTAACTCCATACCATGGATTTTAATTATAAAATTATGCCAAATTTTAGGCTAAGTGTGCAAGGTGCATGGAGGAAGAATTTTTTGGACTACCGATGATGATAACTCCTTTCTAGGTGATTCTAGATGACCAAGTATACAAAAAATGCATGAAAATTAAACCATAAAAATATTACCCTCCATTAAAATCATCATATATTCCCATAATTAGTTATGGGATGTTAAGGAGGCCAATCATGAATGCAATTTTTCTAAGCCAGTTAAGAGAGTTTCGTGCCACTTTACAATAGTTTCATGACTTGGATGGAAATTTGTGCTTCATGACCTTGCATGGTTTATAACATATCCTCTTCTCATGTAAAATTAAGTAATTATCTCATCTTAAAAAGTGTCCTTGTGACCCTTAGACTTCTCTCTTCTCTTTTTTCTCTCAATTTCTATAAGAACTAGCCATTTTGGCCATTGTAACTCATGCTCCTCTTGAGTATGGTGAAGCCCTATTGATTTTCATACCATTTTATAAATAAGACTACTTATTTTTACCTCTTCATTATTGTTCATAAGTGTGTTTTACTTAGATGATGAATCTTGCTTAGTGAAGACTATGGATTCCTTAGCATGTTGTCTCATTCTTTCACCTTATGTGCAATTGGAAAGCTTCTTCTTGTAGGGCATGTGAAGTGTTCTATGAAATTTCAAGAATTGAGTGATTTATTATTTTAATTAGTGAAATCCAATGCCTCTTTTCTAGTACTAATAGCTTTTCACATTCATCCATAACCTGATAATGTAAGATTGATGTGATAAGATGTAGATTGAAGGAGTGTATTTCAATTTGTCCCTTGATGTCATGTGTAACATGCATATGTTTGTAAGTCATAAATATATTTGGTGTATCACATCCCTTAGGTTATTTTTATTTCACTTATATATCTTCCTTTTCACCCCCCAAAGTTAAGTGTATTTGTGATCCAAAGTGGTACATCAAGGGAGCTAGCCCTATCTAGAGATTCACCTCATCCTTAGGCTACCCACAAGCCTAGAGGTGTTTCCATTGTGCCACTTGGATGAGGAGATATTTTAAATATACTCAAAGGTTATAAATATAAGTGAAAAAACATATTAATAACCTTTTGGATTGAAAGTACTTACTGGTTTGATAAATTATAATAAGGTTTATATAGACTTTAGGCATGATATATGCTAATGTTAATATTGTGTTTAATATTTCTAAGCTAAATTAAACCTTACATTGATTACAAAGAATAATAATAACTTTTAATAAAAATATTGGAATGTCAATAAAAATTATAAGGAAACCCCACTATTATCAGGTTTCCTAACACATCCTTATCTCAACTTTTGTTTATATTTGTTGAGACTTTTTTTGGGTATGGTGTGAGATAGTTGTACATGTGGAGTTAGGACTAGTTTCAAAATTAAGTGCTCATTAATTATTTTAATTACCCTATATGGTTATGTAAATTATTTTTCCAAAGTAATGATAATGATTGGTTTATTGTGTGTCCACTATATTTGTCAGTTCACATATTAGTTGTATTAGCCAATAGATATTGGAGTTATCTAGTTCTACTTGACTGACTGTATGCGATGGTTGTTGTCAATATTTGCACATAATTATATACAAAATTTAATACATTATCCCACCATATTTTAAGGGTAGGACCACTCCAAGTTTAGGAGGTGTGTAGGGGAACTAACAGTCATAGTTTAAGGATAAAACACCCATATGATGTTATTCCTCTCATTTATATAATGTTGTTATAGAGACACACCTACTCAAATTGTTACTCAACTTAATATTTATATTATTATTTTGATTAATATTCAATTTATTTTTCCTTTTATGTTTAAATTTATTACTTAATTTATACTTTGTTTATTATTTATGATAGGATTTAGTTATGTTTCATATTTGATTGGTTTTAAATTTAATTATATCATAGAACTATACCTATTCAAATGTACTTTAATGTAGCCAACATGGTAGGATTTTTCCCCAAGTTTTAATTGTTATTGAATCATGGCTACATTTATTTATTAAATAAAATAAAAAAATATAAATATTATGTAGATATAAACTCATATTTAGATCTTTCCTTTACTATTGTATTTTAACTAGTATTTAATTGTTATGATAGTAAATTAAGTTTATATTTTTTATATTTATTTCTAATGTCAACATGCTATAAAATTATTTTGAAATTTGGTATTGTGAAACACTTAGATTAAAATATATCATAAGATCTAAAGAATCCAAGCTTTGAAAGACCCTTTATGTTTCTAGTGTTTTACCAATCCAAAATGAGTCAAAAAATTACACATTTTTTGGTGAATGTTTAGTGAGTGTCTTACAACCTTTTTTTTATCAACATAAATGGTAGAACATCTTACACTAAAATTTTAAAAATTAAACAAGGATCCAATGAATAATTTTATGAATATGTGCTTTGGTATAAGACTATGCTTATCAAGATGACAAATCCTATGAAAGATAATGAATTTCAAGTTATCTTCAAGAAAATTTTTCTTGCTCCTCTATATGATTTGATTGTATTAAAAAAATTCAAATCATTTGATGAGTTATGTAATATATTTAGAGACTTATAATTTAATATTATTAATTTTAACAAACTCAAATACACATTTAAAGCTACAACTACATCAAATACAATGTTTCAAAGTAAACCAAGTTACATGGTTGAATAAAATTATACTAATAATGAGGCAAAGACAATAGTTAATGCATTATCATAGCATAATATTTGGCTTATCATATTAATTCCAAAATGGAGGTACTTTTCATGATTACCTCAACCTCCTCATATCCTACTACCAAATTTATTAAACTAAAACCTTATATCTCTACCTTTGCCACAAGAGATTGATATGAGTAGGCCTACACTTAGAAGATATGATAGCAATGCATATTATGACTATCATCAATGTGATGGAAATTATAAAAATAAATGTTACAAGATAAGACATAATATAAGATCTCATTATTAAAAAAAATATTGAGCTTAATTCGCCTAAAGAGGATTCAAGGCCATAACTTAATGGAAATGCCTACTTGCAAACAATTTTTAATCATATTCCAAATTATGTATAACTAGAAACTAATGATAATATTAAAGTTCATATGACATAGAACATAAATTTTCCTCCTTTTACATATGATCAATAATTAGGTAGTATTATTCACACACACACACACACACACACACACACACACACACACACACACACACACCATAAATACCTAAAATTAAATTTTATGATAATGATACATATACTACATAATAAATTTCAATTCATTATTTGTATGATCTTATGTTTATTTAAAAACTATTCATATTGTCGTGATAGATAATGTTTCAAGTTTAAAATGGTTATACAAAGACACTTTTACATACTACTAGATACACACATGAGGATTTGAAAGAAATAATAAAGATAGTCAAAGGACTTAACAAATAGAGATATAATCCCCTAGGATAGATTTTACAATCTCTTAAGGTAGGCTTTGTAGTAGTTGCTACTCAAGTCTTAGTATTATTGAACATAGGGTTATTTGACATGTTTTTGGTACATCCTTTGATACACATGCTCCATAGAGTAACATTTTAAGTACATTTATGTGTCAAGTATATAAATTTAAATAAAGTGGTAATAGTTACAAGTATTTTATATGATTAACCTATTCAACCATAGGCATTTCACCCTCCACCCCCACCACCACCGTAGTTGGGGTTTTGTACCTATTTAGGATCATTTTATAGTGTCAATTATTACATATATTCATGATCATTATATAAAATTAATTATACAACCTAATTAGGTTTATTATACATATACATTTGAGAGGAGAGTAAGTAGTTTAATTTATTAGGCAACCGATACTTAAGTGTCCATTATATCATAGGATCATTCAAGACTCACAATAGCCACTATAATATGTGTTCTATAGAGAAAATAGGAATATTTTATTCTAATATAATTGGATTTCACATGATATTATGCACCCTATAGATACTCATCATACACATGATCCTATGAGTGATGATGATGGTGTTAGTACAACACGTGATCATTTTTTAGATTTAGTTACATGTGACATTACCCAATCACTTAAGGTGACACTAACATGTTTAATAAATGACATCCCCATGACCATCCCATATATTAGTTAATTGGCTAGTGTATCATTTAAACAAATATTTCAAAAATTACCAAAAAATTAAAATATTTCAAAATAAACATAAAAATCAAAATATTAAAAAAATTAAAAATAGGACCTAAACATGAAATGTGTGTTAGTTTAGATTATTAACATATGTTTATGTTTTTTTAATCACATTTTTGGTAGATTACATATAATATTTCACATGTACATGAATTTAATATCATATATGAGTGAGATTTAGGAATACAAGTTTCACATCATATATGGATTTCTATACCAAGGGGCCATGCCAATGCTGGGGGGCATCTAATTTCACATGCTAAATTGATACATGTTATATTTTTATATAATTTTTAAATTTACCATGTTGAGATCCATTACTTGATTACATGTGTTGATATTACTGATACTCATTACAATGCTATATTTAATGGATATGTTAATTTACCATGTTGTAACATTAACATACTCAAATGGTGTAGACTAGATTGCTTATTATATGCTTCATTGATGATGTTTCATTTTCATAATAGATCATCATTTATTATTTTGTTCTCCATTATCCTTGTGTGTGTGACATTTATTTTCCATTATTTATGGCCCTTGGTCTTTTTTGTGACATTTATCATCCTTTGTATGCAACCCTTTGCCTTATGTGTCATATTGGGTGATTTTGCATCTACTTATATTATGTGCGTCATATCCATGACATTATGTGATTATTAATGGATAAACATAGGTTTTTATATCAATACTTAAAAATTTTAATGATTTTAAGGTGTCATGATCCACATCACACACCTTCTCACTTGTATGTAATGTCATGCTTCATAGTGTGAACCTTTACTACATAGTCTTATTGAGTGATTATTTCAGTGATGGTTACTAATAGATGCCTAATTGCTATATCTATCTTAACATAACACGTGACTTACATTACATTTATCATATATGTTTTAATGATACATTCATACTATGATGATATATTATCCACATATTGAAATGATTTCACATGATTACATCTTTTACATAACATGACATGGTTAATTATTTTATTATGAGATGAGTGACTCATAGAATACATCCCTTACATAAAAATGGGGGATATTAGTGGGATTTTCTTATATAATTAATCCTTTATAAGTATAAAATTAATATTTTGACATAATTTAGAAGATTTAGATATTTTAGAGAGTCTCATATATAAGATTAGTTCAGGTATGAGACAAGTATTTACACATTAGAGCAAGTTTTTTGGGCATATTCCATGCATATGCACTCAGTTTACATCAAAACAAGTTACATGTGATATTCATAAATTTATATAAATTTGGGACATATGCCAGACACATGCACATACATTTACAAGATCCATAACTATGGGTTTTCATGTTTTTGATAGAGTATATATAGATGCATAAAATTCTATATCACATTGGCATTGATTGGTTTAGATCATGGTGTATGAATCATGTTAATTCAATAAAACATTTTTATTTTCTATGTCAAACATATTTTATAGTACTTAGAAGTGATAACCCTTGAATTTATAAGTCTTTCTACAATTATTGATTCGTGTATATTGAGAGAATGCGATCAAGGTTAAATGATGATCTATGAGCTTATAATTACTTAAAATGATCCCATATGTGGATCCCACCTTAGCATATTGGAGTATAATATTAATTATATGGGATATTATGTTGAGGATTATGTGATGTTAAATGGCCAAGACACTACTCATTTTTTAATGAGGTTTGGAGCATTTATTTTCTCAACCCATGGCCTTACCTTAGTTTAAAATTAGCACTTTCCCAAAATTAATCTAGTGCTTAAACAAGGAAGTATAATTATCTAATGATTTAAATAGGAAACATCATCTCCAATGACATGATATAGGGAAACATGATTCACCCAATTATATGTTTATTCCTTCAAGTTGATCTTTAAGTTTCAAAAATATGAATTATAGTTCATAGTTTAGATTTCACAAATGGATATTGGTTATTGCATGTTTTTTATATGTTGTATGGAGAAAGATGCACATTTGAAGACTTATACTAAATATAAAGGGTGTTGTACATATTTAAGTGCACCTCTTTTTATTTTAATCTAAAATTATACTTCATTTCAATACTGGAATACTTGGGGACCACCTATAGATACTAAAATATGGTATTAGATACTTGGAAATGTCATTTTTGACCTAATTTCACCTTACATGACCTGTGTGTACACATATGGATCTTATTAATCCTTATGTCACACTTTTATTCTTTCCATGGGTCTAAACTTCTTATTTTTCTATTAGTCACCTAAATTAATTCACTAGTCTATGTCTAACCTACTTAAAATCATATTCAAACTATCTCCAAATCATGAGATTAGTCTTATTGATTTATAGATAGAACCGACAAACTTATAAAATTTTGTAATTATGAACTCATCTAAGTCTAAAAAACTCATCACATACCAAAAAACATTTAATTTTCAATTTAAAAACCTTCATATGGTTGGGACTACACATTTCTCATGCTGATGCCATGAGAAAGTACCCAAAGAGTCCCATATAAATACAAAGTAGGTCTAAACCTATTACCCATTTATAAAACATCTATCAAGCATATTAAAACACTTGATTATTTAAAGTAACTACCCTATTATTTATAATTCAACCATCAATGACAATAATTAGGTCATAACCAAGTTTGAATCACCTTAAATCCAAGAAAAATTTGTCATGTTCTAAGTATCAAAATATAGATATCAAGATACATACATTCAATAAGCACTATTGCACACATTCACCTAATTGGGAAAAATGCATGCGGTTTGACTTACCTATTTGAAATGTTAGATATGTAAAAAATAGTCAACCATTCATTAAGAAATGGTTGGATTCAACTCAACCCACCTTTTTTCCTATTTTGCAGACCAAAACCTATTGTCAAAATTAGACCCAAGGTTTTAAGATAAGGAGACAAGTTTATGGGTATCATGTACACAGTCAACCCTTAGGATTTCATAAAGATACAAAAGACACATAGGTGTAGTGACCTATAAAAAAATATAAAATAAAAATATACATAGACAAAACTATAATATTTAGTTGTAATCATTAATAGGTACCGACTAGAGGCTATTGATCTTGTCTAAGCATGCTCGTAGATTTAATTCCTAATATAAATGACTCATAGTCTAGTTTTCCACCTTTCCTACCACCTACATTGAATCTTATAATAAAACACTAATTATTTTAACCCTCTTAGTATGTACATAATTATCAAATATAAGTGTTAAATCAATTTCCACCTTTTACATTTAGATGCATGTTTATTGCTATATTCTACACAATTTAAATCAATTCAAAGTTATATCTTATTAGATCACATCAATAAAAAATAAGGTTAAAAACCTTGAAAAATAAATTATATATGTTGTAAATGAATCCAAAAAATATAAAATAGGTATTGAAGGATGTCAATCCTTCTTGACTCTAATATCAAATAATAATGATCCAAGTGCCTTTTTGTACTTTAGGCCAATCTCCCTTTGCAACATAATATATAAAATGATAACTTAGGCCATTTTTGATCATGTGTTGAATAAAATCCTCTTGATATTTATATCTCTTTAAAAATTGGGTTTTATAATATGTAATAATATTATAGACAAAAAAACATTGCATGCAAAATTATGAATTTCATAAAAGTCAACAAATAGAAACAAATGATCATGAAGTTAGATATAAAAAAAGATTATGTGTTTTATCCTTTTAGATTAATGTGGTATATTAAACCTTAATAATATATAATTATGTAAATGACTTTATATTACAAAGATATATGGTAAATTAAAAATATGAATGTAAAATCTTGAATCTAATTTGGCACTTTAGTTTGGTAAATATAGAAGATACAACAAAGGATAGAATACTTAGTGGTTTTCTATACTATTCAGGTTTGACACTATAGGGAGGTTTTAGGAAAATAAAAAAATTGGACTATGTGTCATTAAAATTAGGAATTATAATTTTGGGATCAATTAAAAATCAACGTCAGCTTCTGGTTGGTGTTGTTTGATGTTATATTCTAAACTTTAAAGTTTCATATATGTAAATATTACATCTCTATTTGAGTACAGGTTAGTGTGACAAATTATCTTATGTTTATATCTGTTATCTTAATGTATAACTATGATATTGACTCATATATATATATATATATATATATATATATATATATATATATATATATATATATATATATATATATATATATATATATATATATATATATACACACACATACATACATATATATATACATATATATATATATATATATATATATATATATATATATATATATATATATATATATACACATATACATATATATATATATATACATACACACACACACACACACACACACACATATATATACATATATATATATATACATACATACATATATATATATATATATATATATATATATATATATATATGTATATATATATGTATATATATATATATATGTATATATATATATATATATATGTATATATATATATATACATACATATATACATACATATATATATACATATACATATATATACATATATATACATATGTATATATATATATGTATATATATATATATATATGTATGTATATATGTATGTATGTATATATGTATATATATATATATATATATATATATATATATATATATATATATATATATATCCTTCAATTAAAACCCTAGGTTCACTTGCAGTGATAAACTTAGGCCTAAAAAATGGAAAGAAAAGATGCAAGAGAATCCAAGGGTTCACACAATCTTACATCAACCAAAAATAGAGTAAAACATGTTTTTTTATTTTTTTAGTTGTGTATTTTTTTTTTTTTTACATATTTTAATTATTTTATAAAATTATTACTTTATAGTGGGAAAAGTGCAAAGATCTTTATCTATTTTTGTTAATCTATGTAGACTGTTAAGTCACAGGCAGTTGTTAGAAATGGTTATTTAACTATAGTAAGAATTAGATGATGAAATTTAGTGAGGTAATAGGAAATAAAAATTTAAACCTATACACCAAATTTTATCACATCTTATGTCTCCAAGAAACTTAGCATCTATTTCTATAAGACTATGTCATCTACCTGGTCTACAAATGATTCTTTACCTTACAGTAAAGATGCGATAATAGTTAAGTTAAAAAATTTGGAGACATGATATAAAATTTATTTTAAAAATTTAATATCCATTAGATAAAAAAAAGAAAAGTTATGATAGTTTCTTAATTGTTGTTCATCCTAAAAATGCCATATGCCTAGTATGCAAATGGTTATTTACCTCGTAACAAATTTGTAGTAAGATTTAGGTTACCAAATTTGGATAAATGATATAAAATGTAGTATACATGATGTTTTTATAATTTAAACTAAATTATATAATATTGGTAAAGTTATCATAGTTATTTTAATTGTCATTCAACTTGAAATTTTCATATGTCTAGTCTGTGACACTTGGTGGTTATTTGGGCTATAGTAATAATACAATAAGAGTTAGACATAAAAATTTGGTCAAATGGTAGGAAAATTAGTGAAATATATGTTTTTAAAATTTAAATCAATTGGATAAAAAATGGTAAATTTATGATACTTATTGTAAATTCCATTTGACTAGAAAATGTCACCTCGATATCATATAGTATGCGACACTTGACAAGATGGTTATATTTGTGTGGTAAGAATTAGAATAATAAATTTTGTGTAGTGATATAAACTATAGTGTATAATTTTTGTTTCAAATTTTATAATTATTAAATAGACTTTGGTAAAGTTATGGTTGTTTTTATAATTATCATTTAGCCTAAAACATCACCTGGTAATTACTGATAGTTAGGTGTTGATCTTGAAAACTGAAGGTCACCTGAATCTTGTATATTATGTTGATGTTATGGAAGTTTAAGAAATACCCAATGAAGTTGTGGATATAATAGGAATACATTATTTATATAGTGAGGAATTTTTGGGAGAGAAAGATGAGATATGAAAGAGCAAAACATAGAGTTGTATTAATTCAGGAAGAATTGTATGAGAGTATATAACTCTATCATGTAATGAAATAAACCTATAGAGGTATATGTTAGAGAGAGAGTGTGTGTGTGTATTTTAGAGTGTGAATTTATTCAAATGTAATTATTTAATATTAATTAAATTATAATCTATTTAGTGTGTCAATTTTGAGTAAGTGTTAAAAGTGTGGTCATGAGTGAATGCCAGACCCTAGAAATATAGAGATAAAGGTAAACCTAAATTTCCATCCTATTGTTATTAAACCAAGTGGTATAAAAAAGGTTATTTCCTTGTAGGTTATGTGTGTGAAAATATTATATGATTTAGTTCAAATTTTTGAAAGAGAAGTTTGTTGAGTGTGTTTTAAGTTGTGAAAGAGAATTTTGCATAAGTTTTTTTAGGTGTGAGAGAAGTCATGCAAGTTGAGAAGGAGTTTGAGAAGATATATTTTTAGTATATTTTAGTTTATGAAAGATAATCCTATTGATTTAGATGAGAATAACATAAAAATTAAGAAGAACACAAGAGGTAGAATACTTGACAAAGATGTTGAAAATATTCTAGGCAAGACTAAATATGATGAAGATGATTGAAAAAAGTGGATATGTTACAGTTGTGAGTGAAGATAATGAAAAGGAGATGTTGATGGGGTTATTTTTCATACAAGCAAGGTTATATAATTTAGAAAGAGGCCAAAAAAGAGGAGGAAAATGTTATAGTATAAGGAAAACGCCAATAGAGGTTAATATGAAGGAAACATATAAGTCTCATTATGATATTTTTATTTTATGGAAAAGAAAGTCCATAACAACTCATGGAATGGATAATTGAGTTTTAAATATGTTTTGGAGATGAAAATATTGAGGACCCTATGAGAGTAAATTTTTCAAGTAAAATATTATGTGGAGTTGTATATGATAATTAGAGAGTTATCCAATATAAGATAAAAGAGAAAGGAAAGATGAATATAGAGAGTTGGGAACATATGTTTTCCAAGTTGATGGGTCATGTTGCATACCTAAGAAGGAAAGTAGACTGGATGAATAAGATTCATATATTGAGGCTTGAGAGATAATATAAGAATAATATTTACATGAAATATAAATGAAGGGGAATTTTTCATGTAAGTATCTTAAGTATACTTTTATAGGTATGAAGGAGAAGGATGTGTATGTAGAGAATAAGGTTGTCTTGGAAGATAACAATAATGGGAGGTTTCTATGTGAGAAACCCAAATTATTTTAAAAATAACAAGGTGAAATAAAAATTTAAATATCCTATAGAGGAAAAAATCCTCATGAAATAAGATATGGAAGTGATAAATTATTCACTAGACCAAGTGGTATGTGACCATGTTTCTAGTATATATACAAGGTAGTTTAGGCCTATTTGTGTGTGTGTAAAACATGTGAATAAAATATTGAATGATTGATAAGAATGAGGTCTTAAAATGAGACCATAACAATATATCATAGGTGTGATGATCAAAATTCATGAGGTGGTTGAGTTGGTGCTAAGTCACTCACAGAGTTGGTGTTTCCTTACAAGTAGGTGCTTACTAAAACCTAGTCAAGTGGGTACTTGACATTATTAGGGTTGGTGCTCCAATTTGAATCGGTGATCAACAAAATTTGGTATTTTATTTTATAATAGTGTATTCCATTTTTATATATCATAGTGGATTGTATTCCCCTTGATGGTTTCCCACTCATATATGTGTTATCTTGTCTAAATGGTTCTTTATGCTTTGCTAGATCACTATGTTGCTTTAATAGTTCATGAAAGATTAGGTATAATTAAAAGATATCTTTCAATTAATGATTCACCCTCTTATTAATTATGATTATAATAATTGGTATTATATCCTAGTCTTTTGAATTAGGCCTAATAGCTTAAAGGAGATCCTAAAAGCACAAACATGTCTAGTCATCAGGTACAAGTAGGTTTCTCAACCAATAAATATCCTCTCTTAAGTGGGACTAGATATGAATTTTTAAGAATTATAATTAGTACCTATCTAATGTCCTTAGGCTATGACATATGGTAATATATTGTTGATGGATTCACTCCACCTTCTACACCACCAATTGATGTAGCAAACAAGAAGATAAATGATAAAAACTCTAAGGCAATGAATGACATTCTATGTGTTATTTTAGAGGTAAAATTTGTAAAGGACATGAATTTTTATAATAAAAAATGGGATTTAAGAAAATTTGAAAACCATCTATGAAGGAGACACCAAAGTCAAGTTGGTAAAGTTGTTGACCCATGGAAGGTAGTTTGAAAGTCTATGAATGAAGGAGGATGAAAACATTGCATCTTATCTATTAAGAGTAGATGAAGTGTTAAATTTCATTATAGGTCTATGAGGGAAGTTATAATAATAAATGGTAGTAAAAAATGTATTAATATTCTTGATATTTAAGTTTAATTCAAAAATGTTTTTTGTCGAGGAGATCAAAGATATTAATATACTATAGATGGATGAGCTTCATGACATATTGACTTCCTATGAAATGAGAAAAAGTGATAAAAGACATTCTAAGAAGGAAGATGCATTCAAAGATGAGAAAAATTCATAAGGTAAAAAGGTCAAGGATGAAGTTGATACAAACATTGATGAGGACAAG
Organism: Torreya grandis; assembly: GCA_037957365.1. Lineage (NCBI taxonomy): Eukaryota > Viridiplantae > Streptophyta > Pinopsida > Cupressales > Taxaceae > Torreya > Torreya grandis. The sequence goes on from JARHVA010000442.1 coordinate 3,267,422, forward strand.
ATAAAAGCCATGTTTGTTAGAAAACTAAGGAAAGGATGAGGTAAGTATAAGGGCAAGTTTCCATTCAAGTGATTTAAATATATTAAGATTGGTCAATTTGAATCTAAATGTCCTAAAAAGGATAATAATGAGCATGATGGAGAGAATGATGAACATCATGGTGATGATTAGAATTTTTATAATCCTAACAAGATAAAAAAGAGTTTTAAGAAGTATAAAGGTAAGAAAGAGTCATTAAGAACAAGAGAAATTTATATATAAAATAAGATAATAGATAGTATGATATAAGTGACATATTTGCATCTGAAAGTGATGATGATAGTAATGATCATCATAGTAATGAAACCTTATTCATGGATTTAGAAGCAAACAATGAAGGTTGTTCAAAAGGGAAGAGTCTTATAGAAGATGAAGAATTAGATGAAAAAGAGATTGAATTGAACCTTGAGGTAGAATTGGTGAGTGATCTAGAGGAGTTTAAGTTCTAAATAAGGAATAATTAGAAACTGAGATCATTGGTTAAGATTTATGAGGAATAAATCAATGTCTTTGAAGATATACCAAGTAAAACACCAATGAACATGAGTATATCATTAAATAGTTGAAAACTTAGATTGAGATTGTCATTACAAGTCTTAAGACCAAGGGGGAAGAGTGCATCAATTTTATAATATAAATGGAGTCCTTGAAGGTATAATTAGATCAGGTAATAATCAAATTGAAGACACATCATAAATTTGAAAAGAGAGTTGAAGTTCTTAGTGATATTTTGAATAGTTAGAGGTCTCCAAATGATAAGACGGGTCTCAAGTTTAAAGAATACCAAAATGAAAACAAGGAGAGTCAAAAATCAAAGGAAAATGGACTATTAAGAAGTGATAGTACTGATAGAGTAAAGATCTATGTAAAAAATTTAAATTTTATACTCAAATTGATCATCAATGAGTCAAAAGGAATTTGTATCCTTTAATAGGTAATTAAAGTAGAGGTTCATCATTCAACATCAAAAAAATAAGGTATGTGAATATTTTTAATGGTTACTATTTCTCATGCAATCTATATGGACTTAGATCTATGGATTGTAGACATCATTCTATAATCAAAATCTCATGGAAGAATAGGGTGAATGCTCATATCAAAAATATAAGTATAATTATGTGCTATTATTGTAATCAGAGAGGACATATTAAAATGGATTTCAATATGGGGCATATGAGAAATATTATTCAAGATAAAAGGTTATATATTCATATCATTGAGAAGTGGATCAAGAAGTTAGACACTGTAGACAAAGTGAAGGAGGAGTAGAATACTAAAGGAGAAGAATCTATGCTAGCTTAGACTATCATTCACATCCAATATGAAGGCATGAAATTTTATATAGATAATTATTGATCAAGGAAAATGATATGGGACAAGATCAAGTTAATTTCATTGAAGAAGAATGTTTTAGGGATAGTGAGATTTGGAGACAACACAACTACCAATATTATTGACAAATGTATCTTGAGTTTGGACAATGGGAAGACAAATATAAATAATGTTATGTAAATATAAGGATTAAAGCATAAATTTTTTAGTTTAATTTAAATTTTCAACCAAGGACACGCACTAACCTTTCATGATATAGGATGTGATATAAGGAGATCCAAATTAGGAAGGCTAATTGCTGATGCTAAAAGGATTGAAAATAATTTGTCTTTAATGAGATCAAGAAGGAGAGATGATTTATGAGAAATATGGATAAATTTTAGATATGTAATAAAATGTTAATCCACATAAACTTTTAGAATATGGTCAAGATAAGATCTAAGAAGTATATGAAGAATATGTTTAAAATCACCAAACCTACAAACACACTTTGCAAGACATGTCTACTTGGTAATAAAAATAGAAGAAGGTTCAAGTATAAGGAGTATTATAATATAATACCTCTAGAGTTAATACACATTGATCTTTATGTACCTACAATAATCAAAATCATTTAAGGAGATATCTATTTCATGTTACTAATAGATGACTCCACAAAAATGACTTGGGTAGCATTCTTGAAATAAAAGTCATAAGCTATTGATAAGTTCAAGGCATTTAAGGATCTAGTTGAGAATGAAAATAATGGGAAGATTAAGTGCCTAAGATATGACAAAGGAGGAGAGTTTTGGTTTAATAATTTTGATAAATTCTATGAGGTAATGGGATAAGGAGACAATTCTTAGCAATTAGGACTCATCAGAATGGGGTAGTTGAAAGAAAAAATAGAATAGTTCAATAAATGATAAGGACTATGCTAAATGAATCAAGATTATCTGATGGATACTGGAGAGGGGAAGTGAGTATTTCACTCTACATTTTGAATAGAGGATAGATAAGGAATAATGGTAATAAGACCCCTTATAAACTATAGAAAGGTAGATCTACTAATGTGGAAAAGTTTAGAGTGTTTGGAAGCAAATGCTTCATCAAAATAAATGAGGAAGACTTAGATAAGTTTGATTATAGATATGATGAAGGTATATTCTTGGGAACTCATTAATATGTTTAGCCTATAGATTATATAATAAGAGGTTGTAGAAGATTGTGGAAAGAACCAATGTGAAGAGTGATGAGACAAGTTCTAAAAAGTCACACTTACAATCAAAGGACACATCAAAAAAATTGGACTTAAATAATGAATAAAAAAATAGAAACATATGAGGAAGAAGAATAAGTTGAGGAAAGACAAGATTCAGAAAAAGGAGTTTAACTTGATAGCCTATACATATGTATATTAGGTAGGGAGTCTAGATGATAGGAAGAGAACTAGTGGAGGATATTTCTTCTTAAGAGAGTACCCAGTATCATGGATAAGCAAGAAGCAACCATCTATGGAATTATCTACTTGTGAGGTTTAATAAATTACAATAACATCATGTTTCACTCAAGTCTTATGGATGAGACAAACCTTAAAAAACTACAAGGTAGAGTATGATATTCCTATCCCTATCTATTGTGATAATACAAGTGTCATAAGCATCTCAAATAATCCTATCATACATGTAAGTACTAAGCACATTCCCATTAGGTATCATTTATTAAGAGAATATGTAAGTGACAAAAGTGTTAAAATTGAATATGTTTCTATAAATGATGAAATTGCAGACATTTTAACTAATCCACTTCTAAAGGCAACATTTGAGAATCTAAGATAGGAATTGGGAGTAATTCCTACCCATAATAGCCATTGATCAAGTCAAGGGTAATGGGAGCTAATCATGTGGTTCATTAGATCCAAGAGTAGGTGAGTAGTGCCAAGAAAGTATGCATGGAGCTAGGGGTAATATGTTTAGATAATGATTCATAAACTCATAATACTATGTGTTGAGTGTTTTGGTTACAAGAGGTGTGATCCAAGAAGTTGTAGGCATCTCTTTGTCATTTATGTCAAAGAGAGAGAAAGTTTATAATGAATAATAAATTGCTTGTTGAGAGAAGTTTTTGAGAGTGGTTTCCATCAATGACAAAGGGGGAAATTTCTGAGTATTATCATTGATATCAAAGGTACAACTTGTGAAGGTTGATGTCAAAGGTGTTCGAGAATAGTTGGCAGTGTGTGATGTGACAAGGTGCATTAAATGATTGTTGTGATGAGAGAGTTTTATCATGAGATAAAGATAAAGATAAAGAGATATTTTGAAGGTAACTAATGTCTTATTTTTTCATGAAGGTACAGGTCATTGATGTTAAAGTGCATAGGAAGCCTAGTCATGAGCCTAGTCATGACATGAAGAGGTATGTGCATTGAAAAATGAATGAACACAAGCATGTGAAGGTTTTATGGCACTATTTTATCATGAAAATAAGGTATATATACATTAATTATAGTTTTAAGGTGAGATTATAGGGGTAAGAACATCAATCTAAGTCTACACCTAAACCACTCTTAGACCCTACCTGGCCTAGTGAGATATGAAGATCAGATTTCAAGGAAATTATGCACATGAGAGCATGAAAAAAGGTAAGATAATTTTTTTAGTCATGATCACAAAGTTTTGTGTCAATATTTGAAATGAAAGTTTGTGAATCATTATTTTAGTCCTTATCGATCTTATAGAATGAGGTCTCAAACTCAAAAAACATTTTTAGACATTCATTGGCATGTGTAAAATTTTCATGAGAATATAATATTTTAAGGAGAGATGGGGAAGGGTTATATATAAGATCTCTATGCATTATTTTTGGATTTAAGTGACAGTCCTTTATGAATAATTGTTAACACCAAAACCTATGTTAAACCTCCATAAAACCCTAATAATGACCTGATATGAAAGATTTTGTTAAAAATATATTAAGATGGATTAAAATACCTAGATAAGCTATTTTATCATGTATTAAAATCTCCAAATTACCTTTAGGTGGTGGTCGTTAGTTAGATGAGACAAAAAATGCATAGATACAAGCTTATTTATTAATAAATTATTGTAACTTTCAAAATTTGAATTGGTAACAAAAGGAAAATGGATGGTATAAGAAGATAAAAAATCATTTTACATGTCCATTATGATTTATATATATGTTATAGCCTTAAAATTTTATAATTTGGTAATCCAAGTTAGCCAATCATAGATATACCTAATGGTGTGAATAGTGTAAAACCCAGGTAGAGATGAAAAGATAGATTTGAAGGTCTGTGTATGATATATTGATGAAAAAAAGTTAATGAAAGAGTTATTTATGACTTTCAATTCATGATATTTCTTTTATAAGCTTTGGAGGTCAGTGTATATAGTGAAAAATTTACTCATAAAATGGCCATTTGGTTTAGATAAAACTGTGAAACATAGGGTCAAGAAATTGGTTTGTAAGACCAATATTTACAATTATAAAATATAAATTTTATATCTGAGGATGTTTTGGAGATATCATAGGAATTTTTTATGCATCAATAGTCATGACAAGTGTCTACACAGGTGTTAGAGGTCTAATCCATCATGACTAGTTTTTGAGGTGAATTGGCAGTTTTGAGTAAGTGAGTTACAAAGATGTTCTTGAGCCTTTAGTTGACTTAATAGAGATGTTCATGAATTATAGAGTCTTCAAGGAATTATAAAGGATCTTATATAGTCAACAAAAATATAGAATAATATCCATAAATAAGTTTGAGGATTGGAAGTCAAGACTATATTCAAGACTGCATACTCAGAATCTCCAATTGCAACCTATAACTAGTTGAAATTATTGCCTAACATAGTAGTTTATGATAGTGAAATAAAACATTTGAAAAGGATTAGAGATAATATTTAGTTATTTTAATGAAATTTAAGAATTTTAAATATGATTTCAACATTAAGTAAGGATTCTATAAATCCCATTCTATAGACCATCTCAAAAGAGTATGTACAAGAAGTTAGACACCTGTAGATTTGTATAAGAAATGAAAAGAATATCTCAAGTCTTGGGAATAATGGATTAAGGTGTGTTTTAAAGATAGAAGGTGATCAGAGTTTACAAACCATCTGAGATCAGGTTTCTTATGGGTCATATAATCCTACTTTGATTAGTGTTTGCTTCTTTCAAAAATTTGAAGGGATTGTAAGATGAAATAATGAAATTATGACACTTTAATAGTTCATGATGATGACATAGCCTCACAAAATTATCTATTTCACTTGAATATGGATAAACACTAAACACCTTACATAGACCTAGTTATATACATAGACTTATATGAGGTAGGTAGTCTTGAATAAGTGGTTAGGGGGATGTCATTGAAGTGAAATAGATAACATTGATAACCTTGCTGAGATGGTAAAAATAATACACATACACTTCATGATTTTTTAAACATATAACAGTGAAAATAATATAGTCATGACAACCTTTAAGTAGTTCAACTCACCCACAAGCCTTTACAAGACTACTAGCCTTGAAGAGCTAGTAAAGTTAGAGTAGAGTGATCATTAGGAGTCCTAAGAAGATGGTGAAATCATATGAAAACTATACATGGAAGTTCAGAACCTAGATAGTAAGAGAAATAGGGAACATATAGGCACTAGGGTATAACTATCATCTTGATCTAAGAACCCTAGTCATAGGCTGGTGGCATATCCAAGGATTTTGATGAAGGATTGTGACTAGATGACATTTTAATAGGTTAAGGAAGATTTATCAAACCTAATTAATGTCATTGAAGATCAAATCAAGTTCAAAACATACACCTACAAACCTCATTCTTGCTCAAACCCCTTAGAATGTTTGTTCTTCAACCCAAGGGTCATCATATTTTTCTCACACCTTTCATGAAAATATTCATGGGGTTTAATGGTTATTGGATTTATTATAGGGGTCCCATAACAACAATATTGTGGATTTAGGAGAGAGAGAGGGGTTATTATTTATGAACAATTATTAAGACCCTAAACATGTCTTAAAATTATCTTAAAACCCAACAATGGCCATGTTGCAAATATGGAATTATAAATCACACCTAATTCCATATTTTTATTATAAATCCTCTTTAATATTTTTCTAGACTCCAAGTGGCTCATCCACATATACTTGAGATGTACATATTATTATATAGATTGCCATAAATGCACTATCTTACATATTTTTTTAGTATTTTATAGTCATTTTGGAGAGATGGACACTTTATAATAATTTTAATAGGTCCCTTGAAATTATTTCATCTCCTCAAATCAATAATTTTTCTTAAGAACCCTTAAAAGTGACTAAACAAACTCGATATTACAAGGCTATCCAAATAGTCTTATGAAGGGCTTATTTTTAGCTGTTTCATGGTTTGGATATAATCACAATGTTTCATAATAAAAAAATTGACATGGAGCTTGGTATTTTCATGGTTAAATTGAATAACACACTTCCCATAGGTTTAACATGTGCATGAGGAGTTTAGATCCAAAACCCACTTTCTAGGTCTTATTGGTAGAAAAGAAAGGTAGACAAAATGGGCATCCACTCAGAGTCTAAAGATAAAATTAAAAATGGAGTTTTAATAGGATATATTTTCCTATAATATTTCCTTATTTTTTCAATATCATCTGTAAAACTCCCACATAAGGAGATTTACAGGAAAAAAGGCCACAAAGAATGAGGCCTAATTGAGGCTTTGGTAGAGAATGAATTGTCAAGGCTAGTTTGAGGCCTCAAAATGGATTTTTTTAAGTCTAATATGATGTAAATAGGCCATAAATTAATTTTGGATGAGATAAAGTAACTAAAACCAAGTTTTGACAGTTGCGTGCAAAATAGGCCTAAAGAGATGAAAAACCCTCTAGACACCTTGCATGAGAAAGAGGTGATGTGTCAAGGAAAAATTATTAGGGTCAATTGATAGGTGTCAAGAGTAGAAAAAATATTTATAATAAATTTATATTACCATTAATAAGGCCACTTTTCTTTCAACATGTCAAGAAGAAGATGAGTTTCAAAAATCTAGTCAAGGCGTCAAGCATGCAATTCAACTCCCACGCCACTTGGAGGGTCAGAGCATTTGAAGAAGAGATACACATGGAATATTGGACCTATTTAGATATTTATATAATTACTATTCTTATTTTAACCTACATGACACTTTTATTCTCTCTCTCTCTCTCTCTCTCTCTCTCTCTCACACACACACACACACACACACACACACACACACACACACACACACACACACACACACACACACATTCTTTATATATTGAGCCACTTTTATTTAAGTTTGTATCCTCCACTTAGGTATGGAAAATACCTACCCCATTTGTATGCATTTGATAAATGAGAAGTAACTGGTTTACCTCCTATTTTGACTATACTTAGTGCGCATATGAGAATATTTGATATTGTCAATTGAATTGACTTGTCTTCTTTGGCATGTTATCTTTTTCTAACAACTAGATGCAGTTTGAAAGCTTATTTTGCAGGTCATGTGAAGTGTATGAGTGTGTTTCAAGAGTTGAGTGAGTTTTTCTATCTTCTAGTGTCATTTAGGACCTCTTGGTTAGTTTTATTAACTTAAGTAACCCTCATAACCTTCACATTGAAACACTCATGTGAGAGATTCAGATTAAGAGTAGTGTATGTAAGGTTATTTTTCTTGATTTACAAGTACACATGTAGTTGGTTGGTAGTGGTCAAAACATATTTGGTGTATCACACCATTAGAGTAGGTTTCTCTCCCTTTTCCTAGTAAGTTATATATTAATGTGTGAGCCTAAGTGATTCATCAAGGTGAGATAACCCCTTTAATATATGTGTTTACCCCTATTATATGAAACCTATAGGTCTAGGGGTAATCCTATGTTTCACCAAATTTAGAGAGGTCTAAACAACCTTCTCCTAGGGTACAAATTTTTTTCATAATAGTTCCTTAGCACAATCTAAGAGAGTGAATTTTAAGGGATTAGAGGGTAATTATTCCACTTGATCATGCTATTCAGGTTCTTACTCAGTGTGTATGAGAGGATCAGGTATTGTAGGCTAAATAATCTTCAACTAGTCTATGTTACCATATTGTGGCATCATATAAATAACAAAGACTGACTACTTCCTAGGTGATCTCTTAGTTTTTACCACTATGGTTACTATGGTAGGAGTGAAAGAAGGAAAGGATGAGCCCAACTAAGTAGAAGGGGATGTAACTGAAGTGATAGAATAAGCAATGGAAGAAATGGACAAAACCAATGTTGATAGAGTGGATTTTAGTGGAAGGTAAATAGAAGGGATGAAAACCATAGGGATAAAAGCCATAGTAGTGGAAGGTGGAATAATAAAGTGGTGGTAGGAAAATTTGTGGATGGGTGTACGAATAGTAGAATTGTAGAGAATTTCAACTAGGGAATGAATGTGGAGACCACAAGGCCATGGGTGATTGAAATTATAGGTCAAGACATCAAAGGGGGAAAACTCATTGGAGATGTGAGTAAGGGGCCCTTACCAAATGAGTCACCTATGATAAGTGCTTTGGTCTTAAATGCCTGTAAGCTTAGAAAATTCACCTATTAAATTTCCTCTTCATCTACCTCCTAGGTTTGAGGGGTATGTGGTTTATACTTTAGCTTACTTTGATATGTCGTGGTTGTTCTCCATACCTATGGGCCTATGGACTATGATGGAAGAGAAGAGGGAATAGTGATTGGCATTGGGGCTGAATTAGCCACTATTTCCTCTTCATTTAAGGAATCCAAGCATATAATCCATGCTTCCACTTAAGCATTGCCTCCAACTTTAAGTAGATCCTCATATAACTCTTTCTTGACCTTAATCAACTCAAATAGTGAAGGTTGAATTGGGATAATATGTGCTTGTTCTTGTATTGAGGTAGGAAATTGTTCTTCATTAGCTTGTTCTTCTTGTTCTTCTTCTTTTTCATCTCCACTAAGTGGTGCCTCAAATACCAATTAATATTGGTCTTGAGGTTAGATTTGAGCTTTTTGGGGATTAGGTCCTTCTCCTTCTGGCTAATTTGTTTGCCTCCCACTCCAAAAATTAAAGGATCTCCATCCTCTATGAGGTGGAATTCTACCCATTGCTTTACTAAGTGTCAAGGAAGGTTCTACTTGTGTTACTCTCAACAGGTCCTCACTTAGCCCTATATTTGTATCCCTTCATCTTACATCATTGTCATATTTGGAATTTAAGAAATAAAAGTCATGATCAATTGGCTCATGCTTGTAATCAAGAAGGTTATACTTGCGTCACTCTAAATAAGTCCTTATCCCTATATTTGTGTCCCCCTATCTAACCTCATTTTCATCTTTGGAATTAAATAAATGAAAGTCATGATCAATTGGCTCATGCTTGTAGTCAAGGTCGAGGGTGTGAATTTTCTTTTGGACCTTGCTATGAGGGTCCTAGTTTTTGTGAGGAAGGGTGGGAAATGCATAAGCCTTCTTGGCATTGACAGCCTCTCTAAAATATCTAAAAATGGTGTAATTCATTTTCATAATGGTAATGTGAGATATATAGAAGGTGTCCTTATTTTTTGTTAGCTCCTCATTGATGTTGTTCCAAATTTGATGAGTGATTTATTGATCAGCTACCTTGTGTAGAAAAAAATTTAGAAGTTGAAAAGGATCTACCTTATGACCCAACACCATGATTAATGTGTAATTAAGATATAACCACTAGTCTCTAATGTTATTTTATATTATCCATGTTATGATTGTATAAATTCTTGACAATGGCTTGTTATGGATAACTATCCATACTTGAGGATAAAGGTCCTTGATAATATTGATTATGTTCTTTGCATATGAATATATATGTATAAAGATATAGTAGTCACAAATCCTATTTTTAATGACTTCGGCATTGGGATCCCACAAGAATCCATTATTTCTATACATAGTGCCCATGATTGCATCTAAAAGATAGGATGTCATTTAAAAATTTCCACCTAGTGGAAACTTGTCCTTCTACAAAATATGCTCTTGGAGGTGTGCACTAATGATTTCCCCTAAAGTGTAAGTGAAATCTAAGGTAGTTATAAGGTATATAAGGATAACCCATTCAAGGTTCATGAAGTAGATACTATCATTATCGAAGATCATATTCAATAGTGCCATCCCTACATGGATTCCCATTCTAAAAATGGTAATGGGGATAGGGATCTTAGCATGTTATTTCAAGGTAAAATTCTCCTAGGGTAGAAACCATTTTGAAAGAGATCATTATGGATGGTTGGCCTTTTTAGATGTAACTATAATATGCAAATCACAAGTAACATATATAATGGGCAAGCTTAAATACCTATTGAATTCTTCTCTAGATATACACATGACAATAATGTCATTGTCTATGTAATGAAAATATCCTCCATCCATGATTATTCCTTTGAAGAATAGTTGGTGCTTGAATGGGAGTAGGCCCTTTAGCATCAATATGTCTTCCTTAAGTGCAAATGAATCCACATTTTCAACTACTTCCCATAATGTTGAATAATTTAAGTAACAACTATCACACATAATAGGCTAAAACATAGTATCAAGCTATTTTGTAAAATACTTAATAGATAGCTTAGATGGTCATAGAGATCCTTGTAGGTCCTAGATGATGATGCTATTGTAACTCTATTGTGTATTGGTATGTTGTAAGCTTTTGATAATGGTGTTTCATCACTTAACTAAATCTCTCAAGTCATAAATCATTATGATAATAGTTAGGGTTCTTGGGATCACTCGATGCTAAAGTCTACTCAAGCTCAAATTATTGAATGATATGAACTTGTTTCAAATCTCAATATAAATAGACCTACTACATTTATTTTTAGTTCATGCATCATTCCTCATCAATGTCTATGATCTCGTCACCTTCATTCAATTCAAATTTGACCACCCTATCCTTGTGTGCATGCCATGTATGATGCTTTATCATTCAAGGTGTCATGATGTAACCTTCCAATCTTACCATGTGTCATTGTATAGCTTAGTCAAAAAAAATTAATTTTTTTTAGGCCTATAGAATCTGAAGCATAAAATACCTTTTAGAAGGATTTGCTCCCAAAGTTTTTGAAATAAAATTTGTTAAGACAAAGATGCCAAAATAAACCTATCGAAAGGAATCCTTTTGATGAAAAGTATATGAAATTAAATATTTTGATACAAAGCTTTTGATGTGTAAATGTCTAACATAAAATCCTCCAGTAATAATCTTCCCAAAGAGAATGTTTCCAAAGAAACATTTCTCAATACAAATCTTTCTGATATAATCTTTTTGAAATGAAAGTTCCCAAAGACTAAATTTCCATGGTGAAGTCTCTGTAATGAAATTTTATGATGAATATGCTCCCAAAGACCAAGATAACGAATAAATATATCATTTTAAAAACCTATCAAAGTAATCATTACCACCATAAAATTACCAAAACAAAGCTATCGAAGTAGAGCTTCCATAAACTAAACTTACAGTTGACTAAACTTTCCAAAATGATTCCTCTGAAATGAATGTTGCTGATGAAATCCCTTTGAAATGAAAGCTATTGAAGTATTTGTTTCTGACATAAAGCTATCAAAAATAAAGTTCTTGAAGAATAAGTTTCTATCAATAAACCTTCTGATGAAAATCTTTCTACAGTGAGACTTTCAAAATATTTTTTTTTGAAGAAAACTGCCGAAGGAATTATTTTGATGAAAAGTCTTCAAAATGAATTCTCTGAAGAGTAAGTTTTTGAAATGAATATTTTAAATACCCATCAATAAAAACCATTCTTACCTTATTTTCATTAATGGGTTAGTCTGAGTAAGTGCACCAAAAGTATACCGAAACATGATTTTACATTAAAACACTACTTTTGTATAAGTATCACAAGTATTATAACCCTCATAACTCACAATTACCCCTTCAAGATATTCATTATTTCCAAAAAATAAAAGGGGTCCCCATTTTTCAAATAAAAAATATAGAGTGGGGTGTGTTGGATACAATAGGAATTATGAGGATAAAGGTTTTTAACCCAAGATTTATTACACATACAATCCCACTAATTCAAGACCATAAGATATTTAAATAAAGGTAAAGGTTAGTCAATCTAATCTTGGACACCTTATCCATAAGGAGGTAGAAAAGCTATTAAATCCTTGGATTGTGTTCCCCATAAGAAATTTAACCTAGGTTACTAATTTGGTACCAGTTATTAAAAAAATGAGTAAATTATATTGTATGTCGACTTTAAGAATATAAATAAAGCTTTTGAGAAGGACAAATACTCTCTACCTTCTCTAGACAAGGTAATATAAGTAGTAAGTGGTTTTAGAATGATGTCTTTCTTAGATGGGTTCTCAAGTTACAACCAATATTGGTGGAATATAAGAATAAAATTAAGACTATATTTACTACAAAGTGGGGTAATTATACATACAAAAGGATTCCTTTTGCCCTAATTAATGCAGGAGCCACCTTTAAATAGGTTATGTGTCATGAATTTTAAGGATTTATAGGTAAATTAATAATAATTTATATGGATGACCTTACTATTTTTTCAAGTGATAAAACTAATCACGTAAGGAATTTAAATTAGATATTTGAAATATGCAGAAGGTTTTCCATTTATCTCAACCCTAAGAAGAACATATTCGGTGTCACAGATGGCAAATTATTGGGACACATCATTGTTAGAGGTACAACCATTGAGAGGGGGGGTGAATTAATGAGCCCAAATAATATAAATTCAATTTTAAACCTTAAAACACTTAATCAATTACCATAAGCATTCATGAAGCATACACATCATTCATATCAATGAACAAGAGAGACAATGCAAGATCAAGCACATAACACATGATATATGTGAGAAACCCTCTTGGGAGAGAAAACCCACTGGAACCTACAATTGGAATATTGTTCTATAATAAAAATAACCAATTTAGACTAGATAAAACTGATCAAGGAACTACCATCCCTTATTTTAGTGAGACTACAATCCCATAAGGAGATACTACACCTATCTAGATGAGCTGCCACAATAATTAGACCTTTAGAAAGCTTCACCTTATAAGGAGGCTTAAACCCCCTAAATGTTGAGAAACAAAAAAAATGCCTATAAATGCAATAGCTCCTATACATTGATTGCCTACCAATATGATGGATATATAAATTATATTATCACTCTTCAACTCTACACAATCAAAGCATCCAAAACATCCTTTTGGATCACCTTAGACCTCTTTGCCCATTCTCAACCTACAAGAGCACTATTATACCAATAGAATTATGACTTACAAGTCATACACATAGTCCAAAAAATATTATTATCTTCAAATCATTCACTGGTCACCCACCCTTTCCTTCGCTCCACAACATTATGCTCTCAGATACAAATTCCACTCACAAGTATAGAAACCATCACATTTGGTTTCATTATTTATAGAGAATTCATGATCATCACCATCTTGGTTGGTTAATAGGCATGACTTAATCCTTAATTAATCTATCACATAAACACATAACTCAATACCATCCACATAGGTTGGCCATAACACCCATGGGTCACCCTTATGTAGCTACGCCTATCAAATAGGCTCTTTTAGCCCTTACAGGTCTCATGGAGACCTATTCACCTATTTAGCACATAATAAAGAAAATAAAGAACATAATTCCAATTTTAAATACATGGGTCTACTCCTTATTTCCCCTTATACATCCTTAAATTATTACAATCATCTCTTCTCACATTTGCATATGCTCAATCTACTCACACAGTGACCTTGTTCATAGGAACACCATGAATGAACACACAATCAACTTATTAAGCATTATTCATAATAAATATAGATTGATCACACCTAAAAAATATAAAATAAACATATTTATGGAGTATACAACACTCTAAAATATCTAAGACAACATGAAACATTGAAACATCATAAACACAAGCTCAATTACCCTTCTCGGGTTACTTGTAGAACATACCATGAAAACATAGTCAACTTTGAACCTTCATAAATTAGATTGTAAACACTTTCAGATATTAAAATATATATTTATATATGTGTCTTGGATTCCTCTACATATTTTATTTTTACATCATGAGAAAATTCATCTTAGATCAAAAGTTATAGCCAAAACATAGAGTATTAGTTTTTCTTTTATTAAATTCAAATATTCAAATGCAAATGATCATAGTTAAAACTCAGTCACTTTTCTTGTAAATCATGTCCTCACATATTCAAATTAAACATGAACCATATATCTTGATAAAACTTTAACTCATAATTCACCAATGACCAAATGTTAAAATTTGAATAATTGACCTCATCTTGTGCAATCTTTCAACTTTGAACTCATATGCTCCATCGATATTTTTGAGATTGTCCTCACTTTGGAAATACTATAAAACTATCGCATTGATATCTTGAATTTAATACACACCATTTATCCTTGGAAAAATCTTGATCTTTATCTTTTCTCAATGGTAAACATCGAACACTTGGCACCATCTCACTGCATCCTGACATCTTGGAATAAACATGCTCTATTGATCCTTTTGTAAGGAGCTAAATATTTAGTTTATTAACCAACAAACACTTTGAACCATTTAAATTATTATGTACTTTATATATATATATATATATATATATATATATATATATATATATATCCCATGATCCATTGGATCTCAATCTAGTCCTGATATTAACATCATGCAAAAATGACTATGGGGACCATTATTTATCTGCCTAAAAGGCCAAATTTACATAGTCATATCTTTTACCTCGCTCACTCGCATGATCTCAAATTTAGAAAATATGATATCCTTACATAGGATAATCTAACCATATATAAATATAATCCTAGAACCCTTATGCATAAAATATATGATTTCATTAATCTACTCATTCATATTTTTTCTACCATAGAGCCAACTATGTCAAGACTACCTAGAAGGCCAACTTTTCATAAGCATATCTTTTGATGAACTTCATTGCATGACCTAAAAATTAGCATAAATAAACTAAGAATAAAAATTAAAAAACCCATATGATAATTTTATCCTTTTACCTTCACACATGTTAAATACTACAAAATCAAAAGGACTACTCAACATTTCTTGTCACATTTCAAATTTGGCTAAGTATGGGAAAACATTGTCAAACTGCCTAGGATCCCAACTTTGCACTTGCACATATTATGTTTCAATTCATTCAATAACCTAAAATTTAACACATATAAATTATGGACTAATGTTATCACAACCATATTACCAACTCCCCTTGAATCATCCACATGTGGCAATTATGATGTCAACAAACTACCTATGTAGATTTTTTGCCACTAGACCCAACATATCTAGATGAAAAAAATGGACTACCAGATGAATTCCACTTATGAAAATAAGCACTAAAATAATTATATAATTATTATATGGCCCCTTATACATTCTTAAATCACCATACTCATCCTGAAACATCTCTAACCATGATAAAACTGAAGATCAACTAAGCATCCTTCAAGCATACTAGGACAAACACATTGCACACTTTATCATTATCACTTAGAATATCAAGGCACTTCATCCACTCATTAGGACACCTACATAACATCATTAAAAACTCTCCAACAATATCCCTCTTTTTCATTGATGTCAATAACCATCATATTGTAATATATAACTCACCTTCCTTCTCTCTCTTCAAGCACTCCCAGAATATGAACTCTCTCCCCCTTAACGCAATGATAAAGTGGGTACCAACTGATATTTAGGACCTAAAAATACCATAAAAATGAAAGGAAAATCTTATAAATATGATACAAACTCCCCCTTACCTTGAGCTTACCTCTTCTTGCCTTGACAACTTCTTCTTACTCCATGCCAACACTCTCTTCAACCAAACACTAAAACCAATAAATAAATATAAAAAAAACACTAAAATCTGATATAAAATATCAAGAAACATATGAGAGGGACTCCCCCTAAGATATCTAATCCATTACATCACTTGAGCATCTTTAAATCTCCATACACTATGAACAACCACCATACATGCTTACTAGCCTTCTATCTCAAACCACCTCAAGGACCATCAATTAGAACTTCATTCCACTCAAAAAATATAAAAAATGCTCTAAACCAATTTGATAAATCTTATAGAAACATACATACCTTGATATTTTATAAAAATTGATAAAAAAACACTCTTCTTCTTACTAGGCCTATCTAGTCTCCTTGTAGCCCCAGCTAGAACTCGTAGAGCCTAAAAAATTTAGTAAACACATCTTCAAGAACTAAAACTTCATATCTAGATTACTCTCATATGCACCCTGAATCATGCCAATTTGAAATAACTATCTCATCCTCTAAAATATACTTCTTTCACAAACCAACTTGCCAATTAGGCCTTTATCTTGATAAATACAAGAATAATTTGAAAACCACAAACCTTAAAATCTCTATTAGTCTTTATTTGATAACACATTTGGCCCATTAAATATTTTAAGAATCCTCAATCCTTAACTCATAAGGAAAACCACTTTTTTAGCATATCCTAAAACCCTAGAATCTCAAAACAAATAGAGTCAATAAACCTCCTTCTATTCAACATCCACCTTTTAAATTTTTTACAAACCTGGAGATAACCATTACACACTTTTAGACCAAGATTTGAGCTTCCAAATATTTAGGAACTCATACATCCTATAACCCACTATAGGACCTACTTATCCAAAACTCAAAAGTTCTGGTTGATAAATATTTCAATAGCATAGAAATAACACAGTAATAATGAATTCTTTGAGAAGAGATGTAGTATTACTCAAGATCACAATACAAATATATGATTATCTATAGGAGGAGATGTTTGTCTTCACATTTTAGGTTACCTCTTCATTTATACACATTTTGAAATCAGGGGGAGGATGTGGAAGGTCACCAATCTCAAGGGAGATTAAGTGGTTCAACTTCCAAGATTTAAAACAATACAAAATTTGAAGAATTACTATTTTTAAAAACTTACTATTTTTAGACTACACTACTAAAATTGAAATTTGGGGCACTTCCATTGGGTTTTTTGGGGTCAAAATTCATCAATTATAGATCATGCAATCTTACGATGTTCTCATTTTTAGCTTTCCAATGGCTCAAACGATGAGTCAATTAGAGCTACGGTGCAAAAGTTATGACTCCTAGAAGTTCCGTCATCAATTGGGGTGGAATTGTCACCTAAATTGTTGCTCGGATCATTCCTCCCTCCTTGAAAATTAATGGTCCCCATTGCATTAATGTTCCCCATCAAGTGTGGTATTTGTGTCTTTATTTGATTCTCTATGACCCACTCACCTTGGTGGCTAAGCTGGCCCCTTTTGACCACTCGATAAAGAGAAATAGAGAATCCTCTTGTTGTCTTCATCTAGGCATCCACAATATGATCCTCTTCCACTAGAGAAAAACTCTGTGGATCAATCTCATCAATGTCTAGTTGTTCTGCTACAATTGAAGTGTCCAATAGAGGTGGGTGATATGGTTTGAGGAGATCCACATTGAATATTGGATGCAGACCAAGGTAGGCTGGTAGGTTCAACTCAAAATCATTTTCTCTAACTCTTTTGGTCATGGTTTAGTGACCATATCGCAGAGGCTAAATCTTTATGTGTGGGCCTACAAGTCATTTCTTCTGAAGCCGTAACTAAACCTTGTCACCCAAAGCAAAATGGTGTGTAATCCTATGTTTGTCATGGCATTGCTTATACTTCTAATTCATCTTCTCTAGGATGTCATGAACTTGTTGCTGGATGTGTTGCATTTGTTCAATAATCTTTTTTGCTTTTGCTACCTCAAATCTTCCATGAGGTGTGTATTCCATGGTGGAAAATGGAATAGCTATATCAATTGGTGCCATGAGTTGGAACCCAAAACATACTTAGAATGGACTATGTTTAGTTGAGCTATGCAATGCTTGATTGTATCCATGTTATGTGAAAATAAGTCCCTCATCCCATGTGCATGGATGTTTAGAGTGATACATCCAAATCATGTGAACAATCAAGCAGTTTACCACCTCTATTTGACCATCAGTCTGTGGATGGAAGGCTGTGGACTTCATCAGCTTAGTATCCATCATCTTCCATAGAGTGGACCAGAAGATGCTCAAGAACCTGCTATTTTGATCTGAGATATTGGACTTGGGGAGACCAAAATGGAGCCATACATGACTAAAATATAGTTGAGCAGTTTCTTCAGCAGATATATTTTTCTTACAAGTAATCATGATATCCATTTTTGAAAAATGATCAACTACCACAAAAATATAGTCCTTACCACATTTTGAAGTGGGAAAACTTGAGAGAAAATCCATTGAGACAGATTCCCAAGGCCTGGTTGGTTCTGGAAATGGCATGTACAATCCTTGCTTCTTATTTGTTGGCTTGGATATCACACATGGGGTGCAATAATCTTTCCACATCCTTTCACATATGGGGCTAGTAGAAGTGTTTTTGAATAACTACCAATGTTTTTTTGATACCAAAGTGTCCAGCTATCCTACTGAAGTGTGCTTCCCATATCATCTTTTATTGCTCTACAATTGGAACACAAATGTGCTACATATGACATAAGATATTATCTTGCAAATAAAAATTAGAAACATGTTTACCTTTTTGAAGTGCTTGATATGTATCATCAAAGGTAGGATCTGCTTCATACAGAGCACCCCAAGTGGCAGCCTCATGTCCGCACAGGTCAAGAACTATTGTGAGTGAAGTAATTGGTGGGTGGCTTAGACAATCTGTAGCTATATTTGAGCTCCCCTTTTTTATGTTTGATTATCAGGTGGAATTTTTGAAGATATGTGGCCCACTTTTGGTGCCTCTCATTTTTTAGTTTGCTTTCCATTTGGATGAATTCCAATGGTCTGTGGTCAGTGCAGATGACCGTCTCTTTCCCCAAGATGTAGTGTTTCCATTGTTTGCAGGCTTACACAATGGCATAGATCTCCTTATCATATGTTGGATATTTCCTGACTATATTAGTGAAATATTCACTGTGATATGCAACATGATGGCCATGTTGCATGATGATAGCTCCCATGTCATATTCAGATGCATCTGTCATCAACTCAAAAGGTTGATGAAAATTTGGCAAGGAAAGAATAAGGGCTAAGCAGAGTCTGTTATTCAAATTCTCAAATGCCCTTTGTTGTATTTCACCCCACTGAAATGTAGCTTTAGCTCCTCCTTTAATCACTTGGGTTACTGACCAAGCAACAAGTGAAAATCCAAGAATAAACCTGCAATAGAAATTTACAAGACCAAAAAAGCTATGAAACTCTATGAGGGTCCTTGGTGTGGGCCATTCTCAAATAACCGAATATTTTTTGGATCAACATGGACCCCTTCCTCATTCACAATGTACTTGAGGTACTAAATTTTTGTCATCTTGAATGTGCATTTGTCAATATTTGCATATAACTTATGCTCCCAAAGAGTTTGAAGCACCTTAAGAACATGTTTCAAATGTTCTTCCCATGTTCTTCTATAGATTAGTATGTCATCTAAGTAGACAACCATGAATGAGTTGGTGAAGGGTCATAGGATGTCATCCATCATCCTCATGAAGGTTGTAGGTGCATTAGTTAAGCCAAAAGGCATAACCAACCATTCAAAAATCCCCTCCTTATATTTGAATGCAATCTTTCAGACATCAGTGGGATCGATGGGAATTTGGTGATAACTAGATTTGAGATCAATTTTGGTGAAGAACTTCACACCATGGAGCTGGTCTAATAGGTCATCAATACTGGGGAGAGGGTAGAGATTCTTCACAGAGATTTTATTCAGGGCTCGGTAGTCAATACAAAGCCTCCATGTTCCATCTTTCTTTGGTCCCAATATAATTAGGCTACCACAAGTTGAAGATCTTGGCTTGATGTGACCCTTTTGGATCAATTCTTGAATCTATCTTTTTATCTCATCATTCTCCAAAACTGATCTACAATACACAAGACTATTAGGCAAAGGTGATCCTAGGATCAAATTGATAGAATGTTTTACCTAGCAATGCAGTGGAACTCCTGTGGGTGACTTAAATAAGTCATCATCTTCTATTATGATTTATCCTATCTACTTTTGTTATTGTGTTGATTGTGTAGTCAAGACTACAACATTAGCCTTCTTAGATTTCTGTGGTTTGACCACCATGATAACAAATTAATTTGTCTTCTCCACCAATCTCTTTCATTACTTAGCACTAATTAGGGAGATATATATGGGAGGTGGTACCTCTGGTACCCTATAGTGCCATGTTCCAAGAGTGAGGGTGATCCTTTTAGTTTGTGATTCATAGATGCCATGTTGCTCATACATGAATGACTAAACAAGGAGTACATCACAAACATCTAGATTGACCACATCACACAAGACTTCATCTTGGAATGGTTTTATAGCATATGAAAGAAGAAATTGATGGTTGACACAGAGATCTCTCCCTGGGCTCAACCATCTAATACTTTAGGGATTTAGATGAGGCTTCATGGATAGATTTAGACTTTTCACAACTTTAGCAGAGATTAAGTTCTTTTGACTCCCACTATCAAGAATGAAATGTAGAGGCTTACCTTTTACCCATAATTTGGAGTGAAACAATCTTTCCTTGTCATCTAGTCTTTCCTCATGGGTCTATGATGAAGCCACAATGGTGCCAAGCTCAACATTTACAATTTCTTCTTTTTCCTCTTCAACTGTGGGTTGTGTATGAGGCAGAGTAGTAGATGTCGAGTATTGTGACTCAAAAAGTAGTGACTTGATGGCTCGACATTCTTCTTTGGAGTGAGTTCTAGTTTTGTGGTAATCACACCATTTTCTAGCTTTCTCCTTCTAATATTTCTTATCCTAAAACTCCTTCTTCCAATTTTGGCCTCGAGTTTGACCTTCCTTGTCACTTGTCCATTTTGAGGGCTGAATCTTCGTATTCTTTCTGCCATGCTTCTACTCAATCTTCACTGTGAATTTGTATGCCTCATCGAGGGTTTCCAAATTGAAGATTTCCATTTGCCCCTCTATGTACCATTGTAGTCCACCATGAAAATTGAGAGTCTTATGTTTCTCACTTTTTTGAATGCCCAATATTGAAGACAAAGAATGAAAACTGTCTGTGTAATCTTGAACAAAATTGGTCCTTACATTAGCGAAGTTGTTGCCACTGTATATACAAATCATCATATGCTTCGATGGGATAGTATTCTTATTTCACCACTTCCACAAAATCATCCCAAGTAGGTTCCACATCAAGGCCAATGTCATCTATACTAAACCTCATTTTGTACACTTCCCACTAGTTTTTCATAGGCAATGATGATTTCAAAAGAGCAAAAGTAATATTTTCTCCATCAGTGAACTTATTTACAAATAAGTAGGAAGACAATTGATCCAACTAATTTTTTACTACATTAGCATTGATTTTGCCTTCAAATGTAGGAATATCAAAATTTACTTGAACCTTGAAGGGTGTTGGGGCACTAAAAGGATGTTCCCTGGATGAGGAGCTAGGAAGTGTAGCTGTGGAGCCAAAATTTCCCATTGAAAGTGTTTGAAGAATTTGGGAAAATTATTGTAGCATCTGTGCTTATTGCCATTGGAGGGCTTCATTCACCATTTCCTTGAAAGGATCAGATGTCTCGGTGTCATCCACCATTTGAAGTCATTTGGAGTGAACAAATGGAAAATTTGGAAGTTCTACTATTTCCCACCCAAGCTTCTTGTACCTGACCTCGTCCTCAAGATCATACACTCTCAGGACAAACCGATTTGATACCATAAATCCAAAACTCAAAATTTCTAGTTGATAAATATTTCAATAGCATAGAAATAACACAGTAACAATGAATTCTCTGAGAAGAGATGTAGTATTACTCAAGATCACAATACAAATATATGCTTATCTCTGGGAAGAGATGTTTGTCTTCACATTTTAGGTTACCTCTTCATTTATACACATTTTGAAAGCATGGGGAGGATGTGGAAGGTCAACAATATCAAGGGAGAATAAGTGGTTTGACTTCTAAGATTTAAAATAATATAAAATTTGAAGAATTATTATTTTTAAAAACTTATTATTTTTGGACTACACTACTAAAATTGAAATTTGGGGCACTTCCATTAGGTTTTCTAGGGTCAAAATTCATTGAGAAGAGCTCATTCCATCTCATGACATTCCCCTCATTCTTATCTTTCCAATGGTTCAAATGGTGAGTCAATTAGAGCTATGATGCAAAAGTTATGGCTCCCAGAAGTTCCATCATCAATTAGGGTGGAACTATCACCTGAATTATCACCTAAATAATTGGATGGATCATTCCTCCCTCCTTTAAAAGAAATGGTCCCCACTGTGTCAATGTTACCCATCAATTGTGGTATTTGTGTCTTGATTTGATTCTCTATGAGCCACTCACCTTAGTGGCTAAGCTGGTCCCTTTTGACCACTTGATAAAGTGGAATAGAGCGTCCTCTTATTGTCTTCATCCAGGTATCCACAATCTAATCCTCTTCCACTGGAGCAAAAATTTGTGGATCAAGCTCATCAATTTATAGTTGTTCTAATTCAACTGAAGTGTCCAATAGAGGTGGGTGATATGGTTTGAAGAGCTCCACATTGAATATTGGATGCAGACCAAGGTAGGCTAGTAGGTTCAACTCAAAAGCATTTTCTCTAACTCTTCTGGTGATGGTGTAGGGACCATATCACAGAGGCAAAATATTTCTATGTGGGCTTACAAGTCATTCCTTCTAAAGCCACAATGAAACCTTATCACCCACAGCAAAATGGTGTGCAATCTATGTTTGTCATGGCATTGCTTATACTTCTAATTCATCTTCTCCAAGATATCATGAACTTGTTGTTGGATGTGTTGCATTTGTTTAATAAACTTTATTTCTTTTTCTACCTTAGATCTTCCATGAGGTGTGTATTCCATGGTGGAAAATGGAACAACTATATCAGTTGGTGCCATGGGTTGGAACCTAAAACATACTTGGAATGGACTATGCTTGGTTGAGCTGTGCAGTGCCTAATTTTATCCATGTTGTATGAAAAGAAGTCCCTCATCCCATGTGCGTGGATGTTTAGATTGATACATCTAAATCATGTAAACAATCAAGCAGTTTACCACCTTTATTTTACCATCAGTCTGTGGATGGAAGGCTATGGATTTCATTAGCTTAGTATCCATAATCTTCCATAGAGTGGACCAGAAGATGCTCAGGAACCTGCTATCTCGATCTGAGACAATGGACTTAGGGAGACCAAAATGGAGCCATACATGATTAAAATATAGTTGAGCAGTTTCCTTAACAAATATATTTTTCTTACAAGTAATCATGATATCCATTTTTGAAGAATGATCAACTACCACAAAAATATAGTCCTTACCATGTTTTGAAGTGGGCAAACCTGAGAGAAAATCTATTGAGATGGATTCCCAGGGCCTGGTTGGTTTTGGAAATGGCGTGTACAATCCTTGTTTCTTATTTGTTGGCTTGGCTATCACACATGGGGTGAAATATTTGAGATATCTTTCCACATCCTTTCACATATGGGGCTAGTAGAAGCGTTTTTGAAGAAATACCAATGTCTTTTTGATACCAAAGTGTCCAGCTGTCCTACTGAAGTGTGCTTCCCATATCATCTTTTATTGCTCTTTAATTGGAACATAGATGTGCCCTATATTGAAAGAGGACATTATCTTTCAAATATAAATTAGAAACATGTTTACCTTTTTGAAGTGCTTGATATGTATCAGAAAAGGTAGGATCTTCTTCATACATAGCACCCCAAGTGGCAGTCTCATGTCTGCATAGGTCAAGAACTACTGTGAGTGTAGTAATTGGTGGGTGGCTCAGACAATCTATAGCTATATTTGAGCTCCCCTTTTTTGTGTTTGATTATCAGGTGGAATTGCTAAAGATATGTGGCCCACTTTTGGTGCCTCTCATTTCTTAGTTTGCTTTGCGTCTGGATGAATTCCAGTGGTCTATAGTCAGTGTGGATGACTGTCTCTTTCCACAAGATGTAGTGTTTCCATTGTTTGCAGCATTTCACAATGGCATAGATCTCCTTATCATATGTTGGATATTTCCTGACTATATCATTGAAAGTTTCACTATGATATATAATAGGATGGCCATGTTGCATAATGATAGCTCCCATGGCATATTCAATTGCATCTATCATCAACTCAAAAGGTTGATGCAAATATGGCAAGGCAAGAATAGGGGCTGAGCAGAGTCTATTCTTCAAATTATAAAATTCCCTTTGTTGTATTTCACCCCACTGAAATGTAACTTTAGCTCCTCCTTTAGTCACTTGGGTTAGTGACCAAGAAACATATGAAAATCCAAGAACAAACCTATGGTATAAATTTGCAAGACCCAAAACGCTGTGAAGCTTTGTGAGGGTCCTTGGTGTGGGCCATTCTTGAATAACCTAAATCTTTTCTGGATCAACATGGACCCCTTCCTCATTCACAATGTACCTAAGGTACTAAATTTTTGTCATCCTAAATGTGCATTTGTCAAGATTTGCATACAACTTGTGCTCCCAAAGAGTTTGAAGCACCTTACGAACATGTTACAAATGTTCTTCCCATGTTCATCTATAGATGAGTATGTCATCTAAGTAGACAATCATGAATGATTTGGTGAAGGGTCTTGGATGTCATCCATCATCATCATGAATGTTACAGGTGCATTAGTTAATCCAAAAGGCATAACCAACCATTCAAAGAGCCCCTCCTTAGATTTGAATGCAGTCTTCCAAACATCAGTGGGATCGATAGGAATTTGGTGATAACCAGATTTGGGATCAATTTTGGTGAAAAACTTTTCACCACAGAGCTGGTCCAGTAGGTCATCAATCCTAGGGAGAGGGTAGCAATTCTTCATAGACATTTTATTTAGGGCTCAGTAGTCAATGTAAAGCCTCCATGTTACATCTTTCTTTGGTGCCAAGACAATTGGGCTACCAAAAGGTGAAGAGATTGGCATGATGTGACCCTTTTGGATCATTTCTTGAATTTGTCTTTTTATCTCATCATTCTCCAAAATTGATCTGTGATACATAGGGATATTAGGCAAAGGTGATCCTGGGATCAAATCAATAGAATGTTTTACTTGAAAATGTAGTAGAACTCTTGTGGGTGACTTGAATAAGTCATCATATTCTCCTATGATTTGTCCTATCTACTTTTATTGTTGTGTTGATTGTGTAGTCAGGACTGAAACATCAGCCTTCTTGGATTTTTGTGGTTTGACCACCATGAGAAAAAATTACTTTGTCTTCTCCACCAATCTCTTACATTTCTTAGCACTGATCAGGGAGATAGATGTGGGAGGTGGTACCTCTGGTACCCTATAGTGCCATATTCCAAGAGTAAGGGTGATCCTTTAGGTTTGTGATTCATAGATTCCATTTCAATCATACATGAATGGCTGACCAAAGAGTACATCACAAACATCTAGATTGACCACATCACACAAGACTTCATCTTGGAATGGTTTTATAGCATATGAAAGAAGACATTGATGGGTGACACAGAGGTCTCTCCCTGGGCTCAACCATCCAATACTGTAGGGCTTTGGATGAGGCTTCATGGATAGATTTAGACTTTTCACAACTTTAGCAAAGATTAAATTCTTTTGACTCCCACTATCAAGAATGAAATGCAGAGGCTTACCTTTTACCCATAATTTGGAGTGAGAAATTATTTCCTTATCATCTAGTCTTTCCTCATGGGTCTGTGATGAAGTGATGATGGTGTTAAGCTCAACATCTATAATTTATTCTTCATCCTCTTTGAATGTGGGTTGTGTATGAGGTAGAGTAGTAGATGTCAAGTATTGTGACTCAAAAAGTAGTGACTTGATGGCTCGACATTATTCTTTGGAATGAGTTCTAATTTTGTGGTAATCACACCATTTTCTAGCCTTCCCCTTCTAGGATTTCTTATCCTAAAAATCCTCTTCTTCCAATTTTGGCCTCATGTTTTACCTTCCTTGTCACTTTTCCATTTTGAGGGTTGACTCTTCATATTCTTTATGCCATACTTCTGTTCAATCTTCACTGCAAATTTGTATGCCTCACCGAGGGTTTCCAAATTGACGAGTTCCATTTCCCCCCATATGTACCATTCTAGTCCATCATGATATTTGAGAGTCTTATGTTTCTCACTTTCTTGAATGCCTAATCTTGAAGACAAAGAATGAAAACTATTTGTGTAATATTGAATAGATTGGTCCTTACCTTGGTGAAGTTATTGCCATTGTATGTACAAATCATCATATGCTCTAATGGGATAGTATTCTTCTTTCACCGCTTCCACAAAATCATCCCAGGTAGATTCAACCTCAATACCAATGCCATCTATACTGAACCTCTTCTTGTACACTTCCCACCAGTTTTTCATGGGCAATGATGATTTCAAAAGAGCAAAAGTAATCTTTTCTCCATCGATTAACTTATTTATAGAGAAGTAGGAAGACAGTTGATCCAACCAATTTTCTACTCCATCAGCATTGATTTTTCCTTCAAAATTAGGAATATCAAAATTTACCTGAACCTTGAAGGGTGTTGGGGCATTGAAAGGATGTTCCCTAGATGAGGAACAAGGAAGTGTAGTTGTGGAGCCAGAATTTCCCATCAAAAGTGTTTGAAGAATTTGGGAAAATTATTGTAGCATCAGTGCTTGTTGTCATTGAAGGGATTAATTCACCATTTCCTTGAAAGGATCAGATGTCTTAGTGTCATCCACCATTTGAAGTCATTTGGAGAGAACAGGTGGAAAATTTGAAAGCTCTATTATTTTCCACCCAAGCTTCTTGCAGCCTAACCTCTTCCTTGGGATCATACACTCTCAAGACAAACCAATCTAATACCACTAATCCAAAACTTAGAAGTTCTTGTTGATAAATATTTCAATATCATTGAAATAACATAGTAATAATGAATTCTCTGAGAAGAGATGTAGTATTACTCAAAATCGTAATACAAATATATGCTTATCTTTGGGAAGAGATGTCTGTCTTCACATTTCAAGTTACCTCTTCATTTATAAACATTTATAAAGCATGGCTAGGATGTGTAAGGTCATCAATATTGAGGTAGATTAAGTGGTTTGACTTCTAAGATATAAAACAATACATAATTTGAGGAATTACTATTTTTAAAAACTTACTATTTTTAAACTGCACTACTAAAATTGAAATTTGGGGCATTTATATTGGGTTTTTAGGGGTCAAAATTCATCAAGTAGAGCTCATGACATCTCATGACATTTTTCTCATTCTTATCTTTCCAATGGTTTAAATGGTGAGTCAAATGGAGCTATGGTGCTAAAGTTATGGCTCCCAGAAGTTCTGTCATCAATTGGGGTGAAAACTATCACCCAAATTGTCACCTAAATTATTGCTTGGATCATTCCCCCCTCCTTGAAAAGTAATGTTCCCCATTAAGAAAATGTTCCCCATTAGGTATGGTAGTTATTACTTGATTTGATTCTCTATGATCCATTCACCTTAATGGCTAAGCTGGCCCCTTTTGACCACTCGATAAAGTGGAATAGATTGTCCTCTTGTTGTCTTCATCTAGGTATCCACAATATGATCCTCTTCCACTAGAGCAAAACTTTGTGGATCAAGCTCATCAATTTCTAGTTGTTATGTTATAACTAAAGTGTCCAATAGAGGTGGGTGATATGGTTTGAGAAACTCCACATTGAATATTAGATGTAGACCAAGGTAGGCAGGTAGGTTCAACTCAAAAGCATTTTCTCCAACTCTTCTGGTGATGGTGTAGGGACCATATCATAGAGGCCAAATCTTTCTATGTGGGCCTACAAGTCATTCCTTCTAAATCCATAACCAAACCTTATCACCCATAGAAAAATGGTGTGCAATCCTATATTTGTCATGGTGTTGTTTATACTTCTGATTCGTCTTCTCCAAGATGTCATGAACTTGTTGCTAGATGTGTTGCATTTGTTTAATAAACTTTGTTGATTTTTCTACCTCAAATCTTCCATGAGGTGTGTATTCCATGGTGGAAAATGGAATAGATATATCAATTTTTGCCATGGGTTGGAACCCAAAACATACTAAGAATGGACTGTGCTTGGTTGAGTTATGCAACACCCAATTGTATCCATGTTGTATGAAAAGAAGTTCCTCATCTCATTTGTGTGGATGTTTGGAGTGATACATCCAAATCATGTGAACAATCAAGTGGTTTACCACCTCTGTTTGACCATCAGTCTATGGATGGAAGGCTTTGGACTTCATCAGCTTAGTATCCATCATCTTCCATAGAGTGGACCAGAAGATGCTCTCGAACTTGCTATCTCGATCTGAGAAAATAGACTTGGGGAGACCAAAATGGAGCCATACATGACTAAAATATAGTTGAGAAATTTCCTTAGCAAATATATTTTTCTTACAAGAAATCATGATAGCCATTTTTAAAAAATGATCAACTACCACAAAAATATAGTCCTTACCATGTTTTAAAGTGGGCAAACTTGAGAGAAAATCCATTGAGACAAATTCCCAAGGCCTGGTTGGTTCTAGCAATGGCATGTACAATCATGTCTTCTTACTTGTTGGCTTGGCTATCTCACATGGGGTGCAAGATTTGAGATATCTTTCCACATCCTTTCACATATGGGGCTAGTAGAAGTGTTTTTGATGAACTACCAATGTCTTTTTGATACCAAAGTGTCCAGCTATCCTACTGAAGTGTGCTTCCCATATCATCTTTTATTGCTCTACAATTGGAATATAGATGTGACCTATATGATAGAGGACATTATCTTTCAAATATAAATTAGAAACATGTTTACCTTTTTGAAGTGCTTGATATGTATCATCAAAGTTAGGATTTGATTCATAAAAAGCACCCCATGTGGCAATCTCATGTCCACACAGGTCAAGAACTATTGTGAGTGTAGTAATTGGTGGGCAGCTCAGACAATCTCCAGCTGTATTTAAGCTCCCCTTTTTTGTGTTTGATTATCAGGTGGAATTACTGAAGATATGTGGCCCACTTTTGGTGCCTCTCATTTCATAGTTTTCTTTATGTCTGGATGAATTCCAATGGTCTATGGTCAGTGTGGATGACCATCTCTTTCCTAAAGATGTACTATTTCCATTATTTATAAGCTTGCCCAATAGTATAGAGTTCCTTATCATATGTTGGATATTTCCTAACTGTATCATTGAAAGTTTCACTATGATATGCAATAGGATGGCCATGTTGCATTATGACAACTCTCATGGCATATTCAGATGCATCTGTCATCAACTCAAAAGGTTGATGCAAATTTGGCAAGGCAAGAATAGGGGCTGAGCAGAGTCTATTCTTCAAATTCTCAAAATCCCTTTGTTGTATTTCACCCCACTGAAATGTAGCTTTAGCTCCTCCTTTAGTCACTTGGGTTAGTGACCAAGTAAGATGTGAAAATCCAAGAACAAACCTATGGTATAAATTTGCAAGACCCAAAAAGCTATAAAGCTCTATGAGGGTCCTTGGTGTGGGCCATACTCGAATAACCTAAATCTTTTTTGGATCAACATGGACCCCTTCCTCATTCACAATGTACCTGAGGTAATAAATTTTTGTCATCTTGAATGTGCATTTGTCAAGATTTGCATACAACTTATGCTCCTGAAGAGTTTGAAGCACCTTACGAACATGTTACAAATGTTCTTCCCATGTTCTACTATAGATGAGTATGTCATCTAAGTATACAACCATGAATGAGTTGGTGAAGGGTTGTAGGATGTCATCCATCATCCTCATGAAGGTTTTAGGTGTGTTAGTTAAGCCAAAAGTCATAACCAACCATTCAAAAAGCCCCTCCTTAGATTTGAATGTAGTCTTCCAGACATTAGTGGGATCGATGGGAATTTGGTGATAACCAAATATGAGATCAATTTTGGTGAAGAACTTCACACCATGGAGCCAGTCCAGAAGGTTATCAATCTTGGGGAGAGGGTAGTGATTCTTCATAGAGATTTTATTCAGGGCTCGATAGTCAATGCAAAGCCTCCATGTTCCATCTTTCTTTAGTGCCAAGATAATTAGGCTACCACAAGGTGAAGAGATTGGCCTGATGTGACCCTTTTGGATCAATTCTTGAATCTATCTTTTTATCTCATCATTCTCCAAAATTGATCTGTGATACATAGTACTTTTAGGCAAAGGTGATCCTGGGATCAAATTGATAGAATATTTTACCCTGCAATGCAGTAAAAATCACGTGGGTGACTTGAATAAGTCATCATATTCTCTTGTGATTCATCTTATTTGATTTTGTTATTTTTTTGATTATGTATTCAGGATTGCAACATCAACCTTCTTGGATTTTTGTGGTTTGACCACCACGAGAACTAATTACTTTGTCTTCTCCACCAATCTCTTGCATTGCTTAGCACTGATCAGGGAGACAGATGTGGGAGGTGGTACTTGTGGTACCCTATAACACCATGTTCCAAGAGTGAGGGTGATCCTTTGGGTTCATGATACATAGATGCCATATTGCTCATACATGGATGGCTAACCAAGGAGTACATCACAAACATTTAAATTGACCACATCACACAAGACTTCATCTTGGAATGGTTTTAAAACATATGAAAGAAGACATTGATGGGTGACACAGAGGTCTCTCCTTGGGCTCAACCATCCAATACTATAGGGCTTTAAATGAGGCTTCATGAATAGATTTAGACTTTTCACAACTTTAAAAGAGAATAAACTTGTTTGAATCCCACTATCAAGAATGAAATGCAGAGGCTTACCTTTTACCCATAATTTGGAGTGAAACAATATTTCCTTGTCATCTAGTCTTTCCTCATGGGTCTATGATGAAGAGATGATGGTGTCAGGATTAGAATATAGAATTTCTTCTTCATCCTCTTTGATTGTGGGTTGTGTATGAGGTAGAGTAGTAGATGTTGAGTATTGTGATTCAAAAAGTAGTGACTTGATAGCTCGACATTCTTCCTTGGAGTGAGTTCCAATTTTTTGGTAATCACACCATTTTTTAGCCTTCCCCTTCTAGGATTTCTTATCCTAAAACTCTTTATACTTCCAATTTTGGCCTCATGTTTGACCTTCCTTGTCACTTTTCCATTTTGAGGGTTGACTCTTCATATTCTTTCTACCATGATTCTGTTCAATCTTCACTAAAAATTTGTATGCCTCACCGAGGGTTTCCAAAGTGAAGAGTTCCATTTATCCCTATATGTACCATTTTAGTCCACCACAATATTTGAGAGTCTTATGTTTCTCACTTTCTTGAATGCCTAATCTTGCAGATAAAGAATGAAAAGTGCCTATGTAATCTTAAACAGATTGGTCCTTACCTTGGCGAAGTTGTTGCCACTGTATGTAAGGATCATCATATTCTTTGATGGGATAGTATTCTTCTTTCACTGCTTCCACAAAATCATCATAGGTAGGTTCCACCTCTAGGCCAATGTCATCTATACTCAACCTCTTTTTGTACACTTCCCACTAGGTTTTCACGGGCAATGATGATTTTAAAAGAGCAAAAGTAATCTTTTCTCCATCGGTGAACTTATTTATAGAGAAGTAGGAAGATAGTTGATCCAACCAATTTTTTTACTACATCAACATTGATTTTGCCTTCAAATGTAGGAATATCAAAATTTACCTAAACCTTGAAGGGTGTTGGGGCACTGAAAGGATGTTCCCTAGATGAGGAGCCAAGAAGTGTAGTTGTGGAGCCAAAATTTCCCATCAAAAGTGTTTAAAGAATTTTGGAAAATTGTTGTAGCATATATGCTTATTGCTATTGGAGGGATTCATTCACCATTTCCTTGAAATTATCAGATGTCTCAGTGTCATCCACCATTTGAAGTCATTTGGAGCAAATAGGTAGAAAATTTGGAAGCTTTGTTGTTTCCCACCCAAGCTTCTTATAGTGTGACCTCATCCTCGAGATCATACACTCTCAAGACAAACCGCTCTGATACCATTGATCCAAAACTCAAAATTTTTGGTTGATAAATATTTCAATAGCATAGAAATAGCATAGTAATAATGAATTCTCTGAGAAGAGATGTAGTATTACTCAAGATCGCAATATAAATATATGCTTATCTTTGGGAAAAGATGTCTGTCTTTACATTTTAGGTTACCTCTTAATTTATACACATTTTGAAAGTATGGGGAGGATGTGGAAGGTCACCAATCTTGAGGGAGATTAAGTGGTTTGACTTCCAAGATTTAAACAATACAGAATTCAAGGAATTACTATTTTTAAAAACTTACTATTTTAGACTGCACTACTAAAATTGAAATTTGGGACACTTCCATTGGGTTTTATAGGGTCAAAATTCATCAATAAAAGATCATTCCATCTCATGACATTATCCTCATTCTTATCTTTCCAATAGTTCAAACGATGATTCAATTGGATCTACGATGCAAAAGTTATGGCTCCTAGAAGTTTCGTCATCATTTAGGGTGGAACTGTCACCTGAATTGTCACCTAAATTTTTGCCCAGATTATTCCTCCCTACTTGAAAATCAATGGTACCCATTGAATAAATGTTCCCCATCAAGTTTGGTATTTGTGTCTTGATTTGATTCTCTATGAGCCACTCTCATTGGTGGCTAAGCTGGCCCCTTTTGACCACTCGATAAAGTGGAATAGAGCATCCTCTTGTTGTCTTCATCCAGGTATCCACAATCTGATCCTCTTCCACTGGAGAAAAAATCTATGGATTAAGCTCATCAATGTCTAGTTGTTCTAATAAAAATGAAGTGTCTAATAGAGGTGGGTGATATGGTTTGAGGATCTCCACATTGAATATTGGATGCAGACCAAGGTAGGCTGGTAGGTTAAACTCAAAAGCATTTTCTCCAACTCTTCTGGTGATGGTGTAGGGACCATATTGTAGAGTCCAAATATTTCTGTGTGGGCATGTAATTCATTCCTTATAAAGCCACAACCAAAGCTTATCACCCACAACAAAATTGTGTGTAATCCTATGTTTGTCATGGCGTTGCTTATACTTTTGATTTATCTTCTCCAGGATGTTATGAACATGTTGTTAGATGTGTTGCATTTGTTTAATAAACTTTGTTGCTTTTGATACCTTAGATCTTCCATGAGGTGTGTATTCTATGGTGTAATATGGAATAGCTATATTAATTGGTGCCATGGGTTGGAACCCAAAACATACTTGGAATGGACTGTGCTTGGTCAAGTTGTACAGTGCTCGATTGTATCCATGTTGTATGAAAAGAATTCCCTCATCTCATGTGCATGGATGTTTGGAGTGATACATCTAAATCATGTGAACAATCAAATGGTTTACCACCTCTATCTGACCATTAGTCTGTGGATGAAAGGCTATGGAATTCATTACCTTAGTATCCATCATCTTCCATAGAGTGGACCAGAAGATGATCAAGAACCTGCTATCTCGATCTAAGACAATGGACTTGGGGAGACCAAAATGGAGAAATACATGACTAAAATATAGTTGAGTAGTTTCCTTGGTAGATATATTTTTATTATAAGCAATCATGATAGCCATTTTTGAAAAATGATCAACTACCACAAAAATACAGTCCTTACCATGTTTTGAAGTGGGCAAACGTGAGAGAAAATCCATTGAGATGGATTCCCAAGGCCTGGTTGGTTCTAGAAATGGCGTGTACAATCCTTGATTCTTATTTGTTGGTTTGGCTATCGCACATGGGGTGAAATATTTGAGATATCTTTCCACATCCTTTTACATATGGGGCTAGTAGAAGTGTTTTTGAAGAATAGCTAATGTCTTTTCAATACCAAAGTGTCCAACTATCCTACTAAAGTGTGCTTTCCATATCATATTTTATTGCTCTAAAATTAAAACATAGATGTGCCCCATATGATAGAGGACATTATCTTAAAAATATAAATCTGAAACATGTTTACCTTTTTGAAGTGCTTGATATGTATTAGCAAAGGTAGGATCTGTTTCATACAGAGCACCCCAAGTGGTAGCCTCATGTCCACATAGGTCAAGAACTATTGTGAGTGCAGTAATTGGTGAGTGGCTCAGACAATATATAGCCATATTTGAGTTCCCCTTTTTTGTGTTTGATTATCAGGTGGAATTACTGAAGATATGTGGCCCACTTTTAGTGCCTCTCATTTTTTAGTTTGCTTTCCATTTGGATAAATTCCAATGGTTTGTGGTCAGTGTGGATGACCGTCTCTTTCCCCCAAATGTAGTGTTTCCATTGTTTTTAGACTTGCACAATGGCATAGAGCTCCTTATCATATGTTGGATATTTCCTAACTATATTAGTGAAATTTTCACTATGATCTGCAACAAGATGGCCATGTTGAATGATGACAACTCCCATGACATATTCAAATGCATCTGTCATCAACTCAAAAGGTTGATCCAAATATGGCAAGGCAAGAACAGGGGCTAAACAGAGTTTATTCTTCAAATTTTCAAATGCCCTTTGTTGTATTTCACCCCACTAAAATGTAGCTTTAGCTCCTCCTTTAGTCACTTGGGTTAGTGACCAAGCAACATGTGAAAATCCAAGAACAAACATGTAGTTAAAATTTGCAAGACCCAAAAATTTGTGAAGCTCTGTGAGGGTCCTTAGTGTGGGCCATTCTTGAATAACCCAAATCTTTCCTGAATCAACATGGACCCCTTCCTCATTCACAATGTACCTAAGGTACTAAATTGTTGTCATCCCAAATGTGCATTTGTCAAGATTTGCATACAACTTGTGCTCCCGAAGAGTTTGAAGCACCTTACAAACATGTTGAAAATGTTCTTCCCATGTTCTACTATAGATGAGTATGTCATCTAAGCATACAACCATGAATGAGTTGGTGAAGGGTCGTAGGATGTCATCCATCATCCTCATGAAGGTTACAAGTACATTAGTTAAGCCAAAAGGCACAACCAACCATTCAAAAAGCCCCTCCTTAGATTTGAATGCAGTCTTCTAGACATCAATGGGATTTATGGGAATTTGGTGATAACTAGATTTGAGATCAATTTTGGTGAAGAACTTCACACCACGGAGCTGGTCTAATAGGTCATCAATCCTAGGGAGAGGGTAGCAATTCTTCATAGAGATTTTATTCAGGGCTTGGTAGTCAATATAAAGCCTCCATGTTCCATCTTTCTTTAGTGTCAAGACAATTGGGATACCACAAGGTGAAGATCTTGGCTTGATGTGACCCTTTTGGATTAAATCTTGAATCTATCTTTTTATCTCATCATTCTCTAAAAATGATCTACGATACATAGGACTATTAGGCAAAGGTGATGCTAGGATCAAATCGATAGAATGTTTTACCTGGTAATGTAGTGGAACTCATGTGGGTGACTTGAATTAGTCATCATATTCTCCTATGATTCATCCTATCTAAGTTTTCTATTTTGTTTATTATGTAGTCAGGACTGCAACATCAGCCTTCTTGGATTTCTATGGTTTGACCACCATGAGAATAAATTACTTTGTCTTTTCCACCAATCTCTTGCATTGCTTAGCACTGATTAGGGAGACAGATATGGGAGGTGGTACTTCTGGTACACTATAGCACCATGTTCCAAGAGTGATGTTGATCCTTTGGTTTTGTGATTCATAGATAACATGTCGCTCATACATGAATGACTAACCAAGGAGTACATCACAAACATCTAGATTGACCACATCACACAAAACTACATCTTGGAGTGGTTTTATAGAATATGAAAGAAGACATTGATGGGTGACACAGAGGTCTCTCCCTGGACTCAACCATCTAATATTGTAGGGCTTTAGATGAGGCTTCATGGATAGATTTAAACTTTTCACAACTTTAGCAGAGACTAAATTCTTTTGACTCCCACTATCAAGAATGAAATGCATAGGCTTACCTTTTACCCATAATTTGGAGTGAAACAATATTTCCTTGTCATCTAGTCTTTCCTCATGGGTCTATGATGAAGGGATGATGGTGTCAAGCTTAGCATCTACAATTTCTTCTTCATCCTCTTTGACTATGGCTTGTGTATGAGGTAGATTAGTCGATGTCCAGTATTGTGACTCAAAAGTAGTGACTTGATGGCTCGACATTCTTCTTTGGAGTGAGTTCTAGTTTTGTGGTAATCACACCATTTTCTAGCCTTCCCCTTCTATGATTTCTTATCCTGAAACTCCTTCTACTTCCAATTTTGGCCTCATGTTTGACCTTCCTTGTCACTTTTCCATTTTGAGGGTTAACTCTTCGTATTCTTTCTACCATGATTCTATTCAATCTTCACTGCAAATTTGGATGCCTCATCGAGGGTTTTTGAATTAAAGAGTTTCATTTACCCCTGTATGTACCATTGTACTCCACCACAATATTTGAGAGTCTTATGTTTCTCACTTTCTTGAATGCCCAATCTTGTAGATAAAGAATGAAAAGTGTCTATGTAATATTTAATAGATTGGTCCTTTCCTTGGCAAAGTTGTTGCCAATGTATGTACAGCTCATCATATGCTCTGATGAGATAGTATTCTTCTTTCACCACTTCCACAAAATCATCCCAGGTAGGTTCCACCTCAAGGTCAATGTCATCTATACTAAACCTCTTTTTGTACACTTTCCACCAGTTTTTCAGGGGCAATGATGATTTCAAAAGAGAAAAAGTAATCTTTTCTCCATCGGTGAACTTATTTACAGATAAGTAGGAAGATAGTTGATCCTATTACATCAGCATTGATTTTGCCTTCAAATGTAGGAATATCAAAATTTACCTTAACCTTGAAGGGTGTTGGGGCACTGAAAAGACATTCCCTGGATGAGGAGCCAGGAAGTGTAGCCACGGAGCCAAAATGTTCCATCAAAAGTGTTTGAAGAATTTGGGAAAATTGTTGTAGCATCTACACTTATTTCCATTGGAGGGCTTCATTCACCATTTCCTTAAAAGGATCAGATGTCTTGATGTCATCTACCATTTGAAGTCATTTGGAGTGAACATGTGGAAAATTTGGAAGGTCTATTGTTTCCCACCCAAGCTTCTTGTAGCCTGACCTTGTCCTCAGGATCATACACTCTCAAGACAAACCGCTCTGATACCACTGATCCAAAACTAAGAAGTTCTAGTTGATAAATAGTTTAATAACATAGAAATAACATAGTAGTAATGAATTCTCTGATAAGAGATGTAGTATTACTCAAGATCACAATACAAATATATGCTTTTCTCTGGGAAGAGATTTCTCTCTTCATATTTTGGGTTACCTCTTCATTTATACACATTTTGAAAGCATGGGGAGGATGTGGAAGGTCACGAATCTTGAGGGAGCTTAAGTGGTTTGACTTCCAAGTTTTAAAACAATATAGAATTTGAGGAATTACTATTTTTAGGAACTTACTATTTTTAAAATGCACTACTAAAATTCAAATTTGGATAACTTCTATTGGGTTTTCAGGGGTCAAAATTCATTGAGAAAATCTCATGCCATCTCACGATGTTATCTTCATTATTTTCTTTCGAACGGTTCAAATGGTGAGTCAATTAGAGCTACGGTGCAAAATTTATGGCTCTTAAAAGTTCTGTCATCAATTGGGGTGGAATTGTCACCTAAATTGTTGCCTAGATCTTTCCTCCCTCCTTGAAAAGCAATGGTCCCCATTATGTCAATTTTCCCTATCAGGTGTGGTATTTGTGTCTTGATTTGATTCTCTATGAGCTACTCACCTTGGTGGCTAAGCTGGCCCCTTTTGACCACTTGATAAAGTGGAATAGAGCATCCTCTTGTTGTCTTCATCTAGGTATCCACAATTTGATCCTCTTCCACTAGAGATAAAAATTGTGGATCAAGCTCATCAATGTCTAGTTGTGTTATAATTGAAGTGTCCAATAGAGGTGGGTGATATGGTTTGAGGAGCTCCACATTGAATATTAGATGTAGACCAAGGTAGGTTGGTAGGTTCAACTCAAAAGCATTTTCTCCAACTCTTTTGGTGATGGTGTAGGGACCATATCACAGAGGCCAAATCTTTCTATGTGGGCTTGTAAGTCATTCCTTTTGAAGCTGCAACCAAACTTTATCACCCACAATAAAATGGTATGCAATCCTATGTTTGTCATGGCATTGCTTATACTTTTGATTCATCTTCTCCAGGATGTCATGAACTTGTTGTTGGATGTGTTGCATTTGTTTAATAGACTTTGTTTCTTTTGTTGCCTTAGATCTTCCATGAGGTGTGTATTCCATGGTGGAAAATGGAATAGTTATATCAATTGGTTCCATGGGTTGGAACCTAAAACATACTTGGAATGGAGTGTGCCTAGTTGAGCTGTGCAGTGCCCAATTGTATCCATGTTGTATGAAAAAAAGTCACTCATCCCATGTGCATGGATGTTTGGAGTGATACCTCTAAATCATGTAAACAATCAAGTGGTTTACCACATCTGTTTGACTATCAGTCTATGGATGGAAGGCTGTGGACTTCATCAACTTAGTATCCACCATCTTCCGTAGAGTGGACCAGAAGATGCTTAGGAAAAAGCTATCTCAATCCAAGAAAATGGACTTGGGGAGACCAAAATGGATCCATACATGACTAAAATATATTTGAGAAATTTCTTCAATAGATATATTTTTCTTACAAGTAATCATGATATCCATTTTTGAAAAATGATCAACTACCACAAAAATATAGTCCTTACCACATTTTGAAGTGGGCAAACCTGAGAGAAAATCCATTGAGATAGATTCCCAAGGCCTGGTTGGTTCTATAAATGGCATGTACAATCCTTGCTTCTTATTTGTTGGCTTGGATATCACACATGGGGTGCAATAATTGAGATATCTTTCCACATCTTTTCGCATATGGGGCTAGTAGAAGTGTTTTTGAAGAGCTACCAATGTCTTTTTGATACCAAAGTGTCCAGCTGTCCTACTGAAGTGTGCTTCCCATATCATCTTTTATTTCTCTACAATTGGAACATAGATGTGCCCCATATGATATAGGACATTATATTGCAAATAGAAATTAGAAACATGTTTACCTTTTTTAAGTGCTTCATATGTATCACCAAAGGTAGTATCTACTTCATACAGAGCACCCCAAGTGGCAGTCTCATATCCACACAGGTCAAGAACAATTGTGAGTGCAATAACTGGTGGGTAGATCAGACAATGTATAACTTTATTTGATCTCCCCTTTTTTGTGTTTGATTATTAGGTGGAATTGCTGAAGATATGTGGCCCACTTTTGGTGCCTCTCATTTCATAGTTTTCTTTGCATTTGGATGATTTCCAATGGTTTATGTTCAGTGTGGATGACTGTCTCTTTCCCCAAGATGTAGTGTTTCCATTATTTGTAGGCTTGCACAATGGCATAAAGCTCCTTATCATATGTTGGATATTTCCTGACTATATCAGTGAAATTTTCACTGTGATATGCAATAAGATGGCCATGTTTCATGATGACAGCTCCCATGGCATATTTAGATGCATCTGTCATCAACTCAAAAGGTTGATACAAATCTAACAAGGCAAGAATAGGGGCTGAGCAGAGTCTATTATTCAAATTCTCAAATGCCCTTTGTTTTATTTCACCCCACTAAAATATATCTTTAGCTCCTCCTATAGTCACTTGGGTTACTGACCAAGCAACATGTGAAAATTTGATAACAAACTTGTGGTAGAAATTTTCAAGACCCAAAAAGATATGAAGTTCTATGAGGGTCCTTGGTGTGGGCCATTATTGAATAACCCAAATCTTTTTTGGATCAGCATGGACCCCTTCCTCATTCATAATGTACCTAAGGTACTAAATTTTTGTCATCCCAAATGTGCATTTGTCAAGATTTGCATATAATTTGTGCTCCTGAAGAGCTTGAAGCACCTTACGAACATGTTGCAAATGTTCTTCCCATGTTCTGCTATAGATGAGTATGTCATCTAAGTAGACAACCATGAATGAGTTGATGAAGGTTCGTAGGATGTCATCCATCATCCTCATGAAGGTTTTAGGTGCGTTAGTTAAGCCAAAAGGCATAACCAACAATTCAAAGAGCCCCTCCTTAGATTTGAATGCAGTCTTCTAGAAATCAGTGGGATTGATGGGAATTTGGTGATAACTAGATTTGAGATCAATTTTGGTGAATAATTTTACACCATAGAGCTGGTCCAACAGGTCGTCAATCCTAGGGAGAGGGTAGTGATTCTTCATAGAGATTTTATTTAGGGCTCGATAGTCAATGCAAAGCCTCCATGTTCCATCTTTCTTCAGTGACAAGATAATTAGGCTACTACAAGGTGAAGATCTTGGCCTAATGTGACCCTTTTGGATCAATTCTTGAATCTATCTTTTTATCTCATCATTCTCCAAAATTGATCTATGATACACAGGACTGTTAGGCAAAGGTGATACTAGGATCAAATCAATAGAATGTTTTACTTGGAAATGTAGTAAAACTCCTGTGGGTGACTTGAATAAGTCATCATATTCTCTTGTGATTTGTCCTATCTACATTTTTTTTTATGTTGATTGTGTAGTCAATACTGCAACATCAGCCTTCTTGGATTTCTATGGTTTAACAACCATGAAAACAAATTACTTTGTCTTCTCCACCAATCTCTTGCATTGCTTAGCACTGATCAGGGAGATAGATGTGGGAGGTGGTACCTCTAGTACCTTATAGAACCTTATTCCAAGAGTGAGGGTGATCCTTCAGGTTCATGATTCATAGATGCCATGTCACTCATACATGAATGGCTGACCAAGGAGTACATCACAAACATCTAGATTGACCAAATCACACAAGACTTCATCTTGGAATGGTTTTATAGCATATGAAAGAAGACATTGATGGGTGACACGGAGGTCTCTCCCTAGGCTCAACCATCTAATACTATAGGGATTTAGATGAGGCTTCATGGATAGATTTAGACTTTTCACAACTTTAGCAGAGATTAAATTTTTTTAACTCCCACTATTAAGAATGAAATGCAGAGGCTTACATTTTACCCATAATTTAGAGTGAAACAATCTTTCCTTGTCATCTAGTCTTTCCTCACGAGTCTGTGATGAAGTGATGATGTCAGGCTTAGCATATATAATTTATTCTTCATCCTCTTCGACTGTGGGTTGTGTATGAGGTAGAGTAGTATATGTCGAGTATTGTGACTCAGAAAGTAGTGACTTGATGGCTCGACATTCTTCTTTGGAGTGAGTTCTAGTTTTGTGGTAATCACTCCATTTTCCAGCTTTCCCCTTCTAGGATTTCTTATATTGAAACTCTTACTTCCAATTTTGGCTTTATGTTTGACCTTCCTTGTTACTTTTCCATTTTGAGGGTTGACTCTTCATATTATTTTTGCCATGCTTGTGTTCAATCTTCACTATGAATTTGTATGCCTCGCCAAGGGTTTCCAAATTGAAGAGTTCCATTTCCCCCCATATGTACCATTGTAGTCCACCATGATATTTGAGAGGCTTATGTTTCTCACTTTTTTAAATGCCCAATCTTGTAGACAAAGAATGAAAAGTGTTTGTGTAATCTTGAACAGATTGGTCCTTACCTTGGTGAATTTGTTGCCACTATATGTATAGATCATCATATGCTCCAATGGGATAGTATTCTTATTTCACCACTTCAACAAAATCATCCCATGTAGGTTCCACCTCAAAGCCAATGCTATCTGTACTAAACCTCTTTTTGTACACTTCCCACTAGTTTTTCATGGGCAATGATGATTTCAAAAGAGCAAAAGTAATTTTGTATCCATCGGTGAAGTTATTTATAGAGAAGTAGGAAGACAGTTGATCTAACTAATTTTCTACTACATCAGTATTGATTTTATCTTCAAATATAGGAATATCAAAATTTACCTGAACCTTGAAGGGTGTTGGGGCACTGAAAGGATGTTCCTTAGATGAGGAGCTAGGAAGTGTAGCCATGGAGCTAGAATTTCCCATCAAAAGTGTTTGAAGAATTTGACCAAATTGTTACAACATCTATGCTTGTTTCCATTAGAGGGCTTCATTCACCATTTCCTTGAAAGGATCAGATGTCTCAGTGTCATCCACCATTTGAAGTCATTTGGAGCAAACATGTGGAAAATTTGGAAGCTTTGTTGTTTTCCACCCAAGCTCCTTGTAGCTTGACCTCATCCTTGGGATCATACACTCTCAAGACAAACCGCTCTGATACCACTAATTCAAAACTTAGAAGTTCTAGTTGATAAATATTTCAATAACATAGAAATAACATAGTAACAATGAGTTCTCTGAGAAGAGTTGTAGTATTACTCAAGATCACAATACAAATATATGTTTATCTCTGGGAAGAGATGTCTATCTTCAAATTTTAGGTTACCTCTTCATTTATATGCATTTTGAAAGCATGGGGAGGATGTGGAAGGTCACCAATCTCAAAGGAGATTAAGTGGTTTGACTTCCAAGATTTAAAACAATATAAAATTTGAGGAATTACTATTTTTTAGAAACTTACTATATTTAGACTACACTACTAAATTTGGGGCACTTATGTTGGGTTTTTAGGGGTCAAACTTCATCAATAAAATCTCATTCCATCTCATGACGTTCTCCTCATTCTTAGATTTCCAATAGTTCAAACGGTGAGTCAATTGGAGCTACGGTGAAAAAGTTATGGCTCTCAAAATTTCCATCATCAATGAGGGTGGAACTGTCACCCGAATTATCACCTAAATTGTTGCCCGAATCACCTACATACTCTTAAGCACAAATAGGGAAACCCAAGAGCAAACAAAAAATCTCTAATTACACACAAATATCTTAAAATCTTGAAATAACTTGTAATAAATTAGAAATAAGTTTATAGACCTATCTTAGCATCACAATCTTCTTGGCATTTCATCAATATCATTGTGCCACCTGGAAACACCCATTATGACCCTGTGCTATAGCTCTTTCATAAAACTTTGGAACAAGATCATGAACTTTTTTCTCCCCCTTAAGTAATAACATTATAAGATTACTAAAATTCTATGTACATATAAGGATTATGATCTTGATCACACAAACTTTCTTCTTCACAAGAGAGATGTCTCCTAAGAAGCATAGGTAGAGACATCCTACTTCACAATATCCTAGAACAATGTGAAACTAGGAGTTATCCACAACTCTTAATATTCCTTCTCCTCCTTGGTCATATGATGATTATAATTCTTATTCTTCTTAGGATTGAGAGAAGTAACATGCTAATTCATTATAATATTCTCTTTGAGTTTGGCCTCTTCATTTACAATATGAGTAAATAGTGAGATTCTTTGGCACTTTTCACCTTCTGTAGCATTCTCCACCATAGCAAATATATTACTTAGACTAACAAACCCATCATGACTCATACTTACCACCTTTGGTTTCCATGAGTTAACTTTCCTTCTTCCTTTCATTCTAAGAGCCAGATTAAACTCATTTTGACTTGATGCCTTTTGCTTGCAGAATCTAGCAATATGACTAATCTTCTCATAGTTGTAGAAAATAATAATCCTTTATGGAAATGTAGTTTATCTTACCTTGTTTGGAAAAAAACTTACAATGTTTCCTATGTCATGAAAAATGAAA
This sequence comes from Torreya grandis, assembly GCA_037957365.1. NCBI lineage: Eukaryota > Viridiplantae > Streptophyta > Pinopsida > Cupressales > Taxaceae > Torreya > Torreya grandis. The sequence continues at coordinate 3,311,470 of JARHVA010000442.1, forward strand.
CAACTTCCTCTTTTTGAACAGGACTAACCTTGTCTAACCTTATGTGGAAAATGGTTTGCAAAGTGTCCCACATCTAGATAGTTGATGCACTTAATATTGTTCACACATTTTGACTGATGACCCCCATCATAGTTCCATGAAAACTCATTTATAATAAGTCTATTACATTCTATACATCTATGCTTAATCTAATTACAAGTATAATAGTAACCATTGAAATTTACACACCTCATGGAATTTGATTATCTAATATTATTTGTCTTCATTCTACCAACACATTCATTCTTATCTGATGATTTGTCTTCAGAGTATGATTTTCATTGTTTACATTAATATTCATCTTGTATTGAGTTACATTCTCTAGTTCTTTTTTGTATCCAAGACTAGTTATATCACTTGCATGCTTTTGATCACTCAAAATATTGTCCACATCACTTAAGCTCTTTTCAAATCTCACAAATGACTTCACCTTACTAGATGTCTTCTCTAACTTAGTTTTCAAAGACTCATTTTCAATTACATATCTTGAACATTCATCTTCTTTAGATTTTAGGCTTGTAGATAGGATTTTCAATTGACAACTGAGATGCTTTACCATATCTTCATGATCCTTAGTATCTTCATTCATTCTTGATTCATACACACTAAATTTCTCCTCATAGTCCTTGATTTGAGACTTCATATTCTTGTTAATCTTATTCTCAATATTTAGTTCTTCAAGGGCATTCATTAGTTTAGTCTCATAGTCCACCTCATCTTCATCATAATATTAATCACTCCAAGTAGACTCCTTTTGATGTGAAAAATTTCTTTCCTTAGCCATGAACAAAGCTTCATCTTCAATAGGACCATAATCTTCATGATAATATTATGAGTCACTATCTCCACTCTCATCTGATGAGATGCAATCTTCTTTGGTGTAGAGACTCTTCTTGTTCTTAAAGCACTTCTTATTATTTTTATACTTTCTAAATATTTTCTTCTTGTATGTATTTATGTCTTCATATTGACCCTCACCATGCTCTTCATCATCATTCTTCTCATGCTTATGAGGGCACTTACGAGAAAAATATCCAATCTCTCAATAGTTGAAACTTTTGAAGGGTAATTTACCCTTATACTTCCTTAAGCCTGTATTAAATTTCCTAGTAATCAAAGCAATTAGTTCATCCTCTTTGGGTTTCTTACCTTGAAACTTCTTCTTTGTCTTCATTTCAGTCTTAAAAGTTGATTCTTTGTTTGGTGGTATATCATCATTCTTCCTCATGTCATAGGCATTAAGGGTTCCATGCAATTGATCCATCTTTAACTGAGTAAGATCATGACTTTATTATATAGTAGATACTTTTGGATCAAACTAAAGGGATAAAGACCTTAATACCTTTTAAACTACAATATCCTCTTGAAGGTTCTCTCCAAGACCTCTGATGATGTTGGATTCCATAAAATCTTCTTCCTTCATCTTGAGACTTTCAAATTTCCTTTTGTGAGTCTGTAACTTAGCAAGATTGACCTTTTAATATCCTTCATAAATGATATGCATGTCATCCCATATCTCTTTATCAGATTTACAATGGATTACCTTGGTTAACTTAGTCTATATAAGATCATAGGTGATGGAATTCATTGCCATAGAATTATTCTCAAACATCTTCTTATCTACATCACTAGATGGAAAAGTAGTAGGAACAACATAACCATCCAAAATAAATTTCCATACATCAAACCTTAAAGACATAATGTATGTCCTCATGCTTGCACTAAAAAAATAATAATTAGATCCATTTAACATTGATGCTTTCTTAGTATAGAAACCTCCTTGATGACTACCCATATTGTACCTTGGATCACCTTCAAAATGTCAAGCCTTTACCAAAGGACCTACTCTGATACCAATTATTAGAGGTATAATCACTAAGAGGGGGGTGAATCAGTGAGCCTAGATAATTCAACTATAATTTCAAACCTTTCAAACACTTAATAAATTACAACAATCATTTATGAAGCATACACATCATTCATAGCAATGAATAAGAGAGATAATGCAAGATCAAGCACATAACACATGACATATGTGGGAAACCCTCTTGGGGGAGAAAACCCATTAGAACATGCAATTGGAATACTATCCTATAATAATAAGAACCAAGTTATACAACCTATAATTTATCAAGGAACTACCATCCCTTATTTTAGTGAAACTACAATCCCATAAGGAGTTACTACACCTGTCTAGCTGAGCTACCACAATAATTAGACCTTTAACAAGTTTCACCTTAAAAGGACACTACAGTCACCTAGATGATGAGTAGCCATAAAAAACCTATAAATACACCATATCCTAAACATTTATTTCCTACAAATATTATAACGATACAAATTATATCATCTCTCTTCAATTCTACATACTCAAAGCATCTAAAACATCCTTTTGGATCACCCTAGAACTCTTCACTCATCCTCAAACTGAAATAGCACTATTATGTTAATAGAATTATTACCTATAAGTCATACACACATTTATCAATCTGATATACTCTTTAACTCATTCACTAGGTACCCACTCTTTCCTTTTTTCCACAACACTATGTTCTCACATGCACATTCCACTCACAAGTCTAGAAACCATCACATTTGGTTTCACTATTTATAGATCATTCATGATCATCACCATCTTGGTCAGCCAATAGGCATGACTTAACACTTAATACATATATCAAATTGAGACACATCTCAATACCATCTACATATATTGGCCATAGCACCCATGAGTCACCCTTAAGCAGCTACACCTATCAAATAGGCCCTTGTATCTCTTACAAGTCTCATGGAGACGTACTCACCCATTTAGCACATCATCAAGAACAATAAGAACATAATACCACTTTAAAATAAATTGTTCCACTCCTTATGTACCCTTTTACATCCTCAAATTATTATAGTCATCTCTTCTCACCTTTGTGTATGCTCAATCTACTCACATAGTGACCTTGTTTATAGGAACACCATGAATGAACACATAATCAACTTATTAAGCATTGTTCATAATTAAGATAGATTGATCACACCTCCAAAATGCACACTAATAATCCTTATGTATTATACAATAATATCCAATATCTAAGACAACATGAAACATCAAAATATCATCAACACAAGCTCAATTACCCTTCTTGGGTTACTTGCAAAACATACTTGAAAACATAGTCAAATTTAAATATTCATAACTTTGATTGTACATAATTTTAGATCTTAAATTTTATATTTATAGATGCATCTTGGATTCCTCTACAAATTTTATTTTTACACCATGAGAAACTTCATCCTGGATCAAAATTTATAGCCAAAAAATAGATCATTGGTTTTTCTTTTGTTAAATTCAAATATTCAAATACAAATAATCACTGTTAAACCTCAGTCACTTTGCTCGCATCCCATGTCCTTGCATCTTTAGATTAAATGTGCACCATTGATATTCTTTAAACTTTAACTCATAGTGTGTTGATGCCTAAATGTTAAACTTTGAATAATTGACCTCATCTCATGAAATCTTGTAACTTTGACCTCATATGCTATGTTGATCTCTTCAAGATTGTCCTAGCTTTAGCAATGCTAGACAACTGTCACTTTGACCTTTTTAATTTAATACACACCATTAATCTCAATTAGTATAAACACCCACTAACTATTTATCCTTAAAAGAAGCTTGATCTTTATCTATGCTCAATGTTAAACATCAAACACTTGGGACCATCTCGTTGTATCCTAACATCTTGGAATAAACACGCTCTGTTAATCCTTTTATAAGGAGATCAATCTTTAGCTTCATTAACCAATAAAAAATTTAACCCATTTGACTTACTATGTACCATATATTTATATGTATGAACTCTCATGAGATATTGGATCTCCATCTAGTCCTGATCTTTAACATTTTGAAAAAATGACTATGGGGACCATTGCTTATTTGCTTGGAAGGCCAACTTTGCACAGACATATCTTTTACCTCGCTCATTTTCATGATCTCAAATTTGGATCATATGATCTCCTTAAATAGTATAATATAATCATGTATCAATATTATCCTATAAATCTCATTCATATGAGATATAACACCATTAATTTGCTCATTTAGATTTTTCTACCACAAAGCCAACTATGTCAAGAATTCCCTAGAAGGCCAACTTTGCACATGCATATCTTTTGATGCATTTCATCACATGAGCTAAAAATTAATTTAAATGAACTAATAACAAAATTAAACAAACACATATGATGATTTTATCCTCATGCTTTCACATGTGTTAAATATAACACCATCAAAATTTCTACTTAGTATTTCTTATCACATTACAAATTTGGCTATGGGAAAACACTATCAAACTACCTAAGAGCCCAAATTTGCACTTGTATATATTATGTTACCCTTCCATTACATGAAATTAAATTTAGTGCATAGAAACTAGGGACTAATGTGATCACAACCATATGACCAAATGTCCTTAACTCATCTACATGTGGTAATTATGATGTCAACAAACTTCCTACTCAGATTTTATACCACTAAACCCAACATGTCTAGATGAAAACAATGGACTACTAGATGAATTCCAGTTATGTAAAAAATCAATCAAATCATTATTTAATTATTATAGGACCCATTTCACATCATTAAATCACCATACTCATGCCTAAACATCTCTAACCATGCCAAAATTGAAGATCAACCAAGCATCCTTCAAGTATACTTGGACAAGCACATTGCACACTTTGTCATTGTCACTTATAATATGAAGGAACTTCATCCACCAACTAGGAAACCTCCATGACATCATCATGACATCATTAACAAATATTCAACAATAATTACCAAGGATGGGATCACCATTGATCCATATAGAATTCAAGATATCTCAATGATAACACTCCTTGGCAATAAGAAAGAGGTCAAGTCCTTCAGTAAGCTAAATTTTATGAGGAAGTTTATCTCTAGTTTTTTATATATGTTTAGGCCTATAAATGAAATTATCAAACAAGAATCTAAGATAGAATGGACACTAGAAGCACAAAAATATTTCTAAGACATCAAGGATTATATTACTCAGGCCCAAGTGTTGATCAACCTAGACTTCAATAAAGATTTATTATTATATTTTTTTTCTTAAAAACACATAATAGCTACTATGATTACCCAAAAAAGGGATGAAAGTTAGCACCATATTATGTTCATGAGCACAAATCTAAAGGAAACAAATATCAAGTACTCTATGATAAATAATCATATTTATGCTCTTGTCAAAATAGTAAATAAGTTTTGACATTACATTTTGAGGAACAAAAATATGTTATCATACTATATCCACTTATTAATCTCACTTTAGGATAAAATTAATTGGGAGAACATAGAGGCAAATGGATGGAAAATCTACATGAATTTTACATAAAAATCAAGCTTGCTAAAAATTTTAGAGGGTAAGGTATCAATCAACTTATGACTAAGCTTGATCCCCACGTCTCTAGTGAGGAAGTCATCAAGACCCAAGTATCTATAAGAGGATGGTATGTTAATATCATTTAATACTTACAAGTATTTGTCCTTTTGAACTAACTAGAGAATAAAAAAATCCTTAAGGCTTAAAGTTGTTCATTACTGATTAAAAAGGGGATTCTATACAAAATAAAATATGAAGGTATTTATTTAATATGTGTATCATAGGAAGAAGTTCATAAAATCATGGAGAACCTACATCAAAATATAGGCAGTGGTCATCCACCTGAAAACACCATAGCACATAAGATTTTGAGAATGGGTTATTATTGGCCAAACATCTCCAAGGACTATCACAACCACATGAGAAAATGTCACAAAGCCTAAGTCTTTATGAAAAGAGAAGTACATCCAAAAATGTCATTACAACCAGTGATTGAAGTAAGACCATTTTCCCAGTGGGGATTAGTTTTCATTGGTGTCAGCAATCCAAATTCCTTAGCTAGACACAAGTTTATACTTATGACCATGAACTATTGTATTGGATGGACTGGAGTAGTAATAACAAGAAATTTTAGAGCATAGGATGTAATCAATTTTACCAAAGAGAACATTAAAATAAGGTTTGGTACTCCCATATCTCTAGTTTTTGATAATGGACAATTGTTTTAATTAGCTGAGTTCACTAAATGGACCCATGACAACCAAATTATCAATATATCATCATCCAATCATTACCCTTAAAAAAATAGATTGACTGAATATACAAATAAGAATCTAATTGATGTTATCAAGAAGTCAACTATAGATAATCCAAGAGAGTGGCATCATATACTAAATTATGTACTTTGAGTAGACCAAAATAGATATAATAAGCCCTGAAGACTTTACCATATGTGCTAGTATATAGACACCAACCAATACTCTCAATTATTCTCAAACTTCCAACACATCAATTCATGCAAAAATATATGGAACCCAATGAGAAAGTAGAGTCCTGATTATTGGAAATAATAGAAATAGAATATTCAAGGACATAAGCTTTGCACAATTTCAGAGAACATTGAGACCTAGTAAAAAGATGGTTTTATAAAATATATAATCCAGAAACATTTACAACATTTGATCTAGTGTTTCTATGGGATAAATCCCACAAAAAAGGGAAACACCACAAGTTCACCCCATATGGATTGGGCCTTACAAGATATCAAATTTCATGGGTAATAATATTTTCCATTTAAGGGACCTCCAAGCTAATGAACTAACATATCTAATTGATGGGAAGTTTTTGAAACACTACTCATGGTTGTACCATTTGGGAACATCTTTGAGTAACAACAAGTTCTATGATAGAGGTAGGAGTAGATTAGATTTATTGCTTTCATATTTAGGCTTCCTATTTTCTTTCATTTTCTTTATTTAGATTAGTTTCAGGTTTTCTAGATTAGTTTTTTCTTTATTTTATCATTTTTTTCCTTAGATTAGTTACTTATTTTCTATAGTAGATGTATTTTGTTTTATGAAAATATGATCAGCTTCTTCTAGTATAACCAAGATAATATCTAGTTCATTATGCTTGTCATGAATGTTTGAATAGGCATATAAGTCTAAAAGGGAGAATAGGTTTGGGAAGATCATAAATGGAATACACAATTGGTTTATCTACAGGTTTTACACACTTGTGTTTGATATTTTCAAATTTTGGTATGAAATGAAATTAAACTAAGATTATATCAGTACTGAATACTTTTATCAATTATGCCAAAATTTCTTTTAATACTTCTTTCAAATTTAGAAATTCTTTTCATTTCCTCAGATCAAACACATTTCTCATGTTAATACTCATATAAGGTAATAACCATTGATGCAGATGTGGATGGTAGGGATATTCAAGTGAATTAAGTTTTACTCATACATAAACCAACTCACAGTAGTTCCCATCCCCATTATTCCCTTTGTATTAAAAAAAAATGAGAAGAGAAGAGGATCAATACATCCTAAAGATTGATTAGTAAATCCAAAATAAAAGATAATGATGATCAAAGACTCACATGATGAAATAAGATCAATGCATCAGGCATCATGCAAACTTATGGAAGGAAAAATGGGGAATCAAAGGTATATTCATTAGGGACATCACCATTGAATACTTTTATTGGCTATACAAAACTTACTTTCACTACTTCATTCAAATTTAGAAATTCTTTTCATTTCCTCAGATCAAACACAGTTCTCATGTTAATACTCATATGAGGTAATAACCATTGATGCAAATGTGGATGGTAGGGATATTTAGGTGAATTAAGTTTTACTCATACATAAACCAACTCATAGTAGTTCCCATCCCCCTTCTTCCCTTGTATTACAAAAAAAATAAGAAGAGAAGAGGATCAATGCATTGATCCTAAAGAGTGATTAGTAAATCCAAAAGAAAATATAATGATGATCAAAGACTCACATGATGAAATAAGATCAATGCATCAGGCATCATGTAACTTATGGAAGGAAAATGGAGGAATCAAAGGTATACTGATTAAGGATATGAATGCCTAGCTAGTAGTAGAGAAATTCTTGAGTTTCATTTGTTTTTAAAATGCTTTATAAACCATAATGAAACATACAGTCTAGTCTAAGTGTTTACTAAAAACTTTAAAACAAGGGTAAAATAATATCACTTCATCACACAAAAATCCAAGGTATGAATAAGGATAGTATGTTGCTTGAGGTTTTTGAAGTATCTTTCATGTTTATAGTATAATTATTTTTCTCTAGTATGATTTATGTTTCATTTGTAATTATTAACTAAAGATTTTGGGTTATTGAATACTCGAGAGTATTCCCCCTGTAAGTCATCATTTTTTGTACTCAATTTTCACAATTTTTCCACCATGGTGATTATGTTACAATCATATTTTTTCTTCTCCTCTATTCTAATTATGAATATACACAAAGTTTTTTGCTCTCATATTACATTTAAAAAGCTTTTCAAAGTTGCAAGTCAAGAAAAGTGGTGTTCAAAATATGCAAAAATGGAGAACTTGAGTTTAAGTTTTGGTCAATATTTGAGGCCCTATTTTCATAAAAAATACTTTTTATAACATCATAATATAATACCTCTCTTAATACACCCCACTTTGGGTTAAATTTAGAAAATTCAAGTTGCATATAAGTTGCAAGTCAAGATAAGTGAGGTTAAACTCCAGGTGTGAAGTCCAAATAATTATAGTCAACTCAAGATGAAAGTAGAGGTAATTAAAGTCTAAATTTAAGATGCATGAAAGACTAAGAGGAGATAGATAAAGAATAAAAATATTTAACTAAAGAAGATAAAAAGTTACATACAAGATCACAAGTTAACTCAAGATTCAAGATGCATGAAGAGCCCTTTGACTTTTCAAACATGAAAGAATAGTATCCCTCTCTCCTACCATGAAATATTACATGAATAATGTTTAAAATAAAATTCCATGCTTTATTTTAGGTGGAATTAAAAGTGGAGTCTAAGGTGGAGTTTAATTTTGAGTTGAATGTTTAGTTGAAGCAAGAGTGAACTAGGACTTGTATGTGGATTTATATGGAACTTCTTGTCTTCTATCTCTCTCTCTCTTATTATTTTCTATTTTTACATTATTTTTTGAATGATTATGATATTATTATTATTTTGGCTTACACAAAATCATCAAAATTTTGTACTATATCACATTTTAATAAATAAAGAGCTGAATTTTTATCCATTCTCAAGATTTCATTGTGTGTTTATTATCCATTGATGGAACTTAGTGAATTACTCTTTTTATATTGCATCCCAATTTCACCCTAAGTTTTATAACCTTTGGATCTATGAATTAGTATGGTTATCATTTTATTTTTATTTATTTGATTAATATTTATGACATATAATGGTTATGAGATAATGATATGCTGATTAGTTTACATAATAGATTAATTATGTGACAATTATACTTTCTTATTATATGCATATTATATGAATATTTGTTAGTTATGCATCATTGGTTTTGGATTTTTATGATGAATCAGACTAACTACCTACTTTTCATGAGGTGGATGTAAGATTGATTATTCTCAAAGAACATGATAGAGGGAGAGCATCATCAAATAAGATGGCATATATGGAATGATTAGGGGATAATAGAGGAACTACTAGTAATCCAATCCACACCATAGTAGAATAAAATTTTCAACTCTCTATTTAGTTTATATAATTATTTTGGTTTTGAGTGCTAATATACTCATGTTATTGATGGTTACACTAAACTGATTTTCTAACACATGACTGGTTTAAATGATATTTGATAAATATCATTGTCTTCATTTGATGTCTTTATAAGAAATATTCAAGGAATTAGTATAAATATATGATTATATAATGACAATGCTATCATTATTATAAAATCTTTGTGTGTGATGAAATATTATAATGTGCAATTGGATTTTCTTTGTGGTCAAAATCTGGTTATTGATTTCTCTAGTCACATTTCAATTCAAAATTAAAATGTACTTAACCTTTTGAGTTAATACCAATATTTGCATTATAAAATTAATCATTAATTACATTATTTAAATGTAATTGGAATTAATCTTATGTTATAAATGGAATTATTAATTTGGTTTGATTTATATTTTAAAGAGATAATTTTTTTTTACATTTAAATTAAGGAAATTTAATTATCAAGATAAAGCTAACTTAAGAGATAAGTCCTTTGTATGGAATACATTGAGAATTAAAAGTCTAAAATTAGACTTAAGTGAACTTAAAATAGTAATTAACATGGCCTTAAACAAAAGATTTAAAACATGCACAATTAATGATAATAAATGAGCTCAAATTAAGATTTTGAAATAGCAAATAGTTAAGCTATGACTTATGCATGAATAATGAAATTTAAAATGGTGAGATTATAATAAGAGCATAATAGAAGAGTATGGGGAGGAAGAAATAGAAGAGTATGACAAAGGGATAGAATATAAAGACAAAGGGATAGAGGAATATGATGAAGGGAAATGCATGGTGAGAGATGTCAAGAGGATGGATGAAGCAAAGAAAATCAATGCATGAGGCAAAGCAGAAGGAAAGAAGTAAAATTCTGGTTTGAATTTGGAAGTTTTTAAGGTAAGTGACACATTAAAATTTATGAGTGTTTATTTTAATTAAATTTGAGTTATCTTCTTCTTGTTGAATTATGTAATAACCATTTTTGTATAGCGACTAGAATAAGTAAAAGTGTAAAAAAAAAACTCTATTAGAATATATATTGACTAGTTTTGGTAGAAGATGTTTATTTGAAAAGGATTATTGAGCCTATAATATGGATATAAATTAATAAAATGAAAGACTATATATATTAAACTTGGTCTCTTATTGCCATCACTGTATATATATCAAAGCTATTTATCTTATTGAAAATCACTGTATGTTATAAAAACTAGTTTCTTAGTATATAGTGAACACTTAAACAATAATGTATTATTGATTATAAGTTGTCGTTAAAGGGACAAAGTATTTTTTAAAGAGAATAATATATCATAGTTTGTTTCTTTTATATAAATTTGGTTGATTATTTATATAGTTGATTTCTTCATTAGAATATATTAACCCAAATGATGTTACTTTTAAATAAAATAATCAGAAATGGGAGTGATGTATTTCTATTATATATATTAAAGCTGATATCTTGGTGACTTGTAGTATAGAAGTAGTGATCATAATATTGAATATACTCAAATTCTTGAATAATAATCAATGGTTTTAACATTCACACTAAGTTTGGATTATAATTAACTAATTATAGAAATGTAATGCAACTAAAAGAGTAGATCAAATAAAATGAAATATTGAACAAAACTTCAACTAAAAGTTATATTGATTCTATTACAAACCTAAAACTTAAAATATATAAGAGATATATTCATAGTAGAGGGTGTGGCATAAAAGTGACAAACAAAGATTACAAAAGTATGAATAGAATAACATATAAGGAAGACATCAAAGCTTCAGAGTAATTTACCCTTATTAACATATGATATCTAGTAAAACATTATCAATAGAAAATAAACATGTAGTAACAAACCCAAATGAGCATTATGATTAGCAATGTTAGCTATGTATGAGACTACATATTATATCTTACAAAAAATTATTAGTGATCCAATAGAAAGTAGGCCCATCAATACAAAATAGGCCCATAGAAAGAGACCTAAATGAGCATTATGATTAAAAATGATAGTTATGCTAGTTTGGAGGTAGTGAAAGTGTTTTAGTTTATAATCTATATTTTTACGAGGAGTATATGTTCATAATGTGTATAAATTGATATCATGATATTAACATTAATAATGTATTTAAACATATATTTTAGGTAGTGTATGTTATGCAAGGTGCATGATAAGATAACATATATACTTTTATATATACACTGGGATGCATGACTATAAGTATAGATTCAAATTAGTACATTGTTTCAACTTTCGTGATTTGCATATCTATGTATCACAAAATATTTCAAGTATCATTTAAGATCAATTTGTGTGTTGTTGAATACTTATATACTAACCTTGCTACAAAAGACTAAATAGTTTTTATAACTTATGTTTGACTTATATACACTTTATGTATATCAGGATGAAAATATATTTACTTAGGGATAAAACTATGAAGGTATTTTAAAATGTTAAATCCCTTTATAAATCATCAAAAGGTTTATGAACATGAGAGTTTTATGGATTTTTAAAAACACAGGGATTTATTGATTAATAAATATTAATAAACTTTGATATAGTATTTTCATATCATTTGAGTACTCTCATATGGTATATATTATGATGTATATGTAATCATATATAGGAAATATACCTATAGCTAGATTGATAGATAAATGGGTCATAAGGTGTCCAAGGAACCAAATCTATAACCATTTGAAGACAATTTCATAGGAATAGAATTAAGTTTAAATGAAGGATTATAGTATAACCTAGTTATCTGACTCTTTGAAAATAGCTTGTCTAAACTGTTGAATATATTTACTTATAGTAATGAAAACTTGTGTGCAGTAAATATTATGAATATATTTTGAGCAAGTGTTTAGACATATATATCATATAATAGTATATCATGATGTGCAAACATAAGTTATGTTTAATTTGAATTTTAGTATATAGTTTAAACATAAGGTATATTGGGTGGTATAACCCATACTTGCTTAATTATTATGTATGATTATGAGTCTAGTTGTCCATGACTAATTAATGTGCTCATGCATAATGATCTATAATATTATGGGATGTCATAGAGGGTTTTTATTTAAAATTCATATAATAAATGCATGTTATACCTGGATGGTATATACAATAAATATTATCTCTAGACTCACACCTATGTATGATTGATTAAATTTATATGTTGGTTATTACTATGAATAACATGTTTTGTGATAGTTAGTAGTAATTTATGTATGCTTTCATAAAACCTTTAATAGTATAAAAAATTCTAGAATAAAATATTATGTATTTTATTAAAATTGTGACTTGCTTTGTTTTATCTAGTTGCTTGAATAGAAGCTTATGTTTCCATATATTTAAGACTAATTTATATGATTGATTGTGGAAAATAAGTAGTTATGTATTACAATACTAGACTATGGTAATATGTATTATCATAGGGTGTAGTATGTTTAAAAACTAAATTTGGTAGTTAAATCTACAGTTAAATGTGTATTATACCTAGGTGGTATAAACTATATTCAATATTTCTAGTATGGGATATATAATAATATAAGATTCATTCATATATTTGACATAATAAATGTATGCTTTGATTATTCTTATGTTTAACATTTTATGTGATATGATTGATAATATGATGTAAATTATATGAATATTATGGTTAAATTATGTTGACCAATATGAATTTGCTGATACTAAGTAAGGAGGGAAACAAACTTTACTGGCTTACTAACATCACAATGTCAGATGAAGGCAATCTGATCAAGTGATGTGTATGAATTTAATTGATTTATAGATCAATATTAATTATGTTAAGTGAGACATTATCATTTCATGATAATGATTTACATTTTTGTGAGATATCTTGTAATAGAATAGGTTTTCTATGATACACTACATGTTTAGTTTTGGAAATCATACAACACACAAGTACTTGCTTATTTCTCTAGATTCTTAAACCATCACTATATAATCATCCATGAAGGAAAGGCCATTCTCTAATGGAATTAGTGTAGGAGATCATTGGTCCATGTTTATTGTGGAAAAGTTCTCAGATGATGCTCTCCCTCCACATAATAGTACTACTTTTGAGACGACTCTTGATATTACCGCAAATACTAGAGAGATCGGGGAACTCATGCTATAGGGAGCCTTGTATATTATTTTTGTACATTGTATTATATTATTTTTATTATTGGAAACATTATAATTAAGAATTGTAATTAACTATTTATTATGGATTGATAGTAGTGTTTGTGTATTTTACTAGCAGTGGTTGGCTAATTGTAGCTACTTTATATGATTATAGTATGATGCATTTTCATATATTGATAGTGATCAGTGACTTTTAGATGTCATGTGCTTATTTAAATTTAGCATATTTAGATTATTTTATATGATCACTACTTATATTATCATGTTGTAATTTATTTATAGTATATGCGTTAAACAAAAAAAATTAAATATTTCTAATTAGCTCCTAGTGGGGTAGTTACATGTGGTATTAGAGCTATGGCTCAAACTCTAGGACCTAATGAGTCCATTAGATTTTTTTTATCTTTCTATTTATTAGAAAGGAAAATATAAAAAAGTATGTGGTACATTTACCATGTAATTTAGGAGCATTCGTACCCTCTTAGATTTATTAAAGGGTTGGTTTTTTTAGTGTCTCAATGGTGATGGTTGTATACAAAGTTTGGGTAGGTGGTTACATAAGATAGTTCATGAGATGTGAATAAGATATGCCTACCATAGTTTGATCACTTAGATTGAACACCTCATTTATGATTACATATTTAATTAGTAATCAAGTTACCTCTGCCATTTATGTGTAGTGTTGTGAGTTTTTAAGAGAATGAGATGCTTCTCACTTAAGTATTCATGATTTAGTTTTTGTGACTTATATACACTAATCCTAAGAGTGGGAAATTTAAAAAAACCATTTTTAGTTTGGTACCACCTAGTGTGGTGGGAATTTTCATGTAGTAGAGTGATGATGTCTTGGTTGATAATCCATTTATGATAGGAGGTTGTTTATGGATTGACACCGATATATTTATGTGGACTTGGGAAAAAGTGTCATATATTTTAGCTAGATTAGAGTTGAGTTGTTATTCTCTCACTTTCATCTTACATCATTATAATTTATTGAGAAGATTCATATTTACATTATGTTGATTTAGTCTTTCATTAAATAGAAATTTATTTTTGATCTTATTCCCTTGAGTTTATGGGATAGTGTTTTCTACTTATTGTTGAGAGAAGTTGTAATTTTGGATGGATTTATGCATCTTTATGGTTAATATTTTTCTTCCAGTTATGGAAGTAGGTTATAATACTACTCTTATAAATTTAATATGTAGTAATTTTGGCACCTTCGGTTGTAGTGTTTTTTTATTACCATGTGAGGGTAATTTAAGATTTTTGTTTTTGGGATGTTAGTTATATACTTTCCACTTGTGATTTTTTATAGTCACTAATTTATCTAACTTGTGAACTTGACCACGAGAAATGAGGAACCTTGAATTTATATTAACTCTAGTTGATTATAATTATTATGTTTAGACTGATATTATTTTCTTTTTGAAGCATGTTGTTTTGAAGAGTTATTTATGTACCTTTTTTTGAGATCAAGTAGGGTATGGGATGTGCAAAACATATTGATAGTCTAAAAGGGTTGAGACAAACTTTTAACTTTTTGAATATTAGCCAAGCAAGTAGGGAGACATTGTCTCACTTATTCCTTTAAAAGGATGTAAGGATGGTGTGATCCTTGAACTTTGTATATTATGTTAATTTTGAAATTATTTCCTCTTAACTATGAGTATAACACTATATTTTAAGATGTGAAATATGATACTAGTTATGCTTGGCTAATGGTAACCTAATACAATTACAAAATAAGTGTATGATTTTTCATGTATGTATGTTGGTACACTTGGAATTATTTAAAATATAGTATTGCTTTATATGATCTATTAGTATAGATTTATGTTCCATTAAAACTTGTGCATATTCTAGGGATCATTAGGTCATGGAGACCTAAGGGATAAGTGATGAATTAAGAACATGAGTACTAAGTGATAAGAGTGGATCCTACTTATCCTTATATTGACTTAGTAGTTACTAAGTTTGGATCTAATAGATAAACTTGTCGAATCTAGGATTTGATAGATGAACTTATCAAATTTAGTTTTATGGCCATATGCATGTATATAGTGGAACATTTATTCCTTAATTTTATATACATTATATATGTAGTATTTCCAATTCCTTTTCATCATCATACTTATTAGAAGATCTATGGAGTAGTGATATTATTGACATGTTATACTTATCAAAATCTATGTGAAGTAGTGATAGTATTAACTTATACACATTATTCTTTCCAGGTTCTCTAAACACTTTTCTTCAGGAAGAGAAAAACACTTTCTAGGTTAGAGAGATGTGCAGAGGGGCTAGAAGGTTTTGTGGAACTCTCCCTAGCCATTTGTTTTTGTCTTTTATGATGATCTCATGTGATTTTGGGGAATTCAGTGAAATTTTCAATGAGTTTATAGATCTTGGGATGGTCATGTTAGAACCAATCAAAGTATTTGACACTCGTAAACTTCATTTTCATAATAGAAAAGTGTTACAGTGAAAAGTTTTTTGGGACCAATAATCCATGGATAGTGATACTTGAGAGGACTATGATGAGTTCTACAAGATATTTCTATATTTGTTTGCATTATTTGATACTAGATACTATGTTTTTATACTATTAAACTTTGTTTTTAATTCATAACTATTGTTTGAATAAGTATCATTGGGATAATGACTAATTTTATGGGAGAAAGATGTTACATCTTGATTTCACCCTAATTTTTATAACCTTTAAATCCATGGATTATGATGGTTATCACTTGATTGTTATTTATTTGATTGAGATTTATGACATATATTGGTTATGAGATAGTGATATGATGATTAATTTACATAATAGATTAATTATGTGACAACTATACTTTCTCATTCTGTACATTATAAATGAATATTTGTTAGTTAAGCATCATTAGTTTTTGGTTTGTATGATCACTCATACTAAATACCTACTTTTCATGAGGTGGATGCAAGATTGATTCTTCCCTTAGAACATGACAAAGGGAGAACGTAATCAAATAATATGACATAGATGGGATGATAAAAAAATTTCTATTAACCCAATACATACCACAATAGAATAACTTGTTTAACTCTTTATTTGCTTTAGATAGTTTTTTTAGTGCTAATATACTTCTATTATGATCATGTTTTCGATGCTGACACTAAACTAATTGTCTAACACATGACTGATTTAAATGATATTCAATAAATATCATTATCTTCATTTGATGTATTTATAAGATATAATCAAGGAATTAGTATAAATATATGATTAGATAATGATAACTCTATCATTATTATAACATATCTATGTGTGATGAAAGATTATATTGTGCAATTGGATTCTCTTTGTGGTCTAAAGTTAGTTATTGATTTTTCCATAGTCACATTTGGATTCAAAATTAAAATGTAGTTAACCTTTTGAGTTAATGTCAATAGTTACATTATGAAATTAACCATTAGCTAAAGGATTTAAATGTAAGTGGAATTAGTCTTATGCTATAAATGGAATTATTAATTTGGTTTGATTTATCTTTTAAAGAGATAATTCCTGTTACATTTAAATTAAGGAAATTTAATTATCAAGATAAAGCTAACTTAAGAGATAAGTCCTTTACATGTAATACCTTGAGAATTAAAGGTCTAAAATTAGACTTAAGTGAACTTGAAATAGTAAATAACATTGCCTTGAACAAAATATTTAAAACCTGCTTAATTTATGATATTAAATGAACTCAAGTTAATATTTTAAAACAAAAAATAGTTAAGCGGTGAATTATGCATGAATAATTAAATTTAAAAAGATGAGATTATAATAAGAGTAGAATAGAAGAGTATGGGGAGAAAGAAATAGAAGAGTATGAAAAAGGGATAAAAGAGTGTGGAGAAGGGATAGAGGAATAAGATGAAGGGAAATGCATAGAGAGAGGTAGAAAGAGGATAGACAAAGCAAAGATAATAAAGGTGTGAGGTGAAGTAGAAGGAAACTAGTAAAATTTTAGTTCAAATTTGGAAGTTTGTAAGGTAGGTGATGCATTAAAATTCCTAAGTGTTTATTTTAATGTAATTTGAGTTATCTCCTTGTTGTTCTATAATGACCATTTCTATATAGAAAATAGAATAATCAAAAGTGTAAAAAGAAACTCTAAGTTTAGAACATATATCGATTGGTTTTGGTAGAACATGTTTATTTGAAAAGGATTACTAAGCCTATAATATAGATATCAATTTAGAAAAATGAAAGACTATATATATTAAATTTGGTTTCTTATTGCCATCAATATATATATATATATATATATATATATATATATATATATATATATAGCCTATAATATAGATATCAATTTAGAAAAATGAAAGACTATATATATTAAATTTGGTTTCTTATTGCCATCAATATATATATATATATATATATATATATATATATATATCAAAGCCATTTTTCTTATTGAAAATCATTGTATGTTAAAAAAATGGTTTCTTAGAATATAGTGAACACTTAGACAATAATGTGTAGTTGATTATAAGTTACAGTTAAAAGGACAAAGTAGTTGTTAGAGAGATTAAAAGAGCATAGTTTGTTTCTTTAATATAAATTCAGTTGATTATTTCTATAGTTGATTTATTGATTAAAATATATTAACCCAAATGATGTTACTTTTATATAAAATAATCAAAATCGGGAGTGATGTATTTTTATTATGTATATAAAATATGATTTCTTGGTGACTTATAGTATAGAAGCAATGTTCAAAATATTGAATAATAAATAATGGTTTTAACATTCATGTTGAGTTTGGATAGCAATGAACTGATTTTACAAATGTAATGCAACTAAAATAACATATCAAATCAAATGGAATAATGAACAAAACTTCAGCTAAAAGTTATAATGATTATATTAAAAACATAAAAATTATAATCTAGAAGAGAGATATGCATAGTAGAGGGTGTAGTGTCAAAGTCATAGCCAATATTTACAGAAGCTGAATAGAATCACATATAAGGAAGAAATCAAAGCTTTAGTAAAATCTATCCTTATTTACATATGATATCTAGTAAAACATTATCAATAGAAAACAAGCTCGTAGTAACAAACCCAATTGAGCATTGTGATTAACAATGCTAGTTATGTAGGAGACTACATATGATATTTAGCAAAAATTTATTAGTGATCCAATAGAAAGAAGACCCATAAATAGAAACTAGACCCATAAGAAGAGACCCAATTGAGCATTATGATTAACAATGCTAGTTATGATAGTTTGGAGGCAGTGTGAGTGTTCTAGTTTATGATCTATATTTTTGTAAGTAGTATATGTTCATAATGTGTATAAGTTGGTGTTATGATATTAATGATAATTATGTATTTAAACATATGCTTTAGGTAGTACATTTGATGCAAGGTTAATGATAAGAGAATCATAGATACTTTTATATATACATTGGGATGCATGACTATAAGTATAGATTCAAACAAGTACATTATCTTGACTTTGGTGATTTGTATATTTGTGTATCATAGAATATTTTGGGTATAAATTTTGATGAATACTTATATATGAAACTTGATATAAAAGACCAAGTAGTTTTGAGAACTTGTGTTCAACTTATATATGCTTTATGTATGTCAAGACGAAAATCGATTTAGTTATGGATAAAACTATGAAGGAATTTTACAATGTTGAATCCCCTTGTAAATCATCAAAAAGTTTGTGAACATTAGAGCTTTATGGATTGTTGAAAACATAAGAAGTTATTGATTAAGAAATATGAATGAACTTTAATATAGTATTTTCATATTATTTTATTACTCCCATATCGTATATATTATGATGTAGAAGCACTCAAATGTAAGAAATAAACCTATAGCTAGATTGACAAATAAATGAGTCATAAGGTATTTGATGAACTGAAACTATTACCATTTGATGACAATTTCATAGGAATGGAATTAAGTTATTTAAATGAAGGATTATGGTATAACCTAGTTATCTGACTCTTTGAAAATAGTATGTTTGAAATGTTGAATATCTTTACTTTTAATCAAGAAAACTTGTGTGGAAAAGTGCTCAGATGATGCTCTTTCTTCTCATAACAGTTCTAATTTTGAGATAGCTCTTAAGATTACCATAGATACTAGAAAGACCAGGTAACTCATGCTCTAGGGAGCCTTGTAGATTATTTTTGTATATTGTAATATATTTTTTTACTATTGGAAACATTATCATGAAGAATTGTAATTACCTATTTACTATGGTTTGACAACAATGGTTTTATATTATACCAATAGTGGTTGGATATTTGTAGCTACTTTATATGATTATAATATGATTTATTTTTATATATTAATAGTGATTAGTGAATTTTATATGCCACATGCTTATTTATAGTAAGCATACTTAGAGTATTTTGTATGATCACTACTTATATTCTTGTGTTGTAATCTATTTATAGTATATGAATTAAATAAAAAAATCACGTATTTCTAATTAGTTCCAAACAGGGTTGTTACACTTTCATAGTTTTATATCTAAACACTTTACCTTTATCCATCAAATTATAAATATTTTAAGTCATATTGAGTGTCTAAGTCTAGTTTCTATCTCTAATGGAAGTGAATTCAACCATGGTTCATTCCTTCCTAGTTAGTGTGAGTGTTTGTTTAGACCCTTGTGTGAAATATTGATGCAAGAGTAATTATATGAGAATGAAGTGAATGTGTGTAAGTTTATTTGGATTCTAAAGTGTGTTAGGTATCTACATAATTGATCCCAACATTGGAGCATTAAACAAATTTTCAATTTTATTTTCCATTTTCAATTTTAGAATAGTTCTTTTTCTCCTTTTCCTAGTCAAGAAAGCACTATCTGAGAGAGTTTAGAGAGAAGTGGATGAATGTACTAAATGAAACTAGTCCATATGTATGTTTGATCTGAGCAACAATTCAGGTGATAATTTGGGTGACGGTTCTATCCTAATTGATGATAGAACTTCCAGGAGCCATAATTTTTGCACCATAACTCTAATTAACTCCCCATTTGAATCGTTCAAAAGCTAAGAATGAGGATAATGTGGTGAGATGTCACCAATATTTTATTTATGGTTTTTGACCCTCAAAAACCCAATAGAAGTTCCCCAAATTTCAATTTTAGTAATGCAGTCTAAAAATAGTAAGTTTCTAAAAATAGTAATTCCTCAAATTCTGTATTATTTTAAATCATGGAAGTCAAACCACTTAATCTCCCTTAATATTGGTGACCTTACACATCCTCCTCCTAGTTTAAAAACATTTATAAATGAATATGTAACCTGAAATGGAAATCAAACATTTCTTCCCAGAGATAAGCATATAGTTGTATTGCAATCTTGAGTAATAAAAACATCTTTTCTCAGAGAATTCATTATTATTGTGTTATTTTTGTGTTCTTGAAATATCTATCAAATAAAAACTTTTGAGTTTTGGATTAGTGGTATCAGAGATCCTTTGTCTTGGAAACACTACATCTTGGGGAAAGAGATGATCATCCACACTGACCACAGACCATTAAAATTCATCTAGATGTAGAGCAAACTATGAAATGAGAGGCACCAAAAGTGGGCCACATATCTACAATAATTACATATAATAATCAAATACAAAAATGAGAGATTAAATATAGTCATATATTGTTTGAGCTTCCCACCAATTATTGTACTCACAATAATTCTTGACCTCTTGGGGTGCTCTGTATGAAGCAGATCCTACCTTTGCTAATACATATCAAGTGCTTCAAGAAGGTAAAATTTTTTATAATTTCTATTTGCAATATAATATCCTCTATCATATGGGGAATATCTATGTTATAAAGGTATATCAATAGATGATAATATGGGAAGCATGTTTTAGTAGGATAATTGGACACTTTGGTGTAGAAAAGACATTAGCAGTTCTTTAAAAACACTTCTACTAACCTCATATGTGAAAGAATATGGAAATGTACCTCAAATATTGCACCCCATATGTGATATATAAGCCAAAAAATAAGAAGTAAGGATTGTACATGCCATTGCTAGAACCAACTAGGCCTTGGGAATCTATCTCAATGGATTTTCTCTCATGTTTACCCACTTTAAAACATGGCAAGGACTGTATTTTTTTTGTAGTTGATCATTTTTCAAAAATGACTATCATGATTACTTGTAAGAAAAATATATTTGTTGAAGAAATTACTCAACTATATTTTAGTCATGTATGGCTCCATTGTGCTCTCCTCAAGTCCATTATCTCAGATTGAGATAGCAGGTTCCTGAGCATCTTCTAGTCCACTCTATAAAAGATGATGGATATAAAGCTAATGAAGTCCACAACATTCCATCCACAAATTGATGGTCAGATAAAAGTGGTGAACCACTTGATTGTTCACATGATTTAGATGTATCACTCTAAACATCCATGTACATGGGATGAGGGGCTTCTTTTCATATAACATGGATACAATCAAGCCCTTCACAGCTCGACCAAGCATAATCCATTCCAAGTATGCTTCAGGTTCCAACCCATGGCACTGATTAATATAGCCATTCCATTCTCCACCATGGAATACACAACTCATGTGAGATTTCAGGAAGTAAAAGTAACAAATTTCATTAAACAAATGCAACACATCTAGTAGCAAGTTCATGACATCTTGGAGAAGATGAATCAGAGGTATAAACAATGTCATGTCAAACATAGGATTACACACCATTTTGTTGTGGGTGATAAGGTTTGGTTGCAATTTCAAGAGGAATGACTTGCAGGCCCACATAAAAAAAAGTTTCCTCTATGATATGGTTCCTACATCATCACTAAAAAATTTGGAGAAAATTCTTTTGAGTTGAACCTACCAGCCTACCTTGGTTTGAATCCAATATTTAACATGGAGCTCCTCAAACCATATCATCCACCTCTATTGGATACTTCAGTTGTAGTAAAACAACTAGACATTAACAAGATTGATCTATAAAGTTTAGATCTAGTGGAAGAGTATCAAATTATGGACACCTAGATGAAAACAATAAGAGGATGCTCTATTCTACTTTATCAGGTGGTCAAAAGAGGCCAGCTTAGCCACCAAGGTGAGTGGCTCACAGAGAATCAAATTAAGACACAACTGCCACACCTGATGAGGAATATTGACGTAATGGGGATCATTAATTTTCAAGGAGGGAGGAATGATTTAGGCAACAATTTAGGTGATAATTCAGGTGATGGTTCTACTTCAATTGATGATGAAACTTTTGAGAGCTATAATGTTTGCACCGTAGCTCTAATTGACTCCCCATTTCAAATGTTAGAAAGCTAAGAATGAGTAGAATGTGGTGAGATGACACCAAGATTTGGTCAGTGGTTTTTGACCCCCAAAAACCCAATATAAGTGCCCTAAATTTCAATTTTAGTAGTGCAATCTAAAAATAGTAAGTTTCTAAAAATAGTAATTTTTTGAATTTTGTAATATTTTAAATCATGGAAGCCAAACCACTTAATCTCCCTCAAGATTGGTGACCTTCCACATCCTTCTCTTTCTTTCAAAATGTGTATAAATGAATATGTAACCCAAAATAGAAATCAAACATCTCTTCCCAGAGATAAGCATATAGTTGTATGTCAATCTTGAGTAATAAAAACATCTCTTCTCAGAGAATTCATTGTTATTATGTTATTTTTGTGTTCTTAAAATATCTGTCAAATCAAAACTTTTGAGTTTTAGATTAATGGTATCAGAGATCCTTTGTCTTGGAAACACTACATCTTGGGGAAAGAGACAATCATCCACATTGACCACAAACCATTAGAATTCATCCAGACGTAGAGCAAACTATAAAATGAGAGGCACTAAAAGTGGGCCACATATCTATATAAATTCCATATGATAATCAAACACAAAAATGGGAGCTAAAATATGGTTGTAGATTATGTGAGCCACCCACCAACTACTACACTCACAATAGTTCTTGACCTATGTGAATATGAGACTACCACTTGGGGTGCTCTTTATGAAGCAAATCCTACCTTTGCTGATACATATCAGGTGCTTCAAGAAGGCAAAAATGTTTTTGATTTATATTTTAAATATAATGCTCTCTATCATATGGGGCATATCTATTTTCTAGCTATTGAGCAATAAATGATGATATGGGAAGCACATTTTATTAGGATAGTTAGACACTTTGGTGTAGAAAAGACATTGATAATTCTTCAAAAACACTTCTACTAGCCATATATGCAAAAAGATGTTGAAATTTACCTAAAATATTTCACCCCATGTGAAATATCCAAGCCAATAAATGAGAATCAAGGATTGTACATTCCATTGCCATAACCAACTAGGCCTTGGAAATCTATCTCAATAGATTTTCTCTCGGGTTTGCTCACTTCAAAACATGGTAAGGACTATATTTTTGTTGTAGCTGATCATTTTTCAAAAATGGCTATCATGATTACTTGTAATAAAAATATATCTACTAAATAAACTACTCAACTATATTTTAGTCATGTCTGGTTCCATTTTAGTCTCCCTAAGTCTATTATCTCAAATCAAGATAGAAGGTTCCTGAGCATCTTCTGGTTTACTCTATAGAAGATGATGGATACCAAGCTGATGAAGTCCATAGCCTTCCATTCATAGACTAATGATCAGATAGAAGTGGTGAACTAATTGATTTTTCACATGATTTAGATGTATCACTCTAAACATCCACACACATGGGATGAGGAGCTTATTGTCATACAACATGGATATAATTAGGCCCTACAAAGCTAGACCAAGCATAGTCCATTCAAAGTATGCTTTGGGTTCCAACCCATGGTACTAATTGATATAGTCATTCCATTCTCCACCATGGAATACACACCTCATGGGAGATGTGAGGCAGAAAAAGCAACAAATTTCATTAAACAAATGCAACACATCTAGCAGCAAGTTCATAACATCTTGAAGAAGATGAATCAGAAGTATAAGTAATGCCATGATAAACATAAGATTGCACACCATTTTTCTATGGGTGAAAATGTTTGGTTACAACTTCAAAAGGAATGACTTGTAGGCCCACACATAAAAATTCATCCTTTGCAATATGATCCCTACACCATCACTAGAAAAGTTGGAGAAAATGCTTTTGAGTTGAATCTACCAGCCTACCTTGGTCTACATCCAATATTCAACATGGAAATCCTCAAACTATATCATCTACCTCTATTGGAAACTTAAATCATAGAAGAACAACTAGACATTGATGAGCTTGATCCATAAAGTTTTGCTCCAATGGAAGAGGATCAGATTGTGTACACCTAGATGAAGACAACAAGAGGACACTTTATTCTGCTTTATCGGGTGGTCAAAAGAGGCCATCTTAGCCACCAAGGTGAGTGGCTCATAGAGAGTCAAATTAAGACACAACTGCCACACTTGATGAGGAATATTGATGCAATGGGGACCATTGCTTCTCAAGGAGGGAGGAATGATCTAGGAAATAATTTAGTTGATAATTTGGGTGATGGTTTTACCCCAATTGATGATAGAATTTTTGGGAGCCATAACTTTTGCACCATAGCTCCAACTAAATCCCTGTTTGAACCATTGGAAAGATAATAAAAATGAGAATAAGGTGAGATGGAACCAATATTTTTTTGGTGGTTTTTGATCCCTAAAATCCTAATGTAAGTTCCCTAAATTTCAATTTTAGTAGTGCAGTCTAAAAATAGTAATTCTTCAAATTTTGTATTGTTTTAAATTATGGAAGTCAAACCACTTAATCTCCCTCAATATTGGTAACTTTCCACATCCTCCTCCTACTTTCAAAATGTTTATAAATGAATATGTAACCCAAAATATAAATTAGACATCTCTTCCCAAAGATAAGCATATAGTTGTATTACAATCTTGAGTAATAAAAACATCTCTTCTTAGATAATTCATTGTTACTGTGTTATTTTTGTGTTCTTGAAATATCTATCAAATCAAAACATATAATTTTTGGATCAATGGTATCAAAGATCCTTTGTCTTATAAACACTACATCTTGGGGAAAGAGATGGTCATCCACACTAACCACAGACCATTAAAATTCATCTAGACATAGATTAAATTGTGAAATGAGAGGCACCAAAAGTGGGACACATATCTGTAATAATTCCATCTGATAATCAAATATAAAAATGAGAGTTCAAATATAACCATATATTATATGATCCACCCACCAATTACTGCACTCATAACCGTTCTTGACCTATGTAGACATGAGACTACCACTTAGGGTGCTCTATATGAAGTAGATCTTACCTTTGTTGATACATATCAGATGCTTCAAGAAAGTAAGCATGTTTCTAATTTCTATTTTCAAGATAATATCCTCTATCATATGGGGAATATTTATGTTCCAACTTTAGAGCAACTAATGATGATATGGGAAGCACATTTTAGTAAGATAGCTAGACACTTTGGTGTAGAAAATACATTGGTAGTTCTTCAAAAACATGTCTACTAGCCCCATATGTGAAAGGATGTGGAAAGGTACCTCAAATATTACACCCCATGTGTAATATCCAAGCCAACAAATAAGAATCAAGGATTTTACATGCGATTACCAAAACCAACTAGGCCTTGGGAATCTATCTTAATGGATTTTCTCTCAGGTTTGCCCACTTCAAAATATGACAAGGACTATATTTTTGTTGTAGTTGATCATTTTTCAAAAATAACTATCATGATTACTTGTAAGAAAAATATATTTGCTAAAGAAACTACTCAACTATATTTTATTCATGTATGGCTCCATTTTGGTCTCCCCAAATCCATTGTCTCAGATCGAAATAACAAGTTGTAGAGCATCTTCTAGTCCACTCTATGGAAGATGATGGATACCAAGCTGATAAAGTCCACAGCCTTCCATCCATAGACTGATGGTCAAATAAAAGTGGTGAACTACTTGATTTTTCACATGATTCATATTTATCACTCCAAACATCCATACACATGGGATGAGGGGCTTCTTTTCATACAACATGGATACAATCAGGCCCTACACAGCTTGACCAAGCATAGTCCATTCTAAGTATGCTCTAGGTTCCAACCTATGGCATCAATTGATATAGTCATTCCCTTCTCCACCATGAAATACAAACCTCATGAGATATCATAGATAGCAAAATTATCAAAGTTCATTGAACAAATGCAACACATCCAATAGTTAGTTCATGATATCTTGGATAAGATGAATCAGAAGTATAAGCAATGTCATGACAAACATAGGATTACACACCATTTTATTGTGGATGAAAAGGTTTGGTTGTGGCTTCAAAATGAATGACTTATAGGCTCACATATAAAAATTCAACCTCTATGATATGGTACCTACACCATCACCACCAAAGTTAAAGAAAATGCTTTTGATTTGAACCTACTAGCCTACCTTAGTTTGCATCCAATATTCAACATGGAGCTCCTCAAACTATATCATCCACCTCTATTAGACACTTCAATCATAGTAGAATAACTACACATTGACAATCTTGATCCATGAAGTTTTTCTCTAGTAGAAGAGGATCAGATTGTGAACACCTAGGTGAAGACAATAAGAGGATGCTCTATTCTACTTTATTGGGTGGTCAAAAGAAGCCAGTTAGCCACCAAGGTGAGTGGCTCATAGATAATAAAATTAAGACATAACTACCAAACCTAATAAGTAATATTGATGTAATGGGTACCATTGCTTCTGAAGGAGGGAGGAATGATTTGATCAATAATTCAGGTGATAATTCGGGCGATGGTTCTACCCCAATTGATGACAGAACTTCTGAGAGCCATAACTTTTACACCGTAGCTCTAATTGACTCCCCATTTGAACTATTGGAAAGATAACAATGAGGATAATGTGGTGAGATGGAATCAAGATTTTCTCAATAGTTTTTGACCCCAAAAAACTTAATGGAAGTGCCCCAAATTTTAATTTTAGTAGTGTAGTCTAAAAATAGTAAGTTTCTAAAAATAGTAATTCCTCGAATATTGTATTATTTTAAATCATGGAAGGCAAACCACTTAATCTCCCTCAAGATTGGTGACCTTACACATCCTTATTCTAATTTAAAAATGTGTATAAATGAAGATGTAACCTGAAATGGAAATTAGACATCTCTTCCTAGAGATAAGCATATAGTTGTATTGTGATCTTGAGTAATAAAAACATCTCTTCTCAGAGAATTCATTATTACTATGTTATTTTTGTGTTCTTGAAATATATATAAAATAAAAAAAATTGAGTTTTGAATCAGTGGTATCAGAGCTCCTTTGTCTTGGAAACACTACATTTTGGGTAAAGAGATGATCATTCACACTAACCACAGACCATTGGAATTCATCCAAACATAGAGAAAACTATGAAATTAGAGGCACCAAAAGTGGGACACATATCTATAGCAATTCCATATGATAATCAAACAAAAAAATGGGAGCTCAAATATGACCATAGATTATTTGAGCTGCCCACTAATTACTACTCACAATAGTTCTTGACCTATGCGGACATGAGACTGCCACTTGGGGTACTTTGTATGAATCAAATCTTGTATTTGCTAATACATATCAGGTGCTTCAAGAAGGTAAACATATTTCTAATTTTTATTTTCAAGATAATGTCCTCTATCATATGGGGCATATCTATGTTCTAGCTATAGAGGAATAGATGATGATATGGGAAGCACATTTTAGTAGGACAGTTGAACACTTTGGTGTAGAAAAGACATTAGCAGTTCTTCAAAAAAACTTATATTGGCCCCATATGTGAAAGGATGTGGAAAGTTACCTCAAATATTACACCCCATGTGTGATATCCAAGCTAACAAATAAGAATCAAGTATTTTACTTGCCATTACCAGAACCAACCAGGCCTTGGGAATATATCTCAATGGATTTTCTCTCAGGTTTACCCACTTCAAAACATGGCAAAGACTGTATTTTTGTTGTAATTGATCATTTCCCAAAAATGTCTATCATGATTACTTGTAAGAAAATTATATCTACTGAAGAAATTTCTCAACTATATTTTAGTCATGTATGGCTTCATTTTAGTCTCCCTAAGTCTATTTTATCATATTGAGATAGCAGGTTCTTGAGCATCTTTTGGTCCACTCTACAGAAGATGATGGATACCAAGTTGATGAAGTCCACAACCTTCCATCCATAGACTAATTTTTAGATAGAAGTGGTGAACCACTTTATTATTCACATGATTCAGGTGTATCACTCTAAACATCCATGCACATGGGATGAGGGGCTTCTTTTCATACAATATGGATACAATCAAGCCCTACATAGCTTGACCAAGCACAGTCCTTTCTAAGTATGCTTTGGGTTCTAACCCATGGCACCAATTGATATAACTATTCTATTCTCCAC
Source organism: Torreya grandis (assembly GCA_037957365.1). Classification (NCBI taxonomy): domain Eukaryota; kingdom Viridiplantae; phylum Streptophyta; class Pinopsida; order Cupressales; family Taxaceae; genus Torreya; species Torreya grandis. The sequence continues at coordinate 3,340,762 of JARHVA010000442.1, forward strand.
CATAGAATACACACCTCATGGGAGATCTATGGTAGAAAAATCAACAAATTTCATTAAACAAATGCAACACATCTAGCAACATGTTCATGACATCTTGGAGAAGATGAATCAGAAGTATAAGCAACACCATGAAAAACATAGGATTACACACCATTTTGTTGTGGGTGACAAGTTTTAGTTGTAACTTAAAAAGGAATAACTTGCAAGCCCACATAGAAAAATTTGGCCTCTGTGATATGGTCTCTACACCATCACCAAAAAAGTTGAAGAAAATGCTTTTGAGTTGAATCTACCAGCCTACCTTGGTATGCATCTAATATTCAATGTGGAGCTCCTCAAACCATATCATCCACCTCTATTAGACACTTCAGTCATAGTAAAACTACTAGACATTGATGATATTTATCCATAGAGTTTTTATATAGTAGAAGAGGATTAGATTGTAGACACCTAGATGAAGACAACAAGAGGACACTCTATTCTGATTTATCAGGTGGTCAAAAGAGGCCAACTTAGCCACCAAGGTGAGTGGCTCACAGAGAATAAAATTAAAACACAAATACCACATTTGATGAGGTATATTGATGCAATGGGGACCATTACTTTTGAAGGGAGGAATGATCCAAGCAATAATTTAAGTGACAATTTGGGTGATGGTTCCACCCCAATTGATGATGGAATTTTTAGGAGCCATAACTTTTGTACTATAGCTCCAATTGACTCCCTGTTTGAATAGTTGGAGAGCTAAGAATGAGGATAATGTGGTGAGATGGATCCAAGCTTTGATTGATGTTTTTTGACTCCTAAAAACCCAATGAAAGTGCCCCAAATTTTAATTTTACTAGTGTAGTCTAAAAATAATAAGTTTCTAAAAATAATAATTCCTCAAATTTTATATTGTTTTAAATCATGGAAGTTGAAACACTTAATCTCCATAAATATTGGTGACCTTCCACATCCTCCTCCTACTTTAAAAATGTTTATAAATGAAGATGTAACTTGAAATGGAAATTGGGCATCTCTTCCTAGAGATAAACATATAGTTTTATTGTGATCTTGAGTAATAAAAACATCTCTTCTCAAAGAATTCATTCTTACTATGTTATTTTTGTATTCTTTAAATATTTATCAAATAAAAATTTATAAGATTTGGATCAGTGGTATTAGATCTCCTTTGTCTTGGAAACACTACAATTTGGAGAAAGAGACGGTCATCCACACTAACCACATACCATTAGAATTCATCCAAACGTAGAGAAAACTGTGAAATGAGAGGCACCAAAAGTGGGCCACATATCTGTAGTAATTCCATCTGATAATCAAAGACAAAAAGGGGATCTCAAATATGGCCATAGATTGTCTAAGACACCCACCAATTACTAAACTCACAATAGTTCTTGACCTATGTAGACATGAGACTACCACTTGGGGTGCTCTGTATTAAGCAAATCTTACCTTTGTTGATACATATTAGGTGCTTTAAGAAGGTAAACATGTTTCTAATTTATATTTTAAAGATAATGTCCTATATCATATGAGTCATATCTATGTTCCAGTTATAGAGTAATAGATGATGATATGGGAAGCACATTTTAGTAAGACAACTAGACATTTTAGTGTAGAAAAGACATTTACAATTCTTCAAAAACACTTCTACTAGCCCCATATGTGAAAGGATGTGGAAAGGTACCTTAAATCTTGAACCCCATATGTAATAGCCAAGCTAACAAATAAGAAGAATGGATTATGCATTCCATTGCTAAAACCAACTAGGCCTTGGGAATCTAACTCAATAGATTTTCTCTCAGGTTTGCCCACTTCAAAACATGGCAAGGACTGTATTTTTGTTGTAGTTGATCATTTTTCAAAAATGGCTATCATGATTTCTTGTAAGAAAAATATATCTACTGAAGAAATTGCTCAACTATATTTTAGTCATTTATGGCTCTATTTTGGTCTCCCCAAGTCCATTATTTTAGATCAAGATAGTAAGTTCTTGAGCATCTTCTGGTCTACTCTATGAAAGATGATGGATACCAAGCTGATGAAGTCCATAGCCTTCCATCCACAGACTAATGGTTAGATAGAAGGGTGAACTACTTGATTGTTCACATGATTCAGATGTATCACTCCAAACATCCATGCACATGAGATGAGGGGGTTCTTTTCATACAACATGAATATAATCAGACCTTACACAGCTCAACCAAGCATAGTCCAATCTAAGTATGCTTGGGGTTCTAACCCATGACACCAATTCATATAGCCATTCCATTCTACACCATGGAATACACTTCTCATGAGAGATCTAAGGTATCAAAAGTAACAAAGTTCATTGAACAAATGTAACACATCTAGTAGCAAGTTCATGACATCTTGGAGAAGATGAATCAAAAGTATAAGCAACATCATGACAAATATAGGATTATACACCATTTTTTGTGGGTGAAAATATTTGGTTTTGGCTTTAAAATTAATGACTTGTAGGCCCAAATAGAAAAATTTGGCCTCATTGATATGGTCCATACATCATCACCAAAAAAGTTGGAGAAAATGCTTTTGAGTTGAACCTACCAGCCTACCTTGGTCTGTATTTAATATTCAACATGGAGCTCTTCAAACCATATCATCCACCTCTATTGGACACTTTAGTCATAGTAGAACAACTAGACATTGATGAGCTTGATCCATAGAATTTTTCTCTAGTAGAAGAGGATCAGATTATAGACTCTTAGATGAAGACAATAAGAGGATGCTCTATTCTACTTTATCGGGTGGTCAAAAGAGGCCAGCTTAGCCACCAAGGTGAGTGGCTCACAAAGAATAAAATTAAGACACAACTACCACACCTAATGAGAAATATTTTTTCAATGCAGACCATTTATTCTCAATGAGGGAGGAATGATCTGGGCAATAATTCAGATGATAATTCAGGTGACGGTTCTACCTCAATTGATGACAGAACTTCTAAGAGCCATAACTTTTGCACCGTAGCTCCAATTGACCCCCCATTTGAAACATTAGAAAGATAAGAATGAGAAGAAAGAGGTGAGATGGCACCAATATTTTATTAGTGGTTTTTGACCCCTAAAAACCCAATGGAAGTGCCATAAATTTTAATTTTAGTAGTACAGTCTAAAAATAGTAAGTTTCTAAAAATAGTAATTCCTCAAATTATGTATTGTTTTAAATCATATAATTCAAACCACATAATATTAATTAATATTGGTGACCTTACACATCCTCATCATGATTTAAAAATATGTATAAATTAATATGCAACTTGAAATAGAAATCAGACATCTCTTCCTAGAGATAAGCATATACTTATATTGTGATCTTGAGTAATAAAAAGATCTCTTCTCAAATAATTAATTATTACTATGTTATTTTTGTGTTCTTGAAATATTTTTCAAATAAAAACTTCTAAGTTTTGGATCAATGGTATCATATCTCCTTTGTCTTTGAAAACTACACCTTAGGGAAAGAGACAATCACCCACACTAACCATAGACCATTAGAATTCATCCAGAAGTAGAGCAAATTATGAAATTAGAGGCACCAAAAGTGGGTCATATATCTATATAAATACCATATGATAATCAAATACAAAAATGAGATCTTAATTATGGCCATAGATTATCTGAGCCACCCACCAATTATTACACTCATAACAGTTCTTGACCTGTGCAGACATGAGACTGCCACTTGGAGTGCTTTGTATGAAGCAGATCCTACCTTTGTTGATACATATCAAGTGATTTAAGAAGGTAAACATGTTTATAATTTTTATTTTTAAGATAATGTCCTCTATCATATGGGCCATATCTATGTTCCAGCTATAGAGTAACAAATGATGATATGGGAAGCACATTTTAGTAGGATAGCTAGACACTTTGATGTAGAAAAGACATTGGTAGTTCTTCAAAAACACTTATAATAGCCCCATATACAAAAGGATGTAGAAAGGTACCTCAAATATTACACCCCATGTGTGATAGCCAAGCTAATAAATAATAATCAAGGATTGTACATGCCATTGTCAAAACCAACTAGGCCTTGGGAATTTATCTCAATGGATTTTTTCTCAAGTTTGCCCACTTCAAAACATGGAAAGGATTATATTTTTATCATAGTTGATCATTTTTCAAAAATGGCTATCATGATTGAATGTAATAAAAATATATCTTCTAAAGAAACTTCTCAACTATATTTTAGTCATGTATGGCTCCATTTTGGTCTCCCCAAGTCCATTATTTCAAATCAAGATAGTAGGTTCCTGAGCATCTTCTGGTCCACTCTATAGAAGATGATGGATAGCAAGCTGATGAATTTCATAGCCTTCCATCCACAAAATGATGGTCAAACAAAAATGGTGAACCACTTGATTATTCACATGATTTAGATGTATCACTCCAAACATTCATACACATGAGATGAGGGGCTTCTTTTCATATAACATGGATATAATCAGGCCTTGCATAGCTCAACCAAGCATAGTCCATTCCAAGTATGCTTTAAATTCCAACCCATGGTACCAATTAATATATAAATTCCATTTTCCACCATGGAATACACACCTCATGGGAGATATGAGGTAGCAAAAGTAATATAGTTTATTAAACAAATGTAACACATCCAGTAGCAAGTTCATGACATCTTGGAGAAGATGAATCAAAAGAATAAGTAAAGCCATGACAAACATAGGATTACACACCATTTTATTGTGGGTGACATAGTTTGGTTGTGAATTCAAAAGGAATGACTTGTAGGCCCACACAAAAAAAATTAGCCTCTACGATATGGTCCTTACACCATCACCAAAAAAGTTGGAGAAAATGCTTTTGAGTTGAACCTACCAACCTACCTTGGTTTGCATCCAATATTCAACATGGAGCCCCTCAAACCATATCATCCACCTCTATTGGACACTTCAGTTGTATTAGAACAACTAGACATTGACAAGCTTGATTCATAGAGTTTTGCTCTAGTGGAAGAGGATCAAATTGTGGACACCTGAATGAATATAAAAAGATGACGCTCTATTCCATTTTATTGAGTAGTCAAAAGAGGCCAACTTAGCTACCAAGGTGAGTGGCTCACAGAGAATCAAATTAAGACACAACTACCACATCTGATGAGGAATATTGATGTAAAGTGGACCATTTATTCTCAAGGAGGGAGGAATGATCTAGGCAACAATTTAGGTGATAATTTGGGTGATGGTTCTACCTCAATTGATGACAAAACTTTTGGGAGCCATAACTTTTCCACTGTAGCTCCAATTGACTCCCTATTTAAACCATTGGAAAGTTAAGAATGAGGATAATGAGGTGAGATGGCACTGATCTTTGCTCAGTGGGTTTTAACCCCCAAAAATCTAATAGAAGTGCCCCAAATTTCACTTTTAATAGTGCAGTCTAAAAATAGCAAGTTTTTAAAAATAGTAATTCCTTAAATTCTATATTATTTTAAATCATGGAAGCTGAACCAGTTAATCTCCATATATATTGGTGACCTTCCAAATCATCATACTACTTTAAAAATTTGTATGAATGAAGATGTAACCTGAAATGGAAATTGGACATCTCTTCCTAGAGATAAGCATATAGTTATATTATGATCTTGAGTAATAAAAACATCTCTTCTCAGAGAATTCATTGTTACCATGTTATTTTTGTGTTATTTAAATATATATCAAATAAAAACTTATAAGTTTTGGATTAGTGGTATCCGAACTCCTTTTTATTAAAAATGCTACATCTTGGGGAAAGAAACGGTCATCCACACTGACCACAGACCATTGGAATTCATTCAGACGTAGAGAAAATTGTTAAATGAGAGGCACCAAAAGTGGACCACATATTTACATCAATTCCATCTAATAATAAAAAATAAAAAGGGGATCTCAAATAAAACCATAGATTATTTAAGCCACCCACTAATTATTAAACTCATAATAGTTCTTAACCTGTGCGGACATGAGACTACAAATTGGGGTGCTCTGTATGAAGTAGATCCTACCTTTGCTGATACATATCAGGTGCTTCAATAAGGTAAACATGCTTTTGATTTATATTTGAAAGATAATGTCCTTTATTATATGGGGCATATATATGTTCCAATTTTATAGTAACAGATGATGATATGGGAAGCACATTTTAGTAGGATAGTTGGACACTTTGGTGTAGAAAAGACATTGGCAGTTCTTCAAAAACACTTCTAATGGCCCCATATGTGAAAGGATGTGAAAATAAACCTAAAATATTACACCCCATATGTGATATCCAAGCCAAAAAATAATAATCAAGGATTATGCATGCCATTTCCAAAACCAACCAGGCCTTGGGAATCTATCTCAATGGATTTTCTCTCAGGTTTTCCCACTTCAAAACATGGCAAGGACTATATTTTTGTTATAGTTGATAATTTTTCAAAAATAGATATCATGATTGATTATAAGAAAAATATATCTGTTAAATAAACTACTCAACTATATTTTAGTCATGTATGGCTCCATTTTGGTCTCCGTAATTCCATTGTCTTAGATCAAGATAACAAGTTCTTAAGCATCTTCTGGTCCACTTTATGGAAGATGATGGATACCAAGCTAATAAATTTCACAGCCTTCCATCCATAAAATGATGGTTAGATAGAAGTGGTGAACCACTTGATTGTTCACATGATTTAGATGTATCACTCCAAACATCCATGCACATGGGATGAGGGGCTTATTTTTATACAACATGGATATAATCCAGCCCTACACAGCTCGACCAAGCATAGTCAATTCCAAGTATGCTTCAAGTTCCAACCCATGGCACCATTTGATATAGCTATTCAATTATCCACCATAGAATACACACCTCATGAGAGATCTAAGGTAGCAAAAGAAACAAAGTTCATTAAACAAATGTAACACATCTAGCATCAAGTTCATGATATCTTTGAGAAGATGAATCAGAAGTATAAGCAACGCCATGACAAACATAGGATTTCACACTATTTTGCTATGGGTGACAAGGTTTAGTTTAGGATTTAAAAGTAATAACTTGTAGGCCCACAAAGAAAAATTTGTCTTATGCAATATGGTCCCTACATCATCACTATAAAAGTTGGAGAAAATGCTTTTGAGTTGAACCTACCAGCCTACCTTGGTCTGCATCTAATATTCAACATGGAGCTCCTAAAACCATATAATACACCTCTATTAAACTCTTAAATTTTAGTAGAATAACTAGACATTTATGAGCTTGATCTTTAGAGTTTTGCTCCAGTAGAAGAGGATCAGATTGTGGACACTTGGATGAAGTAAGAAGATTCTCTATTCCACTTTATCAAGTGGTCAAAAGAGGCTAGCTTAGACACCAAGGTGAGTGACTCACAAAGAATAAAATTAAGAAACAAATACCAAACTTGATGAGTAATATTGATGCAATGGGGACTACTTATTCTCAATGAGGGAGGAATGATCTGGGCAACAATTTAGATGACAATTCAGGTGATGATTCTACCCTAATTGATGACAAAACTTTTGGGAGCCATAACTTTTATACCATAGCTCCAATTGAATCCCCATTTGAATCATTGGAAAGATAAGAATGAGGATAAGGATTTAAGATGGAACCAGTATCTATTCAATGGTTCTTTACCTATAAAAACCCAATGAAGTGCCCCAAATTTCAATTTTAGTAGTGTAGTCTAAAAATAGTAAGTTTCTAAAAATAATAATTCCTTAAATTCTATATTATTTTAAATCATAGAAGTCTAACAAATTAATATCCCTCAATATTGGTGACCTTACACATCCTCCTCCTAATTTAAAAATGTGTATAAATGAATATTTAAACAGAAATAGAAATCAGACATCTCTTCAAAGAGATAAACATATAGTTGTATTACAATTCTAAGTAATAAAAACATCTCTTCTCAGAGAATTCATTGTTACTATGTTATTTTTGTGTTCTTAAAAAATATATATATAATAAAAACTTCTAAGTTTTATATCAGTGGTATCAGAGCTCCTTTTTCTTAGAAACACTACATCTGGGGGAAAGAGATGGTCATCCACACTGACCACAGACCATTGGAATTCATCCAAACATATTACAAACTATGAAAAAAGAGGAACCAAAAGTGGGCCACATATCTATATAAATTCCATCTAATAATCAAACATAAAAATGGGAGCTCAAATATGACATAGATTGTCTGAGCCACCCACCAATTATTATACTCACAATAGTTTTTGACCTATGCGGATATGAGACTACCACTTAGGGTGCTCTGTATGAAGTAGATCCTACCTTTGCTGATACATATCAGGTGCTTCAATAAGGTAAACATGTTTCTAATTTATATTTTCAAGATAATTTACTTTTTCATATGGGGCATATCTATGTTCTAGCTATAGAGAAATAGATGATGATATGGGAAACATATTTCAGTAGGATAACTGGAAATTTTGGTGTAGAAAAGATATTGGAAGTTTTTCAAAAACACTTCTACTAACCCCATATGCAAAATAATTTGGAAAGGTACCTCAAATATTTCACCTCATGTTTGATATCCAAGCTAACAAATAAGCATCAAGGACTGTGCACACTATTGCCAAAACCAATCAGACCTTGGGAATCTATCTCAATGGATTTTATCTTAGGTTTGCCCACTTCAAAACATGGCAAGGACTATATTTTTGTTATAGTTGATCATTTTTCAAAAATAGCTATCATGATTAATTTTAATAAAATATATCTATTGAAAAAACTAATCGACTATATTTTAGTCATGTATGGCTCCATTTTGGTCTCCCCAAGTCCATTATCTTAGATCAAGATAGCAGGTTCCTAAGCATCTTTTGTTCAATTCTATGGAAGATGATGGCTACCAAGTTGATGAAGTCCATAGATTTCCATCCATAGACTGATGGTTATACATAAGTGGTGAACTTCTTGATTATTCAAATGATTTAAATGTATCACTCTAAACATCCACACACATGGGATGAGGGGCTTCTTTTCATACAACATGGATACAATCAGGCCCTACACAGCTTGACCAAGCATAGTCCATTCCAAGTATGCTTCAGGGTCCAACCTATGGCACCAATTGATATAGATATTTCATTCTCCACCATGGAATACACACCTCATGGGAGATCTAAAGTCGCAAAAGCAACAAAGTTCATTGAACAAATGCAACACATCTAGTAGCAAATTCATGACATCTTGGAGAAGATGAATCAGAATATAAGCAATGCCATGACAAACATAAGATTACACACCATTTTACTATGGATGACAAGGTTTGGTTTTAGATTCAAAAGGAATGACTTGTAGGAACACACAAAAAAAATTGGCCTCTATGATATGGTCCCTACACCATCACCAGTAAAGTTGGAGAAAATGATTTTGAGTTGAACCTACCAGCCTACCTTGGTCTACATCCAATATTCAATGTGGAAATCCTCAAACCATATCATCCACCTCTATTAGACACTTCAGTCATAGTAGAATAAATAGACATTGATGATATTGATCCATAGATTTTGCTCTAGTGGAAGAGGATTAGATTATGGACACATGAATGAAGACAACAAGAGGATGCTCTATTCTACTTTATCAGGTGGTCGAAAGAGGCCAGCTTATCCACCAATGTGAGTGGCTCATAGAGAATAAAATTAAGACACAAATACCACACTTGATGAGAAATATTTATGCAATGGGTAACAATACTTCTCAAGGAGGGAGGAATGATTTGGGAAATAATTTAGGTGACGGTTGTACCCCAATTGATGATGAAACTTCTGGGAGCCATAACTTTTGCATCATAGCTCCAATTGACTCCCCATTTGAACCATTGGAAAGATAAGAATAAGGAAAATGTGTTGAGATGGTACCAATCTCTAATTAGTGGTTTTTGACCCCTAAAAACTCAATGTAAGTGCCCCAAATTTTAATTTTAGTAGTACAGTCTAAAAATTGTAAGTTTCTAAAAATAGTACTTCTTTGAATTCTGTATTGTTTTAAATTATGGAAGTCAAACCACTTGATTTATCTCAAGATTGGTGACCTTACATATCCTCCTCCTATTTTAAAAATGTGTATAAATGAAGATGTAACCTGAAATTGAAATCAGACATCTCTTCCTAGAGATAAGCATATAGTTGTATTGTGATCTTGAGTAATAAAAATATCTCTTCTCAGAGAATTCATTGTTACTATGTTATTTTTGTGTTCTTGAAATATATATAAAATAAAAAATTATAAGTTTTGGATCAATATTATCTCCATCATAATGTCACACACACCTTATAAAGTTTCCATTATATCAATAAAAGTGATAACAAGCACATGTTCTTTGTAGGGTGCACTTCTAAGTGATAACAATTTTTGGTATACTTGGTGGGACCCTAATTGAAGCTTGTTAGGATAATAAATTATATAGTAAAGTTACACAAGATATTTTTATATATTCATATGTTATGTACTCATTTTATTGTATATATAATTATTTTATCTTATCTCTATGACTTGTAATGAGCTAAAATATGAACAGACTCCACTTTTGGCACCAAGTACAAGAAAAATATGAATAGTCATAGACTGAAAACATCTATATATACTTGTGTTTGTAAGAATAAGAGAGTTCCACTTTTGAAGAGATCAATAGAGACTATTTGGTTATAGTTACCTATTGTGTTTTTTACTTTTTTCCTTGCATGCATTCTCATGAATAATATTCTACTTAATTTCTATCTAATTTAATCCAAATAATCTATAAATATTAATGAATTAATGGTTGTTCCTACTTCCCACTTAATGCATAATAAGTCATCCTTATATGCTTCTATTTTTTAACCTTTGGTATAAATATGTTGTATCATCTTGTGTAATAAAGTATAACCTAGCTATCCTCATCCTTGGCATGTTATGATTCTTTAGGAACCTCTACTAACAATGGTGTGGTTAGCATGAAAAAAATCCTTCTAGAGGAAACTATGATAAGATGGTTACTAGTGTAGAGAGACATTGATACATGGTTAGACCAAAGAGTATGTAATTTTTTAGAAGAAGAATCTAATTGAACTGGTTTTACCATACAAAAAATCATTTGAGAGTATATCTATGGAGAAATTTATGAAATATTTTGGTACAAGTTAATTGAATTGCTAGCTGATTGGTTAACATGGTTGGAATACTATTAATTTAACCCAAGAATGAAAGAAACAATCATCTGGACTAAAGAAAAGGTAGACCTGTCGTAAAAATTGGAAACTGACTAAACAAGGGCAATAGATTATTGGGTTTCTACTACTATAGACACATACATAACTGAGTTTATAGTATAAAGATATAGTTCTTTTGAAGCTATGTAGTACTTGTTTGTTATAGGAATTAGAAGGAAATTTTTACAGTGACTACCTCTCCTTATGAAGATATTGGTTGTGGATAAGGCCATGATGCCTACTCCAACCAATATGGAGTAGTTGATTTAGGCATATGGGGGTATGTGAGATATGATAGTGAATAATGATTAGATGATTAGATAAAGATTGAACCTAAATATAGAATGGGGACATGAAGGAAGAAGAGTCAAAAGAAAATTCTAGATTTAAAGCATGAGATATAACAATAAAATAGATGGAATAAATAAAAGAATACCTAGGTAGCTATGATTAGAGGTAAGAATAACATTAAACTAGATGATGAACAAGTAAGAATACATGATGAGCAATATGAATGAGAAAAATAATGAAGGATGAATAAAGAAGATGATGAATGTCAATAGATAGAAAGAAATGACAAAAAATGAGGTTAAGAAGAGATGTTCAAAGAAGGCAAGAATCATATAGAAGTAGAGTAGTTAGATGATAGATGTAGTACATAGCTATAAGAATGGGTATTATCAGAAAAAAGACATGAAAAATTTAGCAAAAAAACAAAACACAGTCATAGATTGATCATAGTTTCAAACATAGAATAATATGAAGTTGTAGGAAAGAATCATTCACCAAAAGAGAACATGACCCTATAACCCAATTTATTATGTTTTAGTACAAGTTTTCAATCAAGTAGATAGGAAAAAAGTTGTTAGGAAGGTCCATTTATAGAATAAGTGCATCAATGGGGTACCAAAATTGAAACAACATCAATTTGAAAGGCTTTGGAGGCCATAGGGCTTGTTGAAATAAAGCAAAGAAAATAAGGAAACATAGAAAAATAAAGTACACACATTGACTCTCTTAGTGCATAGATAAATCCTAGTAATACATAGGTATGATCACCCAGAATGTAGCATTCTCTTATAAAATTTTTGCAGCATATCCATTTAATACTAGTTTACATAATGGGCCATATAGGAGGATTTATAAACATAACAATATATCATGGGTTTATAGACCCTAAATAATATTTACTAAACTATGAAATGAGATGGAAAGCTAAGGGCATTACCGATGAAGCTATCCAAAAGTGTGAGTTAGTAGGGGTACTAACTAGAAGAGCACTTGAGTTCATATAATGTAGAGACATTCAATGAGAAACTCGATAAATAAATGTCTCGTCATAGAGTTCAATATAAATAAATGTACAAGTCAGACTATTCAGGACTTGAAAGAGCTAAGGTAGAAGTTAGCATAATCAGTCTATGAATATGATCATAGATTCTTTGATGTTATGAATAAAGTGAAATTTGCCTTTATAGATAAAGATAAAGCTGCATGGTTTGTTGAAGGAATGCACTCTAAATAATATTTTCTATTGCATAGACTCAATATGTTACTAAAGCATATGCTAGAGATGATACCTTGTGAGTAGAGTATATTGAAGATTATGGGGAAGATCCTATCATAAATTATAATATTTAAAACACACTACAAGATTTTATGAAGAGAATGGAGCAATATCACAAGGTAGATAAACCTAAGTGGAATTTATGGTGTATGGAGTGCAAGAAAGGACATCATAAGATTGATTATCCTAAGATTTTTGTGAAATATTTTAAGTAATAGGGCATGTAACAATGTAGTACCATCTCCTAAAATAGTATGTCAAAAATCTAAAGAATTTATATTTCAATTTCTATAAGTTGTATAATTATGATGAAAAGAACTATAGGGCTCTATAGGAGCTCAAGGAAGACATCACTATAAATGTATTCACCATCATTGGGTAGTAAGTTTCCTCGATGAAGAAAATGATTTTATGCCAAAATTTTGATAAAGGTTGTGTGACCTAAACAGGTCCACAATGGATTCCTAGTTTTCCATAATTCTAGCCTCAAGGTCTGGCTAATTAGATGCCTCTTTCATCAAGTTGGACACCACCATCTCTGCAATACCTGTATGTAACACCCTAAATCTCAACCATGATGTAACAACAATAAATGAGTTAGAACCCACTAGTTACACAATAATAATCCAAAATTAGAGATAATACTCAGTAGCATTAGAATTATAACACATTAAAACAATAAGGAGGGTATAGAGGAGGATCTAGGGGTGGATATAGAGGAGGTTACCAAGGTGGTAGAGGAAATAACTATCAATGACCTCCTTTGAAATGTTATTTATGTGGAGAGTATAATCACGTGAAACAAAATTACCCTTTGAATGCTCAAAGATAGTCTTATTACACATATTAAAAAATATATGACTAACATGAGACATAAGACTATCTTGTATTGGAAAAACAAAGAAAGGATAAGGCCATCAAAAATGTGAATATGGTGAATGTGAAGCATAAGGAGGATGCCTTCTTGAATTCTATTACATGACATTAGTATGCATAAAGAGGTTTGCCTCCTCTAGAAATGCCTTAAGATCAATAAATCTAGAAATTAAAATAGGACAAATACCTAAACCTATCTATAGAAAAGGGGCTCATGTATGAAGTTATGTAGATGTTGAAAAACAATCAACACCAAGACACTACTAAAGGAGATGTTATAGTAATATATGCCCAAATGTATGGCCATATCATGTGCATTATGCATTAGGATGGAATTTTCATTGCATTGATAAATCTTCTAAAACTTTTAATCACACTGCATAATGAAGACATCTCTTCGAATATCATAAACTTTCTATATAATCAACTAGAGTGTGCATAATGAGGATAATAAAAGACATAAAATCTTGTTTGGTATGTTAAAACAAATAAGTCTTGGTATGTAGATGCATGAATTGACATTGAGGTTATAGGATATTAAATTACAAATGCTATCTTTGATTTTAGTATCATAGTCAACATGATTCCTAGGTCTACATGGGAGGCTATTAGACGATCGGTTCTAAGCTACAGCCTAGTGACTCTGAGCTTAGCCAACTATAGAAAAGTCAATCCTATGGGTAGATTAGAAGATGTTGAAATCAAATTCATAGAACTAACCCTATGAGGTGACTTTAAAGTCATCGATATGATGACAATAACAACACATTACCCTATGTTTGTTGGAAATAAATGGGCATATGATGGTAAAATGACTATCAAAACTATGTAAAATTAACTAGAGGTGCATCAAAGAGATTTAATTATCATCATTAATTTGAATGGGGCACGTAAACCTTACATCATTTTGGACTAATCAAATCCTCCATATGTCACACAAGAAATCAGTTGGATGAAGGTAAATTCTAATGAAAATGCAAAAGCTCTATGTGTAACTGAGTGCAAATTTTTGTATGAGCATACTAAACCTCATGGACAATAATTACTCATTCAATAGTTAAATAAATCTAAATAATATAGGCCTCAATTAGTATCTACTCAGCTATTGACAACCCAATGTGTCATAGAAGATTATGTGTCTATGTCTACTAAATCCCCTAATCATTTAGAAGTTAACTTCCTCTATCAAGTAGATGATCATATGTAGGATTATATAGAGATGACCAGAGAAATAAATTTGCATTGGGAAATAACTTATTCTATTAGTGGAGACTCAAACACACACCTACTAAATTAGGCTTGAGGATATCATGAAATCCAACCTATGAGAATGGTCTTTACACATGAGAGATAAATTCTTGTGTACTATGTAATTGAAGATATCAATCAGTTCATTTTATACTTACAATTTCATGTACCTACCATCATCTAGTGTGTGAGTGCTTTGAATTATGCTCTGAAGGGAGTTAAAATGACATGGTGGGAAATTTATAGAAATGATCAGCTTGAGTGGGATGATGCATGTGAGCTCGTGATTAGAAGATTCAAACTACTTCAAGTCATCAAAAGCAATTGACATTTATTCCAAGAAGGTGAGTACCCTAAAATCCATATTCATAAATGTGTTAAAGTCTAGAATGAGGAACATGTGGTACCAAAATAATCAGTTCACATATTTCATTATACACTTGCTTTTTTACCATCAACATGGTATATGCATCAAGAGCATAAGAGGGAGACAAAGCATTAGGTGCAAGTACAAAGTGATTTCATATAGACATTTGTTTTTGAAGATAAAAACCCTCTAGTTCATAATGCACTACTAAAAATCAAACATTTCCTATGCCATGGGTGCACAAAACATTTAAGCACCATGACAAAATTTACTACATAGATGAATACAACTTCTGATCTCAATTTGGTATTAGAAAGGTATAAAATTACCAAGAAAGAAGAACAATCTATTACATAGCCATGCCACTGAATATAAGATAAATAAGAGGAAATTGAAGATTCTAATTCTAATGGTGATATTGATTTGACTAATCTATTTGAAGCTAAACAGATAGCAATACTAGTAAAGGACCCCAATGTAGAACCTACTATAGAAGACAAGCTATGCAACATACAAATTATAGTATTAGAAGGGCAACAAATGATAAAAGAATATATTGATAAGTAAAAGTGTAATATTTTCCATCATCCCATTAAAAAACATGTATCAAACATTGAAACTAAGAAGGTTCCCAAATTAGTGCATATAGGTGATTATTGGATATAAGCTAAAATTTATAAAGCTATGCAACTCCTATGATTATCAAGATGTCTTTCAAACTAAATTTTTAGAGGTTTGAGGAGTTGATCCATATATAGGAAAAATTCATATCAAACTCAAGGAGTGCACATGACCCACAAGGAAATGACCATACAAGCTGAATCCAAACATGAAGTTGAAAGTGAAGGCTAAAATCGATAGAATGCAGGACATAGGTATAATCTATCTTATAAAAAAGGCAAATTAGGTTAGTCCCATGGTAGTGCAACCTAAGAAAATAGGGGAGATCAAATTATATGGGGATTAACACATTCTAAATGTGCATGTGTGAATGATCCATTCCCAATTCCCTTCACAAATGAAGTTTTGGAATCTGTTATAGGATATGAAGCCTACTCTTTCATGGATGGTTTCAGTGGCTATCATCAAATACCCATCATAGAAAAAGATAGCTAAAATGACTTTTTCCATAGAATTGGGATATTTTGTGTACAATGTAATTAATTTTATCCTTAAGAACACACCTATGGTTTTCTCTCATGTAGTGGTGACTAAATTTAAAGACTTCATTCATGACTTACTAGAAGTCTATCTCAAGGATTGGCCATTATTTTCTTTATTTAAAGAACATTTATCTAAACTATGGCTCATGTTAAAATGTTGCTGAGATCTACACATTACTTTGAATCTAAATAAATTTTTATTTTTTATAGGTTTTGGTGATTTACTAAGTCATGTAGTATGCAGTGATAGAAGTTTGGTAGACTAGGCAAAAATTATAGTCATTATGAGTATGCCTCCACCAGTCAGCTCCACAAAAGTGTGATATTTTTTTGGCCATAGAGGGTACTATCACAAGTTTATCAAAGGATATTTAACCATTTCATCTTTATTGGAATCCTTATAGCATAGAAGTGTAAATTTTTTTTAGAATTCAGAGTGTTAAACAACCTTTATCAAGTTAAAGTAGAGATTGGTTATTGTGCCCATCCTTATCTTTCCAAATTGGAGTAGGCCTTTTCACATACATGTTGATTCTTTGGATATCATATTTGGTGTTGCACTTGCATAGCCAAGAAATGGTAGACTCAACCATCCCATTTATTTTTCAATTTGTAAAATATCTGACATAGAAAATAACTATATAAAAACTAAAATAGAAGTATTGGGTATAGTGTTCACACTATAGAAATTTTGACACTATCTTCTTGAGACACCATTCAAAGTTTTCATCAATCATCAAGCTCTGTGCTACCTTGTCAATAAACTGATGCTAGGAGAATGCATTTATAGGTGGTTAATTCTATTTCAAGAATCCCAATTTTGCATTAACATCAAGCTAAGGAGAGAAAACATGGGGTTGAATCATCCTAGTTGCATTCCTAATGGTGAAGAACTAGAAGAATTATAGGAAGACTCTCCTGATGCTCATCTCTTTCATGTTTTTATGATTCTTAAATTTTTTGAATAAATCACCAACTTCCTCAAACAAGGAGTATTCCATGTACACTACCAAGAAAGAGAAAATAAACAATTTGTCACTAGAGATTTTCCATGCACCATCATCGATGGGCTTCAATATCATTTAGGGAAGGATGAAGTATGACACAAGGTTTTTCTGGAATATGAAAGACCTAAAATATTGTAGGAGGCACACCAAGGAGTAACAAGAGGATAATTTTCTAGAGAAGCTACTATTATAAAGTTTTTATAGATTGGGTTATAGTGGCCAAATATTTTTGCAATGCATATAGATTAGCGTAACACTGCAATGTATGTCAATGCATGGGTAAACCACTAAAAAAATATGATATGCCTTTACAACATTTGTTATCTAAACAAATTTTTGAACAATGGGGCATTAACTTTGTCATACTTATCAATTCACCAAGTAAACACAATAAAGTAAGGTATATTATCACTACGACTAACTACTTTACCAAATGGGTTGAAGTTGTTATGATACCCAATTTTGGTGCAAAGGACACAACAAAGTTTATCTATGATAAAATTATTACAAGGTTGAGATGCCCCATCAATCTCATTAGATATCAAGGGATGCATTTATTTAATAAAACCTTCAAGGAATGATTTCATGATTTCTCATCATAAAAGCACTACATACTCTCCACAAGACAATGGCTAAGCTGAAGTTTCCAACAATATGTTGGGAAAAATGTTGATAAAGATCTACAATGTCAAGAGGGATGATTGGGAAGATCATATTCCTATGATTTTGTGGGCATATTATATGCCTTATAAGAGATCCATAATTTTTACTCCCTTCTAGTTGGTTTAAGGGATTGAAGTAGTTATGCCAACAAAATACTTAGTACCTAGTCTATACATTGTAATGGTCATGAGACTAGGATATCATGAGTCTATCACTAATAGACTTATCAAATTGAATAGGATGCATGAATATAGACATCAAACATCTTAGACATTGGAAGTTCAAAAGTAGAGATAGAAAGCATGACATGATAGGAATCTAAGCCATAAGGAATTTCATAAAGATCAGCCAGTTTTAATAAATAATAGTCATTTAAAGAATTTTTGGGTAAATTACATATCTGATGGAAAGGGCCTTATGTTATACATGAACTATCACAGCAAGGAACCATGGTTTTAAGAGATATTTAGGGAACTATTTTTTGAGTGTAGGTGAATGGTTGTAGGCTTAAGCCCTACCACCAATATTCTTAATTAATCTCATTCTGCTAAGTGAGTGGGTGTTGAGTAGCACTGAGTAGATTAATATTTCTCATTTATGTATTTTTTTGTGTGTTTATTTTTCTATCTATGAGTGTTTGTATATGATCTCTTCACTACCATTTAAGAACCAAGATACTAAGCATATCATATACCAACCATGCATAAGAAAATCCATGTGTGCCATCAAGGATGTCAATAGGAGAGAACGAAAGTAATTAAGTTCGAGAAAGGTATAAATAAGTCACATCAATAAGATATCCATTGTATAATGATCATCCACAAGAATTAAATTCTAGATCCAAGGTTTTATTGACTTAATCTTTAAAGAATTGGTAACTCATCAACATCATCTGCTCATACCCCCATACAAATAGCAAATAACATAATGATGTATCTCAACACATGTGCCAAAGAATAATTATCTTAATTTCCAAATTGGATAAGATTTACCACATCAACCAAGTTAGCATTTCATAAAGGCTAAGCTCATGAACCAAGTCAGCATTTCATTCTTTCAAATATTTTTGTGACCAACAAATTCAAAGAGCCAAGTTAGTTTTATTATGTAAAGTGTAACTAGAAGTTTTAAGCTCGTCACTCAAGAAACATGGATACATCATGACTCATTAGGGGACTAATTGATGCACAAAAAGAATCAATGGGAATACATATAGCTCTCAAGCAAACCAATTTCATTGATCCATATCCATTAAACTTCCTTTGAGTAGTAAAACAAAATTTATTTCATCTAGACCCCATCGATTCTATGTAACCACTCACTCTTACATCCCCCCACCGCTTCTAGAACATAGATGTCAAGTGCCTGCTTTCAATGCCAACTTTTGGCAACCTAATGGAGAATGTACTAGTTATTATTGACTAATATAATGATGGAAATATATATCTTGGCCTGAACAACACCATTATCATCAACATAAAATCCATGGCATGAGCTTTGGGCATGTTTGTATGAGGAGACTCCCTATCTCTATACAAGATAAGAACATCACCTATACTCTAAAAAGTCCATGATTTTTATTTTTGGGGATCAAGAGGGATCCCAATTAAGGAAATCAATGATGAGCTAGTGTGTATCCTCATAGAATGTATCGCAATAACGTTCTAGCAGATGACCAAGTCTATGAAATAAATTCCAAAAGAAGTCATGGACATTGCCCATCATATGATCCACAAAAATGAGAAATTTAATTATTTAGATTAATTTATCTAGGAGTTACTCAAAAATATCAACAAGTGCCACATATCTCTAAAGTATAAATTTCAGTACTAGGTCCTTATCTTCCTACTCTATTTCACACAATGAAAGTCCCCAAAGGGAGAAGTACCCTAACATAGATTATTGGCTAGCACAGTAATTCCTCATGCTCATTTGGACTCCTAAGTGTAGAACCATAACACATGAGGGTAAATTCATAACATGGTGGGAGGAGTGTTTGGAATTGATCACCACACATCCCTGAGTGTCACTAGACATCATGCAGTATTTGGGCCAACACACAATGATCACTTTATTTCCAAAGGGTGTATTCATACACAGTCATGATTTTTCATGGTTTCCCTTTGCACCACTTCCATTCTTTGTCACCATGGACATGACACATGCGTAAGTCACCAAATATAATTATTTTATAGCTAGGCATGTGACTTCACTATAGGCCATACCACTAGCACAACCATTCTTGTAGTGTAACAATCAAAAGAAGCCACTCGTTTATAACAAAATAAGGGAAAGTGCAAGATTTATGTAGATCATCAATATATTTCCCTTCCTTTGAAGTGAAATACATGTATCATAACCACCTAGTTAGATAATTTAAAGCTACCCCAAATTACAAGCTCATGCGACCTTCCATAAATGGGGATAGATGAATAAGAAGTCTATCAAGTAATGATCATAGACATGGCTAGAGACTTATAAGATAGAGAGGAGGAGAAATTATTATTCTTTTTGAAGCTATGTGCATGATCCAAGTTCAAAAATAAGTTCCTTTAAATATTTGGGTTGACCTCCACCTTACCTGATATCCATTGTCATTGATACTATATGAGAAGAAGTGAAGTAGCTATATCAAAGGATCAACTTTTTTCTACCATAAATTGATCCTACCTTTATAGTTGAGGATGTATTTTCACCCCTTCCAAAAATCCCATGAAAATCACTCATGCAAAGACCTTAAACTAGGTAAGAGGCTAGGGTCTCCCCTACACTTGAAGATCACACATTTGGATGACCAAGTACAATGAAAGAAGCACAACTTGCCCCATCCTCTACTTCAACACCATGTAAAATTAGACTAGTCATGCTTGGGAAAAAGAAGACATAGGTTTCCAACTTAGTGGTTTGACCAAGTGATTTTACACCATCACCACAAGCCCAAGAGGTTGAATAGCTCACAAATGATTAATCCACTATAGAAGAACAACAAGCCTCAAGGGAAGAAGTAGCTCACACAATAGAATTATGAGTAAGGAAAGAGGAGAAAAATGACAAAAGGAGTAGGCATAACAAAAAAATTAACTCAACAATCCAAAAAAGTTGATTCTACATAAAAGGCAAAGGATACATAGGCTAATCAACAAAAAGTGATAGATGTGGCTAAGAAGGCCTAATAAGCTGCAAATGCAACCAAACAAGCGAAAGAGATGCAAGCATAGAAGGAAAAAAAATTGAGCTCACTACCAAGGCTAAACTAGAGGAATAAAAATGATAGAAGTAAGATGGAATGGCCTAAGTAAAGTAGGGCATGGAAGCTACCAAGCACATACAGTAGTAAGTAAAAGAATCTACAAAGAAAAATAAGGAAGAAGAAGATAAATCCTTACACCAATAATAGGCACAAGCACATGCACATACTTCAAAAGAATAAGCCAAGGATATGGCCCTAGTATAACAAAATAAATAAAATGAAAAACGTGCAAAAAATTTGTAGGCATAAGAAGCACAAGCCAAATAATAAGCTGTGGATGAAGAACTAAAAAAGAAATCCCAAGTAGATGAGGAATTAAAAAGAAATCAGGATGAAGATGTTCCATAGCAACTCAAGTTGGTAGAAAAGGCCATAATATCGTAGTATAAATAACCTAAGTAACCACAATTAGAAGCATCACAATCAACACAAAAGGAACAACTAGTTACAACTCATATAGGTCCTTAATTCCCAAAATTTGCATTAGGAGGAGTTTGGATTTGGGATGGCCCAACTATTAGTGTTCAGTGCATCAATTTTTCTTTCCCACTTTCCATAATACCAAGATCATTCCTTTTAGTAACTATGAGTACATTGGCCATACTCCCACTCAAGTAGGAAGCTTTCTTGAATGTTTTCATACTCCCACTAAATAAATAATTAGAGGGTACAACAACATTTTAAGATTCCATTACATATAAGGTTTCTCTTTTGATCTAAAGATAGATCAATCCAAGGTGTATAATGTATAGGTGAAGGTTTTCCTTCATGAAGATGAAAAGATGATCTAAGACACCTATCTAGAGTTGGTCACTTGAGCAATCAGGGACCAAGTCATGTTTGACTAGTGTAGGCTCAAGAATTTGGTCTTTGAGTTGACTAAGGACTGGTGTGTACCCCAAAAAATCCATTTAATCAACATATTGGGCCACAATGTGAAGAATAAGGATAACACACTCATAAAATTTTTGGAAGAGTACTAGGTCATGTTAGACATTATTGCATTATAGGCTCAACAAGTCATGCAAAACTTATTAGACTAGAAGTAACAACTAGATGATTCTTTAGCCAATTCTAGTGCAGACTTAACCATGACCATAACTACCAATACAAATATGGGTAGCCACACCACTTTTATGAATGAGAATGATAGATCACTCCAAGACTTGCTCAATACTCAATACAACATTCATGATAACATTCTTAATTGGTAGAGTCAACTTCTACATAGTTCCTTCATAGGTATCCAAGACTAATGTAATGTATATAAAATAGATTGTTTGAGTGGTGAGATTCAAATGTAGTTCACCAACACCAAGGCATCCATGAGCATCACTGATGACTTGGATCTCAAGTAGATCATTGGATATCATGCACTGCTATGTACCTTATTACATAAGGTCCAAGAAGTCATGCTCAATTGGAATGTATATAAGACTGATCTATCTCCATTTTTTAATGACATTACCCAAATCCTCAATATACTTATATACAGACCACCATCAAAACTTTAGCAGTTCATCATTCAGTGTAAGGCTACACAATCTAAGTCTAAGGACTCTTCTAGCTAGTAATCATCTACATCTATACCACCTCCATCAAATTAAGTACTGCATAGATTACCAATTTTGTAAAGCATTTTTTATTTGGAATGAATATTAAGACAAGAGGGGATAGTATGGTTGAAAACCCATAAAGGGAGTCCACCTGGTTACACCATCCTATTGAAAACCCAAAAGGGTAGACAAGTAGTATTCAAGAGGTGAAAACTAGAAATGACACCTTGAGTGATTATTATGATTCTTATTGGTCTAACAACTTATTAAGATTCTACCTTTTGATAAATTTTAGAATATCTTGTGATTTTATCTCAGGATGAGACAAAATTATAAGTCTAAGAAAGTGTTGGGAGAAGAAATTAGATAGTAAAGTTGTGTAGTATATTTTTCTATATTTGTGTATTATGTATTCATTTTGTCATATATGTGTTTATTTTGTCTTATCTCCATGACTTTTAATAGGGTACAATATGGAAATAATCCACTTTTGTCACCAAGTATGAGAAGAATATGAATAGTCATAGACTACAAATGTCTATATATACTTGTGTTTGTAAGAAAAAGAGAGTTCCACTTTTTAAGAGATCTATAGAGACTAATTGGTTATGCTTACCTATTTTGTTTCTTACTTTGTTCCTTGCATTCATTCTCATGTATAATATTCTTCTTACTTTATATCTAATTTAATCTGAATACTCTATAAATATTAATGAATTACTAGTTATTCTTACTTCCTAGTTAAAGGGTAATAATTCATCTTGCTATGCTTCTATTTTCCAATATTTTATATGAATATGATGTATCATCTTGTGAACTAAATTATAACCTATCTATCCTCATCCTTAGCATGTTATGATGTTTCAATAACATTTTCTAACAAATCTAAAAATAGACATTTGCATCAACAAGAAGTATCAGTTTCATACCTAAAGTCACTACAAATGAACATGGATATCCCAAATAATTAGGTATTTATTCCTTTCAATGATGTAATCCCTCTCAATTTGGCCTAATATGATTATATTCTAACCTCAACCCTCAAAATTCTACCATATTTTATAGGTGAAGATCAAACTACACCCATAGAGCATATCAAAAATGTGGCCAACTTGTGTTCATTCCACCATGTTACCTAAGATAATGTTTCCATCTATTTACTTGTTGAATCCTTCAATGGAAAGGCATTTAAATGGTATAATAAACTTCCCTTGAACTCCATAGCCTCTTGGGATGATTTAGGTGAACCATTATGTGCACAATTTATCCCTTGTTGATCAACTCACTACCATCAAGAGAACACCACATGAATTTATGACTAATTTCAATTTTAGATGATAGAAAACATGTAATATAATCTCTCTCATGATAAGGCCATCTCCTAAACATGCTTTCCTATACTTTTTGAGAGCCTTAAATCTGATATTTTAGTTATGATTCATTCCATGGGTGATTTAACACTCCCAAATGCTTATGAGGTTGACATTAATGCTGAAAATAATCTATTTCAAGCTGGTAAACTTGCACCTAGGCCTCCAATTCCAATTTTTATATAATTTTAGCCTATTATACCTCTTTAAGAACCATCAATAATCCAAATTATAGCCCCTTAAAATCAAGATCAAGCTCCTCATAGCCAATCTAGTGGGCTTGATGAATTAAAAACTATACAAAATTTTAGTAATGAGTTAGCTAAGTTGAAGAGGAAATAATATCAATCCAATAGGCCTCCATATCAAGCTCAAGGATCCATTATACCAACCAAAACATATGTTTCAATTTATCTTAATGTTCTTTCCTTTACCAAGGCCCTTGTTCTAGTACAAAATAATTTGATACAAGATTCAAGTTGGTAGCCTTCTAACATCAATGATGTGTAGAATCAAGCTTTAGTAGCACAAAACATGGAAATTCTTCAAATGACACAAGAGGAATAAAATCATAGACAAGCATAACTGAATGAAATATTTGTTAAT
The DNA here is from genome assembly GCA_037957365.1 of Torreya grandis. Classification (NCBI taxonomy): domain Eukaryota; kingdom Viridiplantae; phylum Streptophyta; class Pinopsida; order Cupressales; family Taxaceae; genus Torreya; species Torreya grandis. The sequence goes on from JARHVA010000442.1 coordinate 3,365,662, forward strand.
TTTCAAGTTGAGGATCATGTGGTAGTAAATCATATTGGTGAGCCTAGAAAATCAAAGTACTTTGTTGTAGCCATTACAAGATCCAAGAGAAGGGTTATTGATGAGCCCCAAGAAAAAAATTATCATGTTGAAGTAAGAAGGATTCACCAAGTGCCTAAAGTTCAAGGGTAAAAAATAATGACCTATATTCCTATTCCACAAAATTTAACCCATTTACCTCCCACCATCTCCCTTTTTTAAAGAGGACTTATTGTATGGAAGGCAAAAGAAGAACATCAAGGTAGAAAGAAAAAAATGTCAAGAGAGGATGACCAAGATTTGTGTTGGTCAAATGAGCTTCAATTTGGCATAGAAGGAGACCATTTTTTAGCCCTTGAGGAGAATTACAAAAAATTAGAAGTTTTAGTTCAATCCAATAAATATTAATATGCATTGGGGGTTGTAATCTCCCAAAAAAAATTAGAAATTGATAACCCTAAAAAAAAGGTAAATTTCTGGGTTGAACTTCCTTTTTTCCTTCAAATTGATAAGCCTCACACTTATTTTAAAAAGGAATTTGATGAGACACAAGAGGGCATAATTGATGCACAAACTAATGAAAGGAAGTTTGAAGACTTGTTTGAGTTAATTGGATCAGGTTTCATTCTTATGAAAGGAGAATATGTGCTAGAAAAGATAGAAGAGGGCAGCTTTGGCAAGCAAAACAACATGAAATAAAGTGTTAGTCCTCTTATTCTAGAATTCCAAGAGTTAATTTTACTTAATGATGACTTGTTTGATAATATTAAGGAAGGTTATCAACCTATAAATTAGTTGTAATACTTTTGTTCACTCTTGGAAGATGAGGAGTAGGATGTATTTCCTCTTAAAGCTAATCCTACAAGTATGCCACAAGGTCCATCTTAGTTTGTTCAGATTGAGTAGCGATCATTTGAAGAGGTACATGTTGGTTATAAATATAATATTGGTGAGATACATATGACCAAAAAATCATGTCCTATAAGCTATTTATCTCAATTGGAGGCTAACAAAAAAAGCCACTACCTATCATGTTCATTTTAGAATATGAATAAGAGCTTAAACATGTTCAAAATCAGCCCAAGTGTGCACTTTAGGCTACCCATGTTTCAATAAAAGTGGAGGAAGTGTATAAAGTTTATTTTTAAGAAGAAAATGTGTCATGATCAACATACAATTGCCTTTATTCCATTCTCTCATGGCTACCATCAAGCTTTCTAGTCACATGAGCTTGATGAAGAAGGGTAGCTAATTTGCACTAATAGTTAATGATTTTGTATAGGACTATCTCTATTACTTAAATTATGTTAGTATATGTTAGATTAGTATTATTAGATTTAATTTTCCTCCAAGTGTTGCTATGTATATGTTCTATTAGTATTTTAGTTTTCAATTCCTCTAAGTGATATCTTGCACATCTTTTAGTTGATAGTTGTTCTAGTTTTCAATTCAACAAGTTCTCATTCACAAGTGTTGTAATTGATTGAGGAAGACATTTTCAATTTCATATTTGGTGATATTTTCATGACTCCATATCCCAATGGAGAGAGCTACTAGTCTTGAGTGTTTTAAAGGGCAAACATCCCAACAAAGTCACCAAGAATGTTGATAATTTTGACACCATGGTGATTATGTTCAAATCATATTTTTTCTCCTCCTCTATTCAAATTATGAAGATACATAATTTTTTTGGCTCTCACAGTGCATTCAAGAAGCTTGTCAAAGTTGCAATTCAAGATAAGTGGACTTTAAAACATGAAAAAATATAAAATTTGAGTTTTGGTAAATATTTGAGACCCTATTTTCATGAAAAATAATACTTATAACATCATCATTAAATCCATTTATTACTATGCCCCCCTTTGGGTTAAATTTAGAAACGTCAAGTTGCATGCAAGTTGTAAGTCAAGATAAGTAAATTTGAACTCTAGGTGTGAAGTCAAGATAATTCAAGTAAAATTAAGATGCAAGTGGAGGTAACTTAATTATAAATTTAATATGCATGAAAGACCAAGATGAGTTAAATAAATACCAAAAAGAGTTAAATAAAGAAGATCAAAAGTTTCATGTAAGATCACAAGAAGTTAACTTAAGATTCAAGATTCATGAAGAGCCCTTTGAATTTTTTAAACATGAAATAATAGTCTCCCTCTTTAATAACATGTAATATTTCATAAATTAATGTTTAAAATCAAATTCAACATTTTATTTTAGGTGGAATTAAAAGTGGAGTTCAATTTTGAGTTAAATTTTTAGTTGAAGTAGGAGTGAACTAGGACTTGCATGTGGACTCATCTGACACTTATTGTCTTCTTTATCTTATTATTTTCTATATGTACAATAATTATTAAATTATTATGATATTATTATACTTTTGGATTACAAAAATTCTACCAAAATTTTACTATATCACCTTTGAAGAAATAAAGAGCTGATTTTTCCTCCAATCTCAAGCTTTCATGAAGTATGTATTTATTATTCATTGATAGAACGTAGTGAATTAATCTCTTTCCTAAGTTTATTTATAAATAATTCATGTTTATGTATAAAATTATAAATCTTTCAGGTCATATAAAGTGTCTAGGTCTAGCTTCTACCTAATCTGAAAGTGAATTCAACCATTGTTCATTTCTTCCTAGCTAGTGTGAGTGTTTGCCAAGACCTTTGTGTGAAATACTGATGCAAGATTAATTTTATGAGAACTAAGTGAGTGTATATAAGTTTATTTGGATTATAAAGTTTGTTATTTATCTACATAATTTATCCCAAGACTAATTCATCACCCCAACTTTCATTTTTCCTTTTCATTTTTAGTTTTAGCATTGTTCTTTTACTCCTTTTCCTAGTCAAGAAATCACATTCTAAGAGAGTTTAGAGAGAAGTGGGTGAATGAAATAAATGGAAATAGACCTTCATATATATATTATCTCTATCATAATGTCAGCCATACCTTGGATAATTTCCATTATATCAACATAAGTGAGAACAAGCACATGTTCTTTACAGGGTGCACTTCTGAGTGATAACACTCAACACACACCATGCTCAATTTTTTTAATAGGGGCCCATTAAAAGTATGAAAATCCTAGTTATGATTTAAAATTAAATTTCATTATAATTAACATAAATTCTTGGCAAGAATTTAGGTTTTAAATCTCTTAATTCCTATTTTGATGGTTCTTATTAAGTGCAATATTATAGGTCAATTCAATTAGTGTTTTCCGATATTAATTTTTTTCCACTTTGTGTGATTTATTAAAAATAAAATATTAACGGATTTTAGATTTTATTACATGTATGCAAGTTTTCTAAATTTTTAGGAAAATTACAAATAGTAAATCCTAAGTGTTTTAGGTCTACATGAGATTTGGTCTTTAAAACTTCTATACTTCACAAGTTTTAGACTTTATGGGTTTATTAATTCATGAATTTTGTCATCATGGATTTTAATCTTCATAAATTTCAAATATCACATGTTTTGTTCTTTATAATTTTTGGGCTCTGTGTCTTTCAAACTTCACAATTTTTGGTATTTTTAGATTTGGGTCTTCATGAATTTTTGTCATCATGACTTTTGCACATCAAATATTTTGTCATTTCACAACTTTTATACTTCAAAACCTTTAGGTTTTCACTAATTTTGGTCTTTTAAACTTTTTTTTTATCACTCAAACTAATCATCATGTCTTTTATCTTCATGCATTTGCACAAACTGGCAAAGGAATGTTTTGGAAAAAGTTATAATGTGTCAAAGTTGTGGGTATTCACATTTTATACATCTAAGGCATCATCTTATTTAGTAAAATGGATATTAATAATATTAATGACACCTTAATTTTTAGATAATGTTTCATGGCATAGCTACATTAACACAATACTAGTAACCAAGTGATACAATCTACGAAAGATAATATGTCATTTTTTGAATGCATGAAAGTCTATGTGGCATGCTCATCAAAGTGAGATACCAAATTTGAATTAAATGATCGAAATAATCCTAAAACCATTGGAAATAAATGGTACATAAACTAGAATCAAGGTATAAATATTTTATTTATATGATCTAATTCATAAGAGACTTCTCGTTTATTTATTACCAAAGAGCTTAAGTGAACTTGCATTCTATAGAGAGTTGAAATCCATAATTTTATGCATTCACATATGAATTGATTATAGTGATCAATCAATTGAAATATCACATAAATTATAAAAGTGAACTAGGTATCCAATGGCTTCATCATCCATGGAATTTAGGGGAGCATAGACACCATAAAAATTATCCATCAAGGATTCCACTGAATACATTGATATAATCTTTGAATCAATTGTGTTCAATCATAGATTTATGAATTATACAAATATATGGGACACTGTGGATAATGTTGATGGCCACTCATGTGAAAAATAGTATCAATTGAGGAAAAACAACTTGTGGTTGATTTCATACCATTGAAGTTCCATAAATAACACTTTTACTTGCCAAGCTTGAAGTGATGCCCTGAATCAACCTACTTCAAGACTTGTTATTTTTAGGAAAATTATTTGGTGGGTTCCTACATCATATTAATCATATAATATCTATGTCTTGAATTTTGAGAGATGTTTTCTAAAAGTACCTAAGGATTCCACTTTCAGGCACCACATATGATGGGTACATAATCAGGATGTGGAAGAAGACTAACATAGGAGAAGACACATGGAGGAAATGTATAATAATAGGGGAAAAGGTAATCCTCAAAACTACTAATCTCATTCCCATCACCAAATTTAGGATGGGAGTTCACATTAGGATAGCCTTACTAAATAAACTCTATGGGTACACTAATACCCATTACCTTTAACTCAAATGGGTACCATTATTATACCTACTTATGACTTTAGAATTAACCTTTGCCTTGGGTCAGATCATCAACACCAAACTTCAAGAGTAAATTTTCTAAAAGGATAAAAGACTAGTCAGAGGTCACTTCTTCATGATGTCCTACCTACTTGACATTGTCATGGCCATGGTGTATGTGCATAGTGGATCAATTTGGATACCATCCCTATATTGTATTAAAAATAGGTTGTGTGACTTATATTAATTCCTACATATTTATTCTTACATGTAAAATATTGATAGAGTTATTGAGAATGTGTATCCTTAAGTCTGGAGGGTAACTCATTAAAATCCATTCAATTGAGTCTCAGATAACATCAAAAACACACCATGGCCAAGGAGGACTATTGGTTTTATCCTTATTATAAAGTAGTAATGATTGTGGGAACCAATATTTCACCCTTATGTTTTCCCAAATATATCCTAGATAAGCTCATAGAATAAGAGATGGCATATTATCTCTAGTGGAGCATAGATAAAGACATGAGGAAGAATCATAAGGCCTATTTCATGGATCTTTCATGATCATAGGTTGAATGAATTATATAACTAGGAATAACTTTGATTCTATTGGAAGAATAAGGTAACTATATTCATTGACATATTTGAAACATAGGGATTGGTACCCACATGGTAGCATTCAAAATTATGTCATGCCCTAGGCATCCCTTACCAGAATGAGTCCTATGAATGTGAGTTTGTTTTCCTAAATGATAAATATGGCTTTAATTTCTTATCTAGTGCATAAATGGTTAGGTTTATAAATGATATCCTAAGATAAATTCAAAGGGATCCCTCACTTATAATTGCATATGCACATACTTAACTTCTACCTCTAGGTGGATGGGTTGCATTTAAATATTGGTCCTCATAGCCTTCCCAATTGGTTCAACCAAAGAGGGAGCCTTCCCAAACACCACCATAAGATATGATGATGGCTTTGAAGTAAGATTAAGGTGTGGAAGATGCCCCTACTACAATGATTTTACTAGGAGGGGTAGAGGAACCAATAAATATTGACTCTTAAAACTCTATAATGATTTCCTATTATAAGTATAGTAATTATTTATTCAGATATAGATGTTTCATATTCCACTACTTATCAAGTTACTCCCTCAGTTTAGAAAATAACACTTTATTCTAAGAGGAATACAAGATCCTCTAATTACCCTATGAGTTCAATTATTAGGACATCATAATAGGATAAAGTTGTGACCAAAATACAAACACTAGAGGGGGATCAGGAGGAAGAAATTGAAAGGGATAAAGTCCTAAGTCTCAAAGGACTCAAAGGGAAGGCACCAACAAAAATGGAGAAATTAGGTGATGTCCCTACTACTATTATTTCTAGTTTGCCTTCAACAACTTCTATCTCCATTAGCATTGATCCTTTCTAGTAGTATATGGATATTACCATAGCATTATATCCATAAGCTACTAGATTAACTATTTTGAATACTATTATTACCACTTTTAAAGTATTGATGAGAGCTCCTAGGGATAATAATTTTAATTTAAAATTAGCAACATGTGTCTCTATTTTAGATTAAAGTACATAATTATCTATTCTACCAACTCAATTAGGTTCTCCTATGCCACATTATACTACAACTTAGCAAACTTCAATTATATCATCTACTAGAGATGTTAAGAAGATAAGCTACATTACACATATGATTCCCTAAATGGGCAAGTTATATTGGTATAAGATATTTTTCCCATCTCTACTAAACCCACTCCAAGTAAGTGCACTAATGCTTTCTTTAGGAGATGTTTTATCAAATACCACTAATCAGGATACTCATTATTGTTGGGAAATAATGGAAGCACACAATTGATTACCAAGCAACTTAACATGCGAAAATTAACCAGAATACACAAGTAAATAGAATTCAGAAATAACACATAATATGAGAGACAATACACAACTTGTATTAAAACTTTTTCAGAAGGAAATACAACAAAGAAGGCTGCCACAGTTCTTCTTCCTTACACACCTCTAGGGCTCCCACACCTCTAGGGAATAAACAGTAAATCTTCCCTCAAAGCTCTCTCTCTTAGGTCCCAACACACAACTCAAACACAGAGTTGGTGTCCACCTCCAACCAGCCAGTATCCACTACTGCCAGTACACCTATGCTCCACGCACTCCACAAGTGCTCCACACACTCCACAAGTACACAAACATACTTCAAGTATATCTCCCCTAAACTGCAGCAACCTGCAACCCAACTAATCTTACTTATGGAAGGATCTTCCTTGCCTTCCTCTTTGCTCTCTTTTTGAGTACACACTGTACTCTAAGTAGATCCCACCTAATCCTACTCCCTATTGTGTTGCTGTCCTATCTGATCTTACACACCTAAAAATCAATCTAGTTCTGCACACCTATGAACCTTAGACCTTGCACACACATACACCTACAGATCAATGATCTTACTTACCATGTAGATCTCTTAAAGTAGACATGCTCACCTGATGACCAATATCCTACACACCTGAAGAATCTTGTTGATTCTCCAAAACCAACACCCACCTTGGCACTATTGTGGAACTAGGAGGAACACCCTTGCTCACCTCACACACAGAAGGAGCTAACTTTGCTCAACTCAAACTAGAACACCTTACAATACAACCAATGAGTCTCTTAAATATATCTCATGCAAACAATAATTAGACACCTAATTACAATAATTAGATCCGCAGCTTCTAGTCTAAATTTGGCTCTTGACATGCAAACACTTGGTTAGTTAACTAACTACCTGTAACACTCATAGCTTGAACCACACAGGTGACCGATGTTGGTCCCTGTCTGCCTGGGGGTGCCGACACTGACCGAATCTCGATCGACGTCGGTTGCCTTCTGTCTATACCCTGTCGATGTCGGTTGGCCTGATCGACGCTGGTGACTGTGACAACAGCAAACTCTCTGCAACCTCTTCCATGTCTGCATTAGTGAAGATTTTAGCTCTAAAACCTAACAATTATGTTGACTTAGGTAATATATGATTCCCCAATGGGTAGAGGACTTGAAATTTTAGGCTACTTAAAGGCCCGATCTAGTGATTACAAAGATTTATAGTATAAGTTCCATTTTTTATAAATCAATAGGGGAAGTCCAAAGGGTTAAGAAAAATAAAATATAAGATAAATATGGTAGGGGTTTAATCCTTAAGGAGAGACATTATGTATTTTCCTTATCCAAGAGGAAGAATAGGATAACTAAGGATTCTCCTTAAAATGGATTTTTTTTAGCTTAGTTAAGAACATATACCGAAGCCTTGATGGAACTCCACATAGGCACTGAGCAAGGTAGGGAAGAGCTTCAACATGATTTGAATCAATTGATAGAATAGTATAAAATTTTCCACATTTCCCAAGCAATAGAGGATGATGTCCAAAATGTAGCCCTTAGGCTGTACAACATTCTAGACACAATCAATATAATGAAAATTGAGATGTCTCCCCATTTGATTGAAATATATTAATTGTTTAATTGTTTTAATGAAGATGAGAATAAATTTAATTTTTTTGTAACCTTCCTTACCAATAAATCATTCTACCATCTGTATTTTATTACTCCTCTTGAGGAAACTAATTCCTTTAATTTGGTAGTTATCAGAACCCAAGAATCTAGATAATGGGTATTTAATGTACAAGCTTTGATTTTAAAGTTGCCTAAACACAAAAGGTATGTTATAAAAATCTTAAAAGAACAAAATTTGTCTCAAGAAATAGACACTTTAGGAAAATTTATGGATGGGTCTAATTTTGATAAGATATTCTAGTAGACAGCTACAATTTTCAAAAAGGTTCTTCATGGATGTACATTAGAAGAGATTGAATAGGAAATTACCTTCACTACAAAGAAGGTGACTAAAGTTGAGATATTTTGAGTGGAGTTCATAAATTTAAAAGAAGAGAATGAACACCTATTGGTTGAATTATCTAGGGTGATAGGCCATCCCCTTTAAACATGGACATAATCAAGACTCAGTATGATCAAGGATACAAGTATTATCAAGAAAAAATGGTAAAGATACAAGCCATAATAAAAACTTTGAGTTCAACTTTGCCTACCAATCTAACTCTATCAACTAATTTAAGTGGTATTCCCTCATGCAATACCTAATGGTGATCAAAAATTAGTTTCCTTAGATAATATTATATATTTTTTACATGAGATTTAATGTATGTAATTGAGGCTTATTATATTTGTATGTTATTCATGTTGCATGTAAAAGTTAACTATAGAATATTTTAACATGCACGTGTTGTATAATTTTGTATGTATGTATCTTATTATGAAGATACCTTTTTCCATATCTAATTGTACATGTAGAGTCTACATTAAAGTATACCATTCACTCTAGTCATTAGCATGTAATTTTTGTAGTGTGCATGAATTTGGAGGATGAGGTGACCCCATCCCCAAATTTATATATACTTGTAATTTTCCTATTTCAAAGACGTGTTTCAATGACTTTTATCTTATATTTTGGGAAGGGAATAAAAAGAAACTAAATATGAGTATGGTTGAAAAACATATTTGATTATGTGCACATTGAATTAGAATATTGTGAAGAACTCCTCTTTGGCTTGGGAGGATGACCTGCAAATAAGATAACACTAAAGCAAATGTTTGGTTAGATACATAGTTGAGTGGATTGCCTAGCATTAGCTAGATCTTGGAACTAAAAGCTTCCTTAGGGGTTGTCAATCCACACATTTTAAACAATTAAGTTTATAAATAAAATAGAAATTACTTGCATCAATAATCAAAAGCTTTTAAAATTGAACACAAGAAATGCTTGATAAATAAATAGGCTAGGAATGACTAATATAGAAATAATCAAGTTAATACTAATTCTAAATGGTTCAGGTCTATTTTAGAAAATTAGGTAGGGGTCTGTGAATAGGTAAAGACACAAAAATCAGATTTGGTTGAGGGTAGGTAGGTGTAAATAACTTGCTAGAATTTCATGCCATAGTAACCATCAATGGTTAGGATGACTATTAGTGGTTAATGTGACCATCGATGGTCAGGGTGACTATTGGTGGTTGGAAATACCATTAGTTATTAGGACAACAATCAATGGTTACTATGTGTAGGTCTAGGTTGGTAAATGGATAATTTTTAGGATCCCAAATTTGGATTTCAAGAGATGGGTTGGTACTGGGCCAAGTGTGAAATCAAAATAAAGTAATTGGATACTAAAAAACAAATACGTATCTTGTAGAAGGATGATTATGTGGGTAATTGAGGTAGTTGACTCAATGGTAAAGTATAACATGATTTTTATAAAGTAACTATACTTGATACTCTGGCAGAGTGGCAGTGTTAAGTTAGCTTTTTAACATGATGGCTAGATCATTAGATTATTGATGATGATTGACTTACAAAACAAAGGAACTCTAGATGCAAAAGCTCTTGATAAAAATTGCAGATGGATTTCACCTTCTTACTCCTCTCTTCTTATAGGCAAAGCAAGAGAGTTGCAACGAGATGTTAACTGGGCCTCATAATTATATCTCACATATATAATGGATTGCATGTGGATTTAGACAAGTTATTTTTAAAAAATCAAGGTGGGTAGCTTGTATGTTGGTGGTTGAAGAGGCACACCCTAACCTTTGATGGTAAAGGTGACCATTTTTATCCATCCTAACCATCAATGATTGAGGGTGAAGGTAAGAAAGTAGGTAAAATATAGGTCAAGTTAAATGGGCAAACTGACCATGGGTTAGGCTTGATTAAGGGTCGAAGGGTCAGATTGGTCCCATGGGGGTCTTAAGTTGGTCCAAAGGAATTTTGAGATTTATAATTATGGTGTGTGGATTTACAATGTCTACATTTTACCCCTTTTTGCTATATGACCTTGAATGAACAAGATGTAAAATAAAATAGATTTCTAGTCAAAGGTCTGATTGCCTTAAGTATACGAGGAGTTATTCCCCATCAAACTGGGAGTTGATGAGGTAAAATAGAATTGAGTGTAGGTTTGATAAGGTAAATGAGGGTGATGACAAAGGTGTATGTCATGAAGGTAGGTGATAATTTTGGCACTAAAATTCAAATAAGTGCACAAAGTATGATAACCAAGATCGCACATAGACTAGGTTGCCATAGTTGGTAAAAAAAGGTTAGTGCTTAGAAGAACAAGTGACAAGTGGAATACATGACAATAATTATGTGTGGTGGATGGGACAGTCACAATTCTCCTAAGTTATGTCTATGATTTGGTGGGTATCTAAGGTAGGAAGTGTTGATGCTTAGAATTTCACTATTTCCAACACCAACAATGGGAAGTTTCATGAATGTGGGACTTACGACCTGAAATGACCTCCAGATTTTAAAGAAGTTGGCTCCTCTTTATCTCAAAAGTATTTTGGGGAAAAGGATAGAAATTAAACATAAACACAAATGCAATGAAAGAAAATCTAACTATGGTGATGTGCCTAAATTTAATTCAACCCTTAATTCTAAGCACAGTGAAGCTATCTTTAGGATTCAATTACATTAAAGAGCAAACAAGGCATGATCAATGTAAAAGATGAAAATAGATAGGATCAAAGGCTCACAACTTAGACAATTTTGCAATAACACAAAAAATATAAAAAAAAGGCATAGAACTCAATCTTCTTATTAATTTTCTAGTCACATAAAAGGCATAGAGACATGCATAGTTATACAAACTTTTTAACTCAAGAAAATAGAACAAAGGCAAATGATATTCCTAGTCACAACTAAAAAAGTCTAAAACTTCTTAACAATAATCTCTTTACAAAAAATTCTCTCTATCTTCTAATGATGATTCTCTGGTGATCTTTGCACCCATATTTATAGCATCAGACTAGCTCTAGATTGCCCACACATTCTCAATCCAATGGTCTAACTAAACTCTAACTAAACTGGAAGTGTCTAACAAAAGATATTTCTTAGATCTTAAACCTTTCATCTCCCTACAAGTTCATTGGCTGAAATAGATATACAAGATGCTTCCCACTATGAAATGGGTGAGGACACTTGGTAGTATCCACTTTTTTACTTGAAAACCACCTCATTATTTAGGCAACACCAAAAAATGACACTTGGCAGCTTATACAGCGCTAAAAAAAAACACACGGCACTTTCCACATGACTTATACTCTTTATATGTCTTTGCTTAGGAGTGCTCTATCTTTGACATTTGTCATAGTCTGCTACTTCAAAACTTTAATAACTTATAAAAAAATGGGACCAACACTTCTTGCCTAAGCAACTTCAAAAGGGGAATAAGGACAGGTGTCGCTTTCCACATATCTTTAACAAGGGATACATGGCAGCTTCTATTTCTTTAGCTAGAGACATGTGGTAGCTTCCATTGAGCTTTAGCTACACTATATAAACATTCAAGACTCATTTTATATTCATACAAATGGTGACATTTGGTAGCTTTCACTGACTTTAGAAACAAAACCTAGGGCCCACCACAGTCTTTACTTAACAATGAAACAAAATGAAGATATTTCGGATATTGACACATGGTAGCTTCCACTTTCTTTAGCTAGGGACATGTGGCACTTTCCATTAATTTTATAAAAACATATTGAAACCTTCCACAGTTGCTACTTGGCACCTTCTGCTTGACCCTGAGAGAAGCTTATTGACAAAAGCTTTCAAAACTCATAATAAATTTGAAACATGGATGCCAACACTTATCGTGGTCCATTGAATTACCATGGGACACATGGCACATTTCACACAACTTATAGAAATTATAAAATGTATCTCGACTGATGACACTTGGTAGCTTCCATATGACTTTGATACTTTGACAAAATTTAGGTAAAAATAAACTCACGCCCATGCTCTTGTGTCAAAAAAATTCAATACCTCAAACCAAAACGTGTAGGGACAAAACTTGGAGCACATAATTGAAACTCAAAAAATGAAAAATGTAGAGTTTTTTACCCTACAGTTCTTGGTGACCCTGAGGACTTTTGAGCCTGCTCAAAAAGAATCCAAAGAATGTATAAAAAAATGTGACAAAAAATCACAACTTCAATAAGGCTATCTAATAAATAGACCACTCATCATCAGATAATCCCTGCTTATTTTGCAATTAGTGGAAGGCTAAATCAAGGTTGATGATATCCTTGTGTGAAAAATTTTGCAAAATATGAACTACAACCTTTAATTGAAATTCAAGCTAGGACATGGGCATCAAGATAGCTTCCACTTCTGACACTGATGAATCATCTATTAAACCCTAGAAAATGGATTGATCACTTTGCCTAGCTAACAACAAAGGTTTAATCTCATCAACCATCAACACCATATTGCTATCAGGAAAAGGGGAGGGAAGACCCAACTGCACCAGATCTTCAATGTGTTGTTTCATGTCTTTGATTCCTTATTTCACCACATCTAGAAGCTCTTTGCATTTAAATACTATGGAGTTATAACTAAGAACTTCATTCACTCTTTTAGTAGTGATCATTCTGTCACTAATCCCTACTACTGATAATGTTCCATTAGTTACATCATATAGCTTTTACAGCAGCATTTGAGAGTCAAACACTCTCAAAGAGATAGTAGACAAAGTGGCTTCAACTAAAGTCTCCACCTTTTTACACAATTTATGTGCATTTAGCAGAAAGATTAGAGAGGGTTTGAGCTGAGTAATCTCCTTAGAAATTCTTTTCCATATTGATACATAAAGCTCCTTAACTAGATTGTAAACCCCTACATTCTTTAGCCTATTAGCCAACTCAAGTGTCAATTGTTCTATCATTTTTCACTTAGCTTAAAGTTGGGCCTATATGGTAGTGGTATTGTTCTACTCATTCAACAGCTTATATTGAAGTTGAGTGACCTATAGCAAGATTTTCTCACATTTTTCCTGTAATGTTACCTTTTCCTACCTTAAGGCTGTCACTGCATGAACCCTTCTTTCAAAGAATCATTTTGAGCTTGAATAGCTTGGTGAGTCTAAAAATAAATAGTATCTTACAACTATTTATTAAGACTCTCTATTTCATTATTCTTGGTTTTGATCTCTGTAGTCAGACTACTACAAATTGCTTTCTCCTAAGCTAAATCAGCCTCTATCTTCTGTAACTTCTTTGATACTTTCAAATAGTCATTTGCTACTATAGAAGTGGATTAATTTAGCATCTCAACCCTATCTTGTGGCCTAAAAAGTGACATATCTATAGCCATTGCATTCATTATATAATCTTTGGGTTGCATCTACTCATTTGGTTTGACTACATTAGGTGACAAATGGGTCACCATTAGTTGTTGTTGAATTGGGTCAAATTGTGACCTCATATGTGGTGTAGCCAGGGGTTTACTATCTTTCATCCTCTTTTTCTCCATCTGAGCTTCTCTAGCCTTCTTAGTATTATCTTCTTGAGTTTGGCAGGTAGAAGGAGAGGCAATGTGCCCACCCATAAAAGGATAACCCTGTGGCAAGCCATAGGGAATAGCCAAATATTGGCTAGGGGAAATATGAGGAGGTACTCTCTTTGGGATAGATGGGGGAAATGAGGAAATGATGTGGCTTGAGTATGAATAGATGGGGAAAAATGAGAAATGGGTACAATAGAGGTGGCAGGGGCTATTATTTATCCAGATGGGATTGTCACCCCAATAGAAGAAAAGAGAGACTAAGAAGGAGGAGAAACAACACTTACCTGAAGAGCAACTAAAGTACTCTATGGTTTGTGTTGTGAGGGTTCTACCTCCTCCTCTAAATCAAGCTGAAACCTCAGCCTCTTATGTTTCCTTGGCATTTCTTCTTCTGGCTATGTTTCCTTTTCTTCAACATTTATCACTAGTGATAGTGGTGAATGTACAGAACTGGGACCCCCAAAGGCTGACACTGATGGGAAAGATTTTGGTGGTGAGGATACCACACTCTTTTATTTTTCAATGGAACTGAGAGATTGGGGCCAATCAGTTACAGTGACTGCAGCTGAGGTTTGCCCTAGGGTCTACAATGTTTGACTGGATCTGCTCTGACTTCTGACTCTCCACCCTGTGTCTACAAATTGCTTGTATCAGGGTTAAAAATAGGAGATAGATGAAATTCATCCTAGAGTTCCTCCCATTTCTCATCTAAATCCACATTTCCAAAAGAGTGAGTTGTTTCACAAATCTCTTGCCTATACTTCTAATAGGATTCTATTTTCTCAAGTTTCTAGTCTTTGTTCTTCAATGCCCTTCTTAAACCAGAAGTCATTCTAATTTTAGGATCAAAATCCCTTTACTTAACATAAAAATTTTCCCATGGCCTATCCTCTTGAAGAGGCAAATCCATCAATTCTACATAAAAATCAAGAATATCTTTCCTAGGATTTCTTCTATTTTCCCAAAAAGGATGGCCCTCATGCACACTTCTGGCAACAACCTTATTATTTCTAACCCATGAAGCTATGAAACCATTTGGGTCATATCCCCATTTATCTTTAATTAGAAAGAAACCCAGGAAGGCTAGCTTTCTTAGCAACATGAGCTCAACATCTCTGACCTTTAGGGCCATGTTGTTTGTCACCCATGGAACATCATACATTTTCTTCTTTTTCTTCCCAGTGCCATATTCATTATCCACCACAGACACTTTCCTGGTGACCTCTAAGAATGCTAACCTAAGGGTCAAAATCTTAGGTAGCAACATTAGTTTTCCACTAAAACCATGGACTCTAATAATACTATGATGGGATCCAAAAAAGTATTCACAAGGAATAGTGCAATTGGTCATAATGCCTGAGACACTTGGAGTCAATCTATTTACAACTGGATTTGGGCTTAGATGACAAAAAGTAGGGGAAAAAAATTCTCAAAATTTGTATGGGTCACTAGTTTTTGACAAGATATGTGTCCATGCAGACATAGGAATGGTCCTATGTAGACTGAAGCTTGGGTCATACATATTTAGATGCATGTGTTGGGAAAAGATGCCAGAATTTTGAAACAACATGAGATGAAATAGATAAGAGGAATACCTAAAAACCCCTTTAGATTTGAAATGGTTGAGCTGATTAACCATTGAATATGTAATCTACTCAGAGAAATCAATCTGATACTCCTAAGTCTTGTCAAAAATTTTCAATCTAAAGATGATGGCCATTTATTCTTCATAGACAGTTATATCCTCTTTCATTCCAAAAATGAAATCCATCATGGAAAGTGCATCTTGACTAGCTTGTGAAAATTGTGCTCTTGTTGTTGGTAGTTTCATCACAGTGGTATCATCATCGCCTAATTGCAATTTTGATTTTAGAAACCTCAATTGAGTATTGACATTTTCCCATGTTTTCTACATTTTGGCAATGGTGGGAAATGTGGTTGTCTTATCATGATACATGGCCAACATGTCCCTGATAGCCTTTGGTGTAATTTTCACCATGAATGGACCCTATTGTATGGTATTTGAGGGAGCATGAAATAATTTAGTGCATATTTCAACCAAGTCAGGGCATAGATGCACACCTAGGACAATGAATTGTACCAGATAGGAAGTCCATATCCTCATTGTGAATGTTTCATATTGTCTAGCCTTGGCCCTCTGAATACATCTTTGATGTGCCCTTTATCTTAGATATTTTCAAGGCTTTTAAAGGATTGGTTCCATGATTATGTCTACAAAATCTTTCACCTTTGCTAGGTCATTTTCATAACCAACTTCAGGGACTCTAGTTCGTGGATAGGTCTTTAAGGGTTGTGCAAGGTCTGAAGCATATGATTTGCTTGTGAGAAACTTATCAATGGATTCATAAATCTCAGACCTTTTTTGCAAGGATTGTTTTCCCTCCATATCTATATCTATACTTGGAAATAGTGAACTATGGTAACAGGTATGGAGCTTTGCAATAGGGAAGGCACTTTTACTAAGCAGGTTTGGCTATGAACTAAAACTACAGGTAACAAGGATTTTCTAGTAGATGCAGGAATGTTTGAGACACTTGTAGTCTTTAACTCTTGTTATGGGGTTTTAATGACCCATCAAGTCTTGAAAATGGCATTAAAATTGGATAACCATTAGCAAATCTTACTAAATCTTCATGGGACAGTGAGTTAGACACGTCATGAAAGTGGATGTGCAAGGTACCTTGGGGAATTTTAAATATTTGGGAAAGATTTAATGTGTCAAGAGTTTTGAAAATTTTGTAAAAAACTCTTAGCCATGGCCATGTGTTCAAACAACACTTACTAAAAGAAAGAGTGAGAAAGAAAAAATGGGAAAACAAATCAATAAGAAAAAAGGAAACTATCTAACTATAATACATTAACCAGGTTCTTTACCTCCCTCCTAGATCAAAAGAAGAATATCTGAAGTCTCCTTCACGATGAGAAGACTTATGGTGCTAGATAAGTGGCTGAATAGGATGAAGCTCTAGTGACTTGTTCTTCTTGCATGCCACCTTGATTGGCTTGCATCTAAGTGAATCAGAGTCAAACATGCTTCCAACATATATATACTCTTCTTGTTCTTGAAAGCTTGTCAAATGTTGGATCTTCATACTGGCATGTCTCATCAAGAAATTGATGACTATTGGCTCATTACCATAATCCCTTTAATATACATCATTGATTGGCTTATCTCCTTTTACCTCAAACTCGGGTTCCATTACATGATCATCCTCCTTAATGAATTTAAAAATATCATCTTCAAATTCACTAACCTCTTGAAAGGATAAGCCTGAAAGCTTGCAACAATTTTACATATTTATTTGAGTCCTAATGTTGTCTTGTCCATCTACAACCAGCTCACAACCTCTTTGAAGAATAGTATAACCTGCCCCAATGACTTCAAACAAGTCATTCAAAACATGATCAAGGAAGTGTCCATGCTCCTCCATATCATCTTGAAAAGTGAGAAGAAATTCAGAAATTATCTCTTCCTCATTAGAGATTAAGGCATAAGCTTGTGACTTCCAACTCAGAATCTAGAATTCATGTTGACAGACCTGAGGATTGGTAGAAGAGGTATCTTTTGGTGTTTCTTCCCTTAAAACATTTGGAATTTTATGATCTTCATCAAATATGACATAAGTGCCTAGACCAATGGAGTCATAATTTTCATATGGGTCACTTTGCATCATAGCTAATAAATGATTATTTTCCTCTTCTTGATCATGCTCAGTCTAGTCACCTATCTCCTCAACAAAAACCCTTTCTTCCTTATTCAACATAGCATGAGTTGCCTCTAATTTTGAGGTTGGTTCATTGGTGATGTGATCCTTAGATAGTGGCTTAGATAATATCTTCATCTTTGAACCATATTTTTTTTTTAGGATGAGATGAGACCAATCAAGTGACATATATCCCCCTATCTTTGTTGTAAAATCCATGGATAAACATAGGTCAAATACAGGGGGTTTATCTATAACTACTACATCTTGATTGACAATTATATTGGGGAACGTATATAATTGCAATGGGAGTTGTTTAATTTTCCCTATTATTTGCACTGATTTTCCATCTAGCTTCATAACTCCTCTAGTAAGTGGCTCATACTTTATTTTTAAAGCATTTGTTATTTGCTTAGGCATTACTGTAGTAGTAGCCCCTGAGTCTATCATCGCATTATGCAACAGTTTTTTTCCAACTATCAGAGTCAAATAGAAAGGATCTGGTTTGGATTTACTTACCTCTACTACATTTTTAAAAAGTGTTTTTGTCTATAGAAGAATTAGGTCTTTGAGCTTTTCTTTATCAGCAAGTCTTTCTTTTGTACCAGTATATTTAGGCACTGCTTGGCCTTGTAGAGCTTCTTGTAATAGTGTCTTTTTCTCAAGAATAGCTAATATGTCCCATATTGACACATTTATTGGGGTCCTCTTCAACTGATCTACCACATTCACTGGTCTTAGTGTTTAGGTTCTTGGAAAATAAGGGTACCTTGCTTTTTCTTGAACTTGTCTAGGAACTACTTGGTTCTGCACTGGCTGAGGCACTTCTTGTCTAGCAGCTGTGTTTCGATGACCTTGAAATGGAAGAGGCCCCATAGTCTCATTATTTGTGACTTTAGGCTGTTCCATCATCCTTCTCTTTGATCTAGTGTAGTATTTTTATTGTATTATTGGCTTCTTGGAAGTGGAAGCTTCATTCAAGAATACTGACTCTTCATCTTCAACCCATGAAAACAAAACATGTTCAAGGGATATTTCTTCTTCTTTTTGTAAGGACATCCCTTGCATCTAAGCCATCAAGACTGAATTTTGCATACTAGGAGATTGGTAGGCTTGAGTGTCAGAAGTACTTACAAATTGTCCATCCATTCTTCTTTGCTCTGCTACCTTTTATTGTATATTACCCATGGGACAATCTCTAGGCATATGAGCATTATTACAAGGGAAACACTAGGCATTGGTGCCATCTACATAATTATTTTGCCTTTGAACAATCTCTCTATTTGGATTAGGGGGAACAGTTTGTGAGGGTGTAGGGACTGCAACTAATTGGTTTGCTGGCTAAGGATTAGTTTACCTTTGTGGACCCTGATACTGGTTTGGCTGTGGTGGAAATCTATTTCCTTGGTAGCCTTGATATTAGGGTTTAGCATAAGGATTTTGCTATCTTTTTATGTTAATTAGCTCATTATAAAATGTCCTTAAGATGTTCTTGATATCATCCATCTCAGATGACTAGGTAGGGATAAGTTCTTTAGTAGGTTGTTGAGGATATTTATACATAGACACAAGTGGAGCTATGGGATTAGGAGCTTCTTGAGGCACAAGTAAGGTTATCTCTAGAAACATGGGCATGGGAGGCCTTGGGGGAAACTTTCTAGCATCTATTAAATTATTTTCAGCACTGACTGCATATTCATAGGCTTCTAGCAGAGTCTGACCTCTAAGTGACTAAATCATTACTGATATATCTGAATTTAAAGCTTTAAGATAAAATACTATAGCCATACCTGGTAATGGTCTTGCTGTAGTAGGAATACTTTTCTAAGTATTTTGAAATCTTGAATTGAATTCAATCATTGCTTCTTGTGGTGCCCTTTTAATAGTAATCAATTGTTGCAACAAAGAATATTCATCACCCTTTTCTTCAAATCTTTCAAAGAAAAGATTTCCAAGTTGATCCCATGTAGATATTGTATTTGGGGTCAAAGATCTGTACCATTCTAGAGCCTTGCCTTTAGCTACTAACAATCTTATAGCCACATTCTATTGTGTGACCACATGAATTGCACAGACATTAGACACATCTTGTAGATGTTCTTCAGGTGTTTTGAAATCTTGCCCACTAAATTTGGGTAGAGCTTTCAGGGCATTTAATGGAATAAGATCCCAAGTGGCTGCTGGTACTGGGAGAATAAGAGGACTACTAGTGTTCCAACTTGCATAATTCCTTAGGGGTATAGGTGCTCCCATGTTTATTCTTTGTATTACTATAAATTGATTGACCCTTCTTCTTGGACCAGTTATCAAAGGTGAAAAAAGAATACCTAGATTTATAGCAGATTGAGATCTTATTAATGGTCCATAGCTTTGACTCCTTATAGCTCTCTAGTTCATATGGTCTTGAAAAAAACTTTAAGATGGTGTCCCATCAGGTGTGCCAAAAACTATTGATACTTAGAATTGCACTGTTTCTAACACCAACAATGGGAAGTTTCAAGAATGTGGGACTTGTGACCTGAAACGACCTCCAAATTTTAAAGAAGTTGGCTCTTATTTATCTCAAAAGTATTTTGGGGAAAAAGATAGAAATTAAATAGAAACACAAATGCAATGAAAGAAAATATAACTATGGTAATGTGCCTGAATTTAATTCAACCCTTAATTCTAAGAACAGTGAAGCTATCCTTAGGATTCAATTACATTCAAGAGCAAACAAGGCATGATCAATGTAAAAGATGAAAATAGATAGGATCAAAGGCTCACAACTTAAACAATTTTGTAATAACATAGAAAATATCAACAAAGGCACAGAACTCAGTCTTCTTATTAATTTCCTAGTCACATAAAAGGCACAGAGACATGCATAGTTATACAAACTTTCCAACTCAAGAAAATAGAACAAAGGCAAATGATATTCTTGATCACAGCTAAAAAATTCTAAAACTTCTTGACAATAATCTCTTGTAGAAAATTCTCTCTATCTTCTAATGATGATTCTATGGTGATCTCTGCACCCATATTTATAGCATCAGACTAGCTCTAGATTGCCCACACGTTCTCAATCCAATGGTCTAACTGAACTCTAACTAAATCGGAAGTGTCTAACAAAAGATATTTCTTAGATCTGAAACCTTCCATCTCCCTGCAAGTTCATTGGCTAAAATAGATACACAAGATGCTTCCCACTGTGAAATAGGTAAGGACACTTAGAAGTATCCACTTTTTCA
Organism: Torreya grandis; assembly: GCA_037957365.1. Classification (NCBI taxonomy): domain Eukaryota; kingdom Viridiplantae; phylum Streptophyta; class Pinopsida; order Cupressales; family Taxaceae; genus Torreya; species Torreya grandis. Next base: position 3,386,911 of record JARHVA010000442.1, read on the forward strand.
CTTGAAAACTACCTCATTATTTAGGTGACACTAGAAAATGACACTTGGTAGCTTCTGTAGCACTTATAAAAAACACACGGCACTTTCCACGTAACTTATACTCTTTATATGTCTTTACTCAAGAGTGATCTATCTTTGACATTTGTCATAGTCCACTACTTCGAAACTTTAACAACTTATAGAAAATGGGACCCACAACACTTCTTTCTTGAGCAGCTTTAAAAGGGGAATAGGGACAGGTGTCACTTTCCACGTATCTTTAACAAGGGACATGTGGTAGCTTCTATTAAGCTTTAGCTACATTGTAGAAACATTCAGGACTCATTTTAGATTCATACGGATGGTGACACTTTGTAGCTTCCACTGACTTTAGAAACAAAACTTGGGGCCCACCATAGTCTTTACTTAACAATGAAACAAAATGAAGATATTTTAGATGTTGACATGTGGTGGCTTCCACTTTCTTTAGCTAGGGGCACATGGCATTTTTTGTTGCTTTTAGAAAAACATATCCTTTTGCAGTTGCCACTTGGCACCTTCTACTTGACCCTGAGAGAAGCTTATTAACAAAAGCTTTCAAAACTCATAAGAAATATGAAATGCAGATGCCAACACTTTTCATGCTCTACTAAATTACCCATGTGGCACGTTCCATGTAACTTATAGAAATTATAAAATCTATCTTAGCTGATGACACTTGGCAGCTTCCATCTGACTTTGATACTTAGACAAAATTTAGGCAAAAAGAAACTCATGCCCATGCTCTTGTGTTAAAAAACTTCACTACCTCAAATCAAAATGCATAAGAACAAAACTTGGAATGCACAACTGAAACTCAAAAAATGAAAAATGTAGAGTTTTTTACTCTACAGGAAGTTTTCCTAGTAAAAACATAAATTGGTTAAGTGTCACAAGTATCCAAGGTAGGAAGTTCTCTCGAGGAGACACAAGTAGGTCAGGTAAGAGAGAGGTGGTGCAAGTTCAAAAAGTGTCAACATGGCAATTTTGTTTCTATGGTAAAAAATACCAGGCAAAAGTCGTCATAAAATATGCATGAGTTAGGATAAAATGGACTAATGGTGAGGTGATGAGGTGGTCGGGGTGGGTGGAGAAGGTAGTCTTCATGGGTGGGTATGATTTGGTTCTACTAAGAAAAAATGGTTTATTTATAGGTGATTAGAAAAATGTGAGCCTCCTAACCATTGATGGTTAGGGTCCTCAAGGGTGACCATTAATGGTCACCCTAACCATTGATGATCAAGGTGGAAACCCTAAAAGTCCATAGGTCAAAAATGAAAAGTGAGTGCTATTTTTACTCATTTTTAATTTTGAATATGGAGCTCTAGATTTTGGAATTTTTGGATGAAAATATTGCTATTAATGACTATTGAGCTGGACCTATTGATTAGGTGCAATCAAGAGGACCCAGGGGACCAATGAGGATGCAAGGAACACATAGATGTGGATGACGATGAGCTAGTCTATGGTTGACTCTATGATGGTGGTCATAAAATAAGGTAGGGTATGTTTTATAATTAGTAACTTAACTTGATTTGGTAATTGTTTTGGGGTTTTAAGGTAGGTTTGAATGGATATGCCCTAGGTAGGGTTTTTTTTTAATTTGGGTAAATTTGTGGGTGAATGGAAAAATTGAATGGGTAGGTAGGTGAATTAGGGTGGGTAGGTACATTAGGGTGGTAAGGTAGGAGGTCTAGATATTGTTTGGGTTGGTTTTAGGGTAGGGTAAGTTTTGGGTGTTTCACTCATGGAACACCTACAATGACCATCAGTGGTCGAGTTTGATTGTCAAAATTTGACATCTATAAAAAATGGATGTTTGACTACCAGTGGTCACCATGACCATCAACAATCTACTAGTGAAAAAGATAGATTTTGGAAAGTGTTTAGAAAGCTAAGGAAAACTAGATGTTAGTTGTTAGGTATAGGCTGACCTTGTAGGTTAAAGGGTAAAGATGGGTCAAATGGGTAAAAAAATAAGTCATTGTATAAAGTTAAAGGGTAAGGTAGGGTAGGTGTTGTTAGGCAATAATGGTGTAGGTGACTAAGCTATGTTTTCAAATGAATTGTTACAAGTTAGGGAGTAGATATAGATAAACAATCAAGTACCACTCATCTTCATAGAGATCCACCAATGGATGACCCCAAATGACTAAGCCTATATGGAGGAAGTTGGGTTGGGAGTGATGAGGCACTATCAACATGTGCCTTGAGATGCATCCATGATCATAGCACTTATTGAGAGATGGGATACAACTATGAATACCTTCTTACTATGGACCAATGATATGATGATCTTTCCAAAGGATGTACATAGGATCACATATCTTCCTCTCTGGGGTGATCCAATCTATCATATAGAGTGAGAGGAGTGGGAGGATCACATTGATATATTGTATGGAGATGACAATGATTAGGTCAAATGGCATGCTATGGGGTTTAGTTATAGCACATTATACCATAAGGCTCTAACTAAGAGGAGACTCATGATGATGCTTATGATGGTCATCTCATGTTTTTCCCTTCTTGACTCAAGTATTGGGAGGTTCTCATACTTGCTATTGGGGGTGATGGTTGAGCTACTACTAAGGTGGACTATGTTTATCTAGGCAACTATTCTCTTAGTACATATATATAGGGAGTTATAAGAGTTTAGGGCCCATAAGAGGTATGATATTAGTGTCAACCTGGTTCTACATTGTTGGGCCTATGAGTACATCTGGGTACTGAGGCCATTGGGATTATTATGGGTAGGATACATGTAGATTGAGTTCCTCATTAGGGTCATGTGGTGGAGAGGTGAATTAACTTATTTAGGTGCAGGGGAGGAGCTCATAATGTTTATTGGTTCACGAGTACACTGGGTGAACTAGTGATTAGTAACATTCTCTGGAGACCCTATGTCTAATTTCTAGTATGGCCTTGTTATAGGAGGTAGACCTTGTCCTTATAGATTTATAGGTGGATTTTTGGCCAAAGGGATGGAAAGGTAGATCTCATCCCATTTGATAGTGTACAAAGGTAGTTTGGCCTCGTACAGATTGTTCCAAGTGTATTTCCTAGTTATAAACATGAAGATTCAAAGAACTTATTATCAGATCCACATCTCATGCCAACATTGATAGATCATGAGGAGATGCCAACCAGGCCATAGATAGATGATACAAGCTTTATATATGGGTACATGGCATGGTACTAGGTGATGTATACAATAGTATATTTTGGTGATGGTGATAGTGGTAGGGGACCTATGGATGTAGAACCATCTAGGAGAGTGGGATAGAGGTCATGGGTTTAAGTGGTTAGCCCTGATGGATAGGTAGGAGAAATGTTAACCACTATATAATCATAGGTCATAGTGTTACAAGGGTAGGTGGCAACCTTATAGGGTTAGATTACAACTCTTATAGGTGATAAGGACCAAGTGAGGGCTTCATTATCCTTGGTTACATAGGAGATGGATTCCCTAAGGTAGAGAGGAGGAGAAGTGGCACCTACAAGATCATCAAGCATGATCCCCATGGCATGATATGGTATTATGAGGCTATAGTTTTTAGTCAGTGTATTGATGAGCCCTGTTGGGGTGAGTATAGAGTGAGCTTGTCAAGCGATGTCAATGTAGCAACACTAGGTTAATGGGTAACATCTATAGGTGTATAGATAGGTACTATAGGTGGATAGGCATCAGGACCTAGTGGTATGTCAGGAGATAGTGGTACCCCAGAGGCATAGGCATAGCTAATACATTTTATATATTATTATATGTCATTTTGATTCCAACCTATGAGCTGATGTGGTGAGATGTAAATTTTGAAAGATAGAGACATGTCTATCTGATGTATACATTATGATGTTATTTGACTCATGATATATATATATATATATATATGATCTTTGTTTATTACTTATGCTCATGATATATGATTTACATTGATGTTTAATGTTTATGATGTGATATTATATTTCTTATGGATCATGCTTATCTTGTGAATGTTAAACACTGATGTAGACTCACCTAATGAGGCATGAGATGGCTTTGATTTGTGGTTATGCTTCCTAACATGCTAAATTTTGATGAGCATCTACTTCATTATGTAGATTTAGACATGTGGTGAAAAATGGTTGGTTGTTTTATTAGTCATGGATGCTATGGTTTTATTATGCTTATTATGGTTATGGGTATGATTATTATGTTGCTTATGATACATGTGCATATGCTTTATTGTTAATTTATTTTAAGATAAAAAACATGAGGTAGGTTAATTAACAACACTAGATGGGATAATAAAGAATATAATCAAGAGACAAACACTATAATGAAAATATCAACTAGTCACAATAGGATAAGAAGAGGGCATGATTCTTCTTCTTTGACAAGGGCTAAAACAAAACCAAATTAGGATTGGCTTAATGAACATAATCCCTTTGAATGCTTCAAATTAGCACTTATTAGTTTGGAAAAAAGGTGTCTTGACCACATAATGTTAAGTAAGCTCAAAATCCCTTGCTTATAATGCATAAAGGGGAGATGAATGAAAATGAAACATTCTTGTGAGACTAACATGCCTCTTCTATAGGTGTCCAAAGAGTAATTATAAACAAGTCTATGCCATACAAAGTGTAGATTGATCTATGCAAGAAGTCTACTTGTGAAAACTGATTATAGTTTCTACTTTATTATGCTATGTGAGAGTTGATTACAGCTTTCAAAAGTAGTTTGATTTTGTTAGGATTTTGATAATGGGTATTTTGCTTTATTGTTGTATATCAGAAGCTAATCGATGTGGTAAATTTCCAAGAATTTTTTGTGCTTTTGATAAATGATTTACTCAACCATCCTTCAAGGGAGTGGTCTAAGTTTATTTATTTTGTTCAAAGCTTTGTGATATCTATCCTTTAAGGGAGTAGTCTACCTTATATTTATGTAATTTTAGTATGCTTATGTATTTGTCCTTTAAGAGAGCAATTTGTGAATTCTAGGAAAGACCCATGATTGCTATTGGTTTGGATTTTGATTTTTGTTTGTTTAATTTTTGCTTGACATGGACTTGCTTATATAGGCTTAAGGGTTCACCTTTATGAAGGAAAAATTAGAAATACAAGAGGTTGATTAGGTGTAAATAGGTTTAGGCAAAAATGATCATGGGAATCCATCCCAATAAAGGGGAAAAGTTACCATAAAAATCATGCCATGGGTAGAGTTATGGTACCCATTATTCAATATTAGGCTATGACTATGACAAATAATCATATGATTCAGTTTTAATTAGTTGACCCTAAAATAGGGAGATGAATGTGGTTGAAAACAAGGTGTGAGATTAAGGTAAGATAAAAGGTGAACTTGATCCTTCTTAACAAAAGAACATATGTAGATGTTAAATATTGAAGGGCTCAAATCCTGGGTGGCCTTTGAGAGAAGACAATTGATAATCTCCTAATCCATATTTGTGGGTTATGATATAAGGTCTAAGCTAATTGAAAGTAAACTCTCCCCACTTGCTTTTCTCCATATTGGTCACATGTTGATTTTTCTTTAGGATAAGGTCTGTGATGTTGAATTATTTCATTTTAAGGTGTTTATTATAGGCATGGTTTACATGCTCTTGGTAGACAGGAAGATGGGTAGGGGTAGCTAAATAACACTCATTAATTAACTTGAGTTGGGCTAAATGCTGTTGACAATAATCCTCCTTAGAAATGAGATATTGAAAAGATATGCAAAGAGAGAATATTTATAATTTTAGAGGCAAGATGGCCTCTACTCTAAACATGAGAAAAAGGTGTAGCACTTGTAAGGGTTCGAATGCTAGTACACTATGCCCATAAGGCAAAGGGGATGTGCCAATGCCAATCTTGACTAGATTCATTAAACATTTTAGTTATCATGTTATTAATATTTTATTAGAGGCCTTTGCCTATCCATTCACTTGAGGGTGATAGGGAGAGAAGAAGCTTAAATTAATGATAAATATGTCACATAGACCCTGGTCTTGCATGTTCTTAAAAGACTTACCATTGTCAGTGATAATCTTGTGAGGAACACTGAAGCAATATATGATGTGATGGTTGATAAAGTTGATAATCTTCTCTATTTTGGTTGAGACTACAGGACTTAGTAAATTATTTGGTCATAGTGATGATAGAATGGTGTTGATATGAGGAATGGGGGTTAATTTCACTAATAAGGTCCAGAACCCATTATGAGAAATGCTAAAAATTGGTAGAAATATGTAGATTATGGCTAGGTGCATGATGTAAATTGGCATGTTATTGACACTTAACACACTTTTTCACATAATCACAATAGTATTGGTTAAGGGTAGGCTATTAATATCTGAGGCAATGGATGCGTTTAGCTACAGTGAGGCCACTAAAGTCTTCCACATAGATACCATCATGTATTTCCTTGATAACAAGAGAGGCTTAATGATTATGTAGGCAACAGAACAGGAGGATATCAAAGCCATGTTTATAAAGTATTCCTCTCATAATGCTATAACATGAGGTAATCTAGATAAATTCTCTTCGAGCATTCCTAGAGAGGCTAGAATGGATGATGGGAAAGTTGAGGTAGTCAAAGGTCTACTGATACCAAAGGTCAGGTTGGGTCTCTTCCACATTGAAAATGGTGAAAAATATGGTTTGAAATAGGAAGTATAAGTAATTATATGGATAATGATAGATAGGATAAAGTTAGAGGGTGAAGATGGGATCTGAGAGGTGAGGCAAGCCATGGTGTTGGCGAACTTATTAGTAGACCGTGGGGTTGACTAGATGTGGTAGTGTTCAAATGATGCTAAGAGTTCATCAACTAATTATTTATACTATTAAAAAACATCATTATTACACTAGTAAGAGCCATTAATTTGATTGACCATAAGTTTTAAGTCACCAAAGATGTTGATTGTTTTGACTCCTAAGGCTAAGGTAGTTTGAAGGCCTATGACTAGGGCTTATACTCAACCATATTGTTGGTAAATTCAAAATCAATATTGAAGGACAAAGGAAGAGGTTAACCTTTAAAGGGGATAGGGATGATACCCATTCCCCCACTGCACTGACACTTTGATCCATGAAAGAACATGGTGACTTGATAATGAAGTTTACTTGAGATAGGGTCATAATGGACTTAAAAGGGAACTCAAGAGGAGGAGGTTGGTTGTCTGCTAATGGTGTTTTGGCTAATTTGTCTAAAATTAATTTCCCCTTAATTTATTTTTACTAAAGGAATTCAATGTCAAACTATACTAAGATAATGAACCACTTGGCCATACATTGGTTTTAGTATGGCTTGAAATGCATATACTTTAGTGGGTTAATATCAGTTATGACATAGGTTTTGTGGTTAAGCAAGTAGTGGTAAAGTTTGGTGGCCATGCATATTAAATCTGAGTATATCTTCTCAATATGGGTATATTAATTCTCATACTTTACAAGTGTATGACTAATGTAGTAGATTGCTTGATCTATATGTTGTTCATCCCGATGAGCAAGTATTTCCCCTAGGGAGTGGTAAGTGGTAGAGATATAAAGGTAGAAAGGTTGGTCATCCTTGGTAGGTGTGAGGATAGGTGGAGACAAAAGGTATTTTTTGAGTGAATTAAATTCCTTTTGATAGTCACTATTCCACTTAAGAGAGAATGTGGTGGAAGGGTTAGCATTTGTTTGAAAGCTGTGAGATAAAGCGGTGAATGGATTGAAGCTTCCCTCATAAACTATGAAGTTGATTAATGCTTATTTGGGGAAGCATGTCGAGGATTAGTTTGATCTTATCAGGATTGAATTCAATTCCTCAAAATGAAATAATAAATCCAAGGAACTTTCTTGATAAGACCCTAAAAATACACTTCTTGGGGTTGAGGTTGTTTCATGTAAATTTTCACTTAAGTTGTAAAGAAAGAGAAAAGAAAACCGATACTAGTATGGTTGAAAAACTTGCTTATTTGTGCATGTGTTGAATCAAAATATTATAAGAGATCTTCTTTGGCTTAAGAGGAATACCGGTAGATAATAAAGCACTAAAGAAAACTTGTTTATTAGATAGATAGTTGGGTGGATTACCTAGTGATAGCTAGATCCTAAAAGTGAAAGCTTTCTTAGGGTTTGTCAATCCACACATTTTAAATAATCAAGTAGATAAACTAAAAAGAAGGTACTTGCATCAATAATCAAAAGGTACTAAAATCAAATACAAGAAAGCTTGCTATAAAAGTAGACTAAAAATGATTTAATTAGTGATAAACTAATTAATACTAGTGCTAAGAGATCAGGGTATGCTTCAAAAAATAAGAATGGGTTCTATGAGTAGTTAGAGACACAAAAAAGTGGATTTGGTTGGGTGTGGGTGGTTAAAATCAGCTTACTAGTTTTCTTACCATAAGTGATCATCTATAGTTAGGGTAACTATCAATGGTTAAACTTGACCATCAACAGTTGGGTCTAATTATCAGTGGTTGACTATGGAATTTTGGGTTTGATCAATAGAGGATGATGAGATTCTATAAATAAATTTTAAGAGTTAGGCAAGGGATAGGTTGATTTCAAAATGGAATAAAAGTATGTGAATAATAATAAATAAGTACTTGTCTTACCAAGAGTTTATTAGGTGGGTGGTTGATTAAGTTAGCCTATTGGTGGAATCTAGCTTGATTCTAATAGAGTAACTTTACCTAAAATATTGGTTGAGAGATGATGGAAAGTTGGCTCTTAATAAGATGGTTGATAATTCTTGATAACATTGATGATGCTAATTGACCTGATTGACCTACAAAAGAAAACTCTTGAATGCCTAAGCTCTTGATAATTTGTGTAGATAGATTTGACCTCCCAAGCCTCTCTCTCTTATAAGAATAAGAAAGAGGTGTAAATGAAGGTGTAACTAGGTCATCTAAATATAATTTGTGAATGAAATGGATCACAACACAAATTAGAGAAGTTATATTTAGAAAAGGGTTGGTAGAGATTTCATGCTCTTAGTGAGAAAGTAGATCCTAACCATCGATATTCAAGGGTTCTCAAGGATGACCATCGATGGTTACCCTAACCGTTAACAGTCAGGGTCTATAGGGATAGGGTCCTAAAGGTTAGGGTTACTTACCTAGGTGCAACTGAGTGCAGATTGGTTGGTTTAGGCCTAATAAGTATAGGTTGGTCCTAAGAGGGTTCAAGTGTACCTCTATTACTACTTTGACATTCAAAATTATAGGTGTGCATATTTTTGGTGTCTAAATTTTTCCCCTTTTTGTTATGTGGCTTGCATGAATGAGTTACAAAACAAAAATAGAGTATGGGTCTAGTTGCCTTGAGAGTTGGAAGAGGTGTTCCCCTTCAAACCAAGATTTGATGAGGTAAAGCTAAAGTAGGTATGGGTTTGATAAGTGGTAGATGGTGAGTCACTAGGTGGTGACATGAGGTTGGGCATTTGAGACATAAACATGTACACAAAATGTAATAAAAGGTGTGATAGCCAAGATCGTGCCTAGAAAAAGTTGTGAATGTTGGTAAAACTAAGTTTTAATGATAAAAAAGATAAGGGATTAGTGAACCATGTGACTACCTATTGGCATGGTGGTTGAGAACACTTATGGATGCAATTATCTTATGCGATATATATGTATTCAGTGGGTATCCAAGGCAAGAAGTGCTCTTGAGGAAAACTCAAATGGGTCAAGTGTCATGAGTATCTAAGGTAGGAAGTGCTCCCATTGAGACATAACTAGGTTGGTATGCATGAGGTGGTGAAAAATGTAAAAGGGTCAACATGGAAATGTTGTCACTACAGCCAAAGGACCAAGAAATAAGTATCTCAAAATTGTATGCCAAATGGGAAAAAATAGACCAATGGTGAGGTGATGAGGTGGTGAGGTTGGTGGGAGAAAGACATATCTAAATTAGGCAAGATCATAGTGTAGTTACACTAGAAATTGGTAGGTTTTAGGGAAAAAAGTGGAATTAGAGGTTTAAAGGGTTTCCTAACCATTGATGATCAGGGTCCCTAGAAGGTGACTGTCAATGATCACCCTGACCATGGATGATTAGGGAAAACCCTAAAAATTTGGGGGGTAAAAGCAAAAAACAAAAGTCATTTTTTCATTGTGACTATTGCACTATGTTTGATCGAGCTCTGGTTATTTTTGCATTCTATGAGGGAGGTATTTATTGAGGTTAGTGTTGCTCATTAGCCAAAGGCATGTGGGTGATTGTGTGGGCTTAGGATAAATGGAGCTTGAGGATATGACTGAGAACCTACTCATAGTCTCATACCATGAAGGAGGTTATAGAATAAGGTAGGGGGTGAATTTAAATTGGTTGTGTAGTTTAATTATGATGTTTGGAATTTGCTTGGGTTGGGTAGGTGTGAAAATTGTTGTTTTGGCCTATGTGCCCTAGGTAAGGTTTTTTGGAGGTCTTAATCAAAATGGTGGGGAGAGTGTCAAACTAATAGGGTGGGCAGGGAAATTAGGTGGAATGTTAGATAGGTAAGGTACTTAGGTTAGTGTATTTCACATTTGGTTATAGTTTTGGGCCTTAGGTGTTTTGGTCATTCTGGCCATGGAACACCCATAGGTGACCATCGATGGTTGACACCTTAGGAACTATGGGTCCCCAAATGTTGGTGGTCAATATGACCACTTATGGTTAGCCATGATAAGGTGGGGTTTTAAAGGTGTTTAGGGATTAGTAATAGTTTTGGACTAGAGTCTAATAGCTAGGGTTAAGATAAATTATTAGGATTGAAGTTTAGTTAGCTAGGTTGGGTGTAAGGGGTAAGTGAGGCCTAATATATCAGGGTTAGGGGTGCATTTAAAATATAGTTTAGAATAGAATATTTGGGGTCTAAACCAAGATTTTTGATGTCATATAGGCTTGGGAGTAGATACAGATACATGATTGTGTGCCATAGATCTTCCCTTCACTGATTGAGGGGATGACTACTAATGATTGGGCACATATGGAGGCAATAAGGCTAAGGGATGAGGCACTACTACTACATGCCTAGGGATGCATCCATGACAGTAACACTCATTGAGAGATGGGATCTTATTATTAATACCTTCTTGTTATGAATTGAGGAGATGACTATTCTTCAATAGGATGTCTATAGGATCACTCAGCTCCCACTACATGGTGAGGCAATCTACCAAATTAAGCAGGAGGAGTAGGATGAGTATGTGGAGTAATTATATGGAAATGATAGTGACTAAGTCCACTAGAACTTTGGAGGGTTTAGTTACATATCACTATATGAGAGGGCTCTTAAGAAGAGGAGACTTATGATGATGTTGATGATCATGGTTACTACTTTGGGTTTCCAAATTCTGTCAGTGGGAAATTCCCCTCTGTATTATTAGTTATTTTGGTTAAGCTATTACTTGGGAGGACAATATTTGGTTAGGTCCCAATGCTGCTAGTCCATATTTATAGAGAGCTATGGGGATTCAAATACCATAGGAGGTATGGCATCAATGTGTTTATGGATATGCATTATTGGGCCTATGATTACATTTAGGTTTTGAGGCTGATGGGATGACCATGGATGGGGTACACATAGATGGAGTTCCCTATGGGCTTTATGAGGTAGAGGGATGACTATGTTGCATTAGGGAATAGAAGTAGAGCACATGACATTAAGTGGTTTAGGGTTGCCTTAGGTGAGTTGGTAGCTATGAAAACCATATGGAGACCATACTTATAGTTCCCTATCTAGATAGGCTATAGGAGGGAGACCCTCACTATAAAAAGTTACAGGTGTATAGTGGGCTATTGAGAGGTTGAGGTTGAGTCAATTCCCTTCAATCAAGTATGGTGCTAGTTTAGCTTGTTATGGGGTGTACTATGTCCACATCCATGGTATAGGAGGCTAGACTTAGAGGTTTAATTATGGATGCCCTAGCTTATTTAGATAGTTCTATATGGTGGGTTTGAGGAGCTTCATATCAGGGCTCCCATAGATGATGCAGGGTATACAAATAGATATATGGCTTGGTACTAGCCTATCTATGCAACTATAGATGTGGGTGGAGATGATCAAAGGGTAACATTGATGGTTATAGATCTATCTAGCTAGGGTGCATAGAAAAGGGAAATGTTGGCTATATATCAAGCTTCAGTATAGGTTCTATAGGGATAGGTGGCCACATTATAGGGCTAGATTCAATCATTACTCACCACCATTACAAGTGAGAGAGATCTACTTAGATAAAGGGTTGGGGTAGGTGCAATAGTAGTAGGGGGCCAATAGAAATAGTGCCCTGAACATGTTATCTAACTACCATTATGAAGCTTAGATATGATGAGGTGATGATATTAGAGTAGCTACCCTAGGCTATGAGATATGTAGAGTACATAATGAGCTTGGCCAATGGGCCATCGATAGCTACTTTAGGTTAATGGAATCTATAATGGGATAGATAAGGGTCTTAAGGGGACCCCCACTAGATATAGTTATAGGCATAGATGGGGTAAGTGGTAGTGGTGTAGGCCCATGATTATGTTAAGATATGTTATTTTGATGTATTATTTTTATATCGGCCTATGTGCCGATGTAGTGAGATGTATATGTTTTTGAAAGATCCTGGCATATCATGACATGTATTATTTTTATGATGTATGTTTGTCGATGTTTATATATTATGGATGCTTATGGTTTTTGATTTTGGCTTATGGTTATAGTTCATATTTATGTGTTTTCACATAGTAGCTTAGGCATGTGATGCTAGAAAGTTAGCTATGTTGATATGATTTTGCTCATGGTTATGATAGGATATGTTATGGAATTATTGATGGTTATATGGGTAAAATGAGAAATGGTATATGCCTTGATGTTTGGCTCAGTGATTTGGTTTATGCTCGTAATGGTGTAATGACATGCTTATGATTTATGATGTGATTTGTGTTCATGGTTTTCTATGATATGTTTACATTGTGTTTGACTCATTGATAGATAGATGCCATTACTTATTAGCATAGTTCATGATGTTCATGATTTTGATGTGATGTTTATTTTTCATGCTCATAGTGATAAGCCTACATAAACTAATAAAAGATAATAAAGTGAACATGATGCCTTCTCATTGGTAAAGATCAACATGAAACCCAAAGTTAGATTGGCTTAGTGAAAACAAGACTTTCCAATAATTCATATTGGCATGCTTATCTTGATAGATAGGGATCCAAATTACATTATGTCAAGTAAGCTCATTGTCCCATGCATATGATATGTGGATGGATAATGGGCGAAACTAGAACCATTAGGGAGACTAGTATGCCTTTTTTGTAGGTGTCTAAATAGGTAGTATAAACAAGTCTATGTACATATATAAAGTGTAGACTGATCGATGTGAGAAGTCTACTAAGGAGATATGATTGTATCTTTACAAGATTAATATTGTTATGAAATCCAATTTCAATTTTCAAAATTCTTTTGCTCTTTATTTTTCTTTTACTTTTGTTGTTTGCTTGAGGGTCAAGGAAGCTGATTGATGCAAGAAGCTTCCAAGAAATTACTAGATTTGCTAAATGGTTTACTCATCCATCCTTCAAGGGAGTGGTCTAAGTTTATGTGCCTAATAAAAATGCTTTTGATAGTTGTCCTTCAAGGGAGTATTCCAGCTTAGATTTTATAATTTTGAATAAGTTTTCAATAATTGTCCTTCAAGGGAGGAGTTTACGAATGCTAAGAATGACCTATGATTCATTTTTTGATATTTGATATTGTTTATATTTTTATTCGATTTGCTTTCCCATAGAATTTCCCATACGTGCTAAATGGATTACCTTTATGACGGAAAAACTAAGATAACATGAAGGTTCAATAGGTGAAAATAAGGTATAGGTGACAACAACCATTGAAACCAGTCTTAACAAGATGGAAATTACTATGAGAATCATGCCATAGATAGAGTCATGGTATCCATAGTTTAAGATTAGGTTATAATTATAATAGATAATCACATGATTCAATTTTAGTTGGTTGCCCCTAAAAAGAGGGAAATGAATGTGGTCTTAAGGGACGAGCTTAAGTTAGACAAATGATAATTGTGATCCCTACCTAATAATAAAAGGAATGTAGGTGAAAATCATTGAGAGGCTTAGGTTTTAGTTTTCCTTCAAGAGGGGACAAATGATAAGCTCCTAATCTATACTTATGGGTAATGATGTAGGGTCTAAGCCAATTAAAAACAAAATTTCCCCTTTTAATTTTCTCTATATTATTTACATGTTGGTTTTCTTTGAGGACAAGATCTCCAATGTTGAATTCTTAGACTTTTAGATGTTTATTATAGGCACATTTGGTTCATTCTTGATAGACATGAACATGGGAAAGAGCAACCAAATGACACTCATCAAGTAGTTCAAATTGAGCTAAACATTTTTTATGATAATCATTTTCTAAAAGAAGGTCATGCAGAGAAAAAGGTGTATCACCTATAGGAGTTTAGAAGCTAGTGCAATATTCCCATAAGGTGAAAGAAATAGACAAGTGTGAATCCCAACCTAAGGCATTAACCATTTTGGTAAGCATGTTGTTAAGGGTTTTGTTAGGGGCTTCAGCTTGTCCATTTACTTATGGGTGATAAGGTGACAAAAATCTAATTTTAATACCAAATACATCATAAAGTCCATGAACTTGTTTGTTTTTCAAATCTTTTCCATTGTCAATGATGATCTTATGGGGAACACCAAAATGATAGATGATGTGATGGGTAGTAAACTCAATAATCTTGTCAGATGTTATCAAGATAAGGGGAATAACTTCTACCCATTTGGTGAGATATTCAGTTGTGATAATGATAGAATAATATCATTGTGAAGAGTGAGGGCTGATTTCACTCATAAGGTCTAAGCCCCATTATGAAAAGGGCTAAAATTATACAAAAAAATGAAGACTATTGGTAGTTGCGTGATGTAAATTAACATTTTGTTGACACTTGACACGCTTTTTCACATAATCACAATAATCTTGGTTAAGGGTGGTCTAGTAATAACCTAGGTAGAGGATACATTTAGCCACAATGAGTCCACTAAAGTTGCCCCCATAGATACTCTCATGTGTCTCTTTGATAGTGTGAGAGGCTTCTAGACTATGAAAGTAATAGAATAGGAGGCCATCAAAACCACATTTGTAGAGAATTCTACCCAAAATGGCATAATGAGAGGTGCTTTAGATAAATTCTCAATAGGCATTCCTAGAGTGGCCAGAGGGAATTACACCAAGGTGAAGGTAGTTGAAAGTTTTATGATACTAACAGTCAGCAGAATCTCTTCCACATTAAAGATGGTTGGCATGTCTAATTTGGTGTAGGAAAGTTTGGTGAGGAGATGGATAATGACTGATAGTTTTTAGTCTAAAGGTGCCAATAGGATCTAAGAGGTAAGAAAAGCCATGGTATCAACAAACTTGTTGGTATATCATGTGGTGGTTTGAATATGGTAGTGTTTGAATGAGGCTAGGAGCTTTGTGACTAATTGTCTATATAGTTACATCATTTCATTATTACACTTGTAAATTTCATTGACTTGGTTGACCATAAGTTAGGAGTCACCAAAGATATTGATTATTCTGACTCTTAAGGCTAAGGTAGTCTAGAGACCTATTACTAGGGACTCATACTCAGCCACATTATTGGTGCATTCAAAGTTGAGTTTAAATGACAAAGGAAGTGGTTCACTGATGAGGGGGATAATGATGAAACTAGCTCCTCCACCATGCTAACATCTGGAACCATTGAAAAACATGGTTATGTGATTGGTAAAATCCATTTGAGATAGACTTACAATTGACGCATCTATAAATTCAAGAAGGGGAGGTTGGTTGTTTATTAGGGGTTCTGTAGCCAATTAGTCAGTAATTATTTACCCCTTGATTGATTTTTGTTGAAGGAAGTCAAGGTTAAACTCAACTAAAATCATGAGCCACTTATCCATAGACTAGTTTTGGTATGGTTTAGAGTGTATCTATTTGAGGGGGTAAGCATTAGTTATGAAAAAAGTTTGGTGGTTAAGAAGGTAGTGGTGAAGTTTGGTGGCCACAAAGACTAGGGCCAAACATATTTTATCGATATGTGAATATCAAGTCTCATATTCAACAAGTGTGAAATTAATGTAATATATGGATTACTAATTGTCTTTTTCATCTTGATAGGCAAACTTCACCCCTATGGAGTGGTATATGGTAGATATATAGAGGTAGAATGGTTGGGCATCCTTAGGAGGGGTAAGGATAGGTAGATATAGTAGGTACTCTTTGAGTGCATCAAAGGCCTTTTGATAATAAACATTTCACTTGAAAAAGACATCCTTTTTCAAGAGGTGGTGAAAGGGTTGACACTAATTAGAGAACTGGGAGATGAAGCGATGAATGGATTGAAGTTTCCCCTGTAAGCTATGGAGACGATTAAGATTGGTTAGAGGTAGCATCTCAAGGATGGCTTTGATTTTGAATATATCAATATTGATTCCTCAAAGGGAAATGATGAAGCCAAGATGTTTGCCTAACAAGACCCCAAAAATACTTTTCTTGGGATTGAAGTAGACATGATATTGGATAAGTCATTCAAAGATAATATTGAAGATGACTAAATGGTATTTGTGAAGTTTAAACTTCTCTCGAAGGTCATCCACATAGTCTTCAATGATTGTATGGATAAGGTCATGAAAAATATAGCTCATGGCATGTTGGTAGGTTATGCTAGCATTATTAAGATTGAAGGGCATGAATTTAAAAAAAAAATCCCCCATGGGGTGATAAAGGTAGTTTTGTGCTGATCTTCAGGGATAATCAAAATCTGATTATAACCTAAGAATTCATCCATGAGAAATAACATTTCATGGCCTATTTTAAGATCAACAAGTTAGTTAATGCTAGGTAGAGGAAATTCATCTTTTGGGTAGGAAATTTTGAGGTCATAAAAATCCACATAGATAAGTATTCCCCCTATGGCTTTAGTGATAGGCACGATGTTTGAAACCCATTGGGGATGACTGATGGGTAGAATAAAGTTGACAAAATGGAGGCATTAAATCTCTTCTTTGACAAGGAGGGATATGTGTGGGTACATTAAATGAAGTTTATGTCTAATAGGTTTGTCATCATAATTAGTTATAATGTTTGGGTTGGCAATGGCTAGGTCAATATTGGGCATGATGGTATATGACCAGGTAAATGCAATATTGTGGTCTTAGAAGAAAGTAGAAAAGTATTGTAGTTCCTTAGGGATGAGAGTATGGAAAAATTTGATGATATGGGGGTTATCCAAAGTGCCTATGTCAATGTTCATGGTAGATTCATTCAACATGGTTGAGGTTTTTGGAGGTAAATATTTGTGGATGGAGTAATTTGGTGCACCAAGATAGGTGAGAATAACATCATTATCTTGACATTAGATAGTGTTAATGGTAGGAGAGTCTTCTCCCATGAGTTTAGGATGGGTCAAAGGGATGGATATAGATGCCCCTTCCTTTTAATAAGTTATGGGGATGTTGGTAATCATGTTGATTAAAAAAATAGGTGGGATGATGTCCTCATCCTCATCCATAGGTGGAGGGGGTGTTAATGAGGAAGGGGTCTCTTTTTTAATAGTGGTAGGGGTAGTTTATTTGGCTTTCTTGTTATTGGGTAGAATGAAGGTGAGGCCATGATTCTCATGAGACTTTTGGGTCTCAATCAAGGTCAACATGTGTGGGTTGTTCTCATATCATCCCAAACCAAATCCTTTTTAAGCACATCTATGAAGGTATAGTTTGACAAAGTCTAGGTTATCCAAATAAGATAATGTAGAGGTGAATAGTTGAGGTGGAGAGGGAGTGATGGTATAATTGAGTGGCTTATAAATTCCCCCATAGATAAAGTGGGTTTGATATCTTGGATAGCCCAAAGGGTAAATAGATCTAATTTTGGGGTCATAACCTAGTTGCTGGTTGAGTTTCTTGTATTCTTAAGGAGTAAGAAGGCATCAAGGGTGAGGAGATAGTATTCTCCAAGGGTAATGCATTGGAAGGTAGGTTCAAAAGGATTAGTGATGGGTATCTAATCCATAGGGATAGATGAACTTATGAATGCCTCAGTAGAAGGGGAGGAGTAATGGATTCAACTTCTGTGGGTGAGGGCTTGATGGTGGTTGTTTGTAATGCTTTAGATGGAGGTAGGATAATGTCATTAGGTTGGTAGGTCATATTTCATAATATAAAAGGACTAGGGTTAGCTTGAATGGTAATAACTTTAACTTCATGTTTAAACTTGACATAATGATAGAGGATGGAAGGTACACATCCCATGGCCCAAATCCAAGGTCTCCCTAGCAAAACATTATACTAAAATTCACCTTCAACCACACAGAAGAGTTTATGAAGCGTACGAGGTCCTAGATAAATATGAATAATGATGGTTCCTAAGGTAGTGGTCAAGTGCCATTAAAATATATAAATATGGTTGAAGTTTTGAACATGATATTTCTAGTAGCTTGAGTTGTTCATAGGCATGGGAAGAGATGATGTTGATATTGGCTCCCCCATTGATCATAACCTATTTGATGTGGGTCTAGTTGATGTGGGCTATAATAAGAAGAGGGAGATATAGGCATTCAATGTGGATAGAAGGTATCTTTGAGTCTTTGAAGGTGACAAGGGTGGAGAGTTTGAGAGCATCTATAAAGGCTTCTATAGGCTAAGAATCCCCTAGTCTAACTTTAATGGCTTGCATAGCCTCAATTATGGCTTGATGATGGTAAGGTGAACTATAAATGAGCTTGTAAAGTCTCATCTTATCTAAGGTTTGTTGGAGTTGTTTAAGTATGACCCTCTTGATGTATTTATAAGGGTTAGCCTTTGAAGTGCCTAAAATGGTGAGTTTGGGATTAGCTATAGACATGGAGGTCTAGACCTAGTTTGGGATAGGGTGAGTTGGTGGGTATGTCCATGAAATGGACATTTTGGCCTTTTATTTATCCTTTTGTTGTGATTGTGTGACCACATAATGGTATGGATAGATGGGAAAGGTGTGATGGGGGGTTGGGTATATTCTCTATTACTCTAAGGTGAGAGTGGGGGATTAGGAATATGTTGGTGGATAGTTATTGAATTTAATGGTGGAGGAATGGATGGAAGGTATTATACTAAAAGATCATCCTCATCCTAGAGTTGGTTGATAATGGCTTGGAGAGATTTTCAATGCTCTGTGTCATGCCTAGGTGTCCTATGATAGGAGTAAATTTGATGGTCATTGTACCAAGTTGGATTCAAACCAAGAGAATCAAAAGGTCTGATGGGAGGTAATGTGAGGCAAGAGGTATGTACTAATCTTTGAATAATGGTTATATAGGATTCTTATAGAGGTAAGGAAGGTTTTGGGCTCATGGTTTTGGTTGATAATATGGGTCTATGGGTGGTAATAGGTTGGGTGGGAGATGGTTTTGGTAAGGTGGTTTTGGCTGATGGTCTTGGCCTAAGTATGTTGGTAGTTGGGGTAGCTGAGTTTGGTGGTCTAACTAGTTATAATTTGGGAAGGACCAATGCATTTGATAATAAATGTGCTAGTGTAATCCATGGTAGTGGGTGGCATATGTTGAAAGGGGGTTAATTTTTAAGCAAAGTGGAAGGGTGAGGTCCTAAGATAAAGGGCAAGGTAGAAGCAGGTGGAGGCTTAGTCATGTGTCCTTTAAATGTTTTCATCTTCTTGTTTGGTGTGGTTCAAGACCTAGGTATAGGCTTGGGTGAAGTTAAGTCTACTTTTAAGGATGGGTGAACCAAACTCTGAATGGGGAAGGCACCAAGAGTTTTAAAAGGTTTGGTTGGTGAGGTGGTGGCTATTTTGGTTGACTGAGAAGTTGAGGGGTTGTTAGAGGTTTGGATTGGTTTAAGAGGTGGTGGAGAGATGATAGATTGTTTGGTTAGAGGCATGATATAAGGTTCAAATTTTTTTATGGATGGAAGCCCAAACTATTTCTAAAAAGTGGTTTGCTTCATGTCTAGTTTTAAGGTGAATTCTGATTTCTATAATAATGTGGAAAAAGGTTTGTGTATTAGTCCTAATCCGTGGGTAGTGGATGCAATAGATAGATTTGTAGGTTGGGGAGGATGCTTGGTAGGTTTCTTGACCTCCTAAGGTGAGGAAGGTAGGATTGGGATAGATAGCTCCTCTATCAGAGGTGTTGGTGGAACCACTTATCCTTTAGGGATGATGTACATAGGTGTGGTAGTTTGTTCAGTAGTTGGTGGAGGTGGTGGATCAGGGATGTTTATTTGTTCAGATGCATTAGTTGAGGTAATATGTGATGATTCCAATGCTTCTATGAGTGTAAATAGGGAGAAAGGATCCTCCATGGTTTAGGTCTCCAAAGGAGGGTAAGGTGACCCCATCACCTTGGTAGGTGAGGTGGGGGAAGAGTAGGTAAATATAATTATTGGGTCCTCATGGGTAGGTTTATTATGAACCTTATTGACCTTGTGGGAATCATGAAAGCATTCAGTCAGTATGTCCTCATTTTTATAGGGTTATGGTTGGGGAAAATTTTCCTAAATATGTCAATAGCTTGATTTTTAGGGGCATTATGATTATCCAACACTAGTTTCCACTTGTCAATAAGACTTTGAATAATATTATTGAAAGTATTACATCAATTGATGATATTTCCAATTACCTAATGAAAAGCATAGAGGTCATTATCATTGTACCAATCAAGTGTTGGATGAGAAGAATCAAACTACTAGGGAGGTTTGATGGGTGGAAGTTGTATAAGGTTAGCTTTTAGTAGCTTCTCTAAAACTAAGGTATAAGATTCTCCAAATGGAGAGAACTATTTTTGGTTGCCTCATTTTTAGTTCCTTGTATTTTGATTAGAGGTAATAGGATAATTTTGTTGATTGGCATTGGGTGGAAGGGTAGTTTTAAGGATGATGGCATTCATAGTTCTCCTAGTCTTGGTTTAGATATTGGCTTGGTTGGCTAGTTTGGAGGAAGAGATTTCATTGGTCTTGAAGGTAGAGTTTTTATTTTGTAACTTCAATTTACCCTCATCTATGGTCCAAATTTCTAACTTATGTGCCATGGTAAAATCCTCATCAAAGGTTTTGAAGCTTTAGACATGTGATGTAGAAGATATATTTTTGGCACAAGCTCAGGCAAAAAGTTCTATAAGTTTAGGTTGAGGCAGGGAAAATGAAAGTTTATTAATCAAGATTCTCCAATGGGTGAAAAAATTAGTATTGGACTCATCATCAAATTGCCTAATAGAATAGAGTTTTGTGATAGAGACTTTCTTGGAAATGTTAATGGAAAAGTGATCCAAGAAGACTTGTGCTAGTTGGGTGAAAGAAAAGATGGAATGCTTGGTGAGGGTACTATACAAATCAAGTGTTGGGATAGATAAAGACATGGGGAATGTTCGAAGGAGAAGGGCATCATCATAATCAATCATGTAACATACATGCCTAAAATCCCTAAGGTGTTGTTAGGGGTCCTCCTTGATTTGAAATTTGGTAATTTTTGGAAGCTTCCATTAAGGAGGGTAAGGTTTGATGGGGAAAAAAGGGTGAATAGGTTTTTTACAAATATGATCATAGGATATGATGTTATGAGCTCTTGAAATAGATGACTCAAGGTTGTTCATCTTGTCCATGAGCATTTTCATTAGGTCAATTTGAGGTGGTACACCAAAATGATTGTAAGGTTAATATTATGGCTGGGGTTGGGAAACATATTGGTAATTATTTGGTAGTTGAGAGGCTACCAAATATTGGAATGTAGATGTTAGAGGTTGGGTAGGGTAGGTGGATGATGGTGGCTGAGTAGTGGGTACATACCCTTGTGGGTTAGGGATGTATCCTATATTGGGTGTAATGGTTAAATGTTGAGAAGTCCCTGTGGATTGGGCATGGTTGGTAGTTGGGTTGGTGACAAGAGGGGAAGTAGTGACCTTTTTGCTAATGAGTGGTGAGGTACAAAATATAGATACCCTTAAGCTTGGTAATAGGGTATTAATCAATGGGTTAAGTTTGGCATAGAGGAAGTTGGTAATGATAGTGGTGGGTGCTCTAGCTATAAGTGGGGTATGGTGGGTCAATGGTTGGGTTGTCCCCAAGGTAGAGTAGTCATTAGTAGGGGTGGAAGGTGTAAGGGTAATGGTTGGTTAGATAGGTTGGTTCTCAATTATAGCATCAAAGGGGTTTATAAAAAAAGATTCTTGGGTAGTCAGAGGTTGGGTGGTGACCATGGTAATAGGTATACCCTTCATAGGGTGTGATGGCATGTCATGAGAAGGATCCTAAGGTGGATTTGAAACCAAGATATGGTGAGAAGATGTGTTAAGATAGTGTTAAAGGGAAACTAGATTGTTGTCTAGAAAAATGATAAAATCCATTTATCCTTAGGGAAATACTCAAGGGAAATTGGGGATTCCCAATGGATGAGGTGAATCTTCTACCTCAGAGATGTACTCTATAAATGAAGAGGTAGAAGAGGTTGATTTAAGTGATGGGTTTTATTCTACTAAGTCTCTTCACTACTAATGAGTGAGAACCATAAAAGAAAAAAGGGAGATTAAATAAGAGTAAAATCACCACTCAAACAAGAAGAAGACAAGAAAATGATCAAGGAAATCAAGACACACACTATGAAGTGTGTTTAAGCCTAGAGGTTAGTTTTAATCTTGTTTTTGGCTTATGCCTTAATTCATGAGAATGTGTGATATAAGTTGGCTTGTAGATCAAGTACTATAGAAGTAGTCTATGGTTGGTTTTAGGCTGTTTAGGTGCTCAAAAGAATCTATATTGGAATTAATACATGGCTATGTATTGGGGCCTAGCCCCTCACTTCATGGTCTCATAATGATAAGAGTATCAGGTGCTTAGCCAATATATATTGATATCTAGATTTTATATTCAACTAGAGAGCTAAATTGGTCCTCCCCTTGGTAACAACCTCCAAGTAGGATCGATGGGAATGGGTAAGGTGATTGTTAGGTGATGAAATCTCAATCGGGCCTTGTCTCAAATTGTTTTGATATTTGATTAGTGAAAGTGGTCTGGATAGTGTGTGTAACAAAGGTGATGCTACGATAATATTATTGTGTTTTAATTCAAAGTGAACTAATGTTAAAATCAAGCATCAATTTTAATCCCAAAATAAATTTTAGTTTCAATTATCAACATAGATAGAGAGGAGGGAATACAAATGCAAAAAAAACATGAGTAAAGACTCTAGGTCCCACTGGGTGTGCCAAAAAATTTCATGTAAATTTTCACTTAAGTTATAAATAAAGATAGAAAAGAAACTCAATACAGGTATGGTTGAAAAACCTATTTGTTTGTGAGCACATTGAATCAGAAGATTGTGAGAGCTCCTCTTTGGCTTGGGAGGAAAACTTGTAGATAATAAATTACTAAAGAATAAAAATTATTAGATAAATAGTTAGGTGGATTACCTAGTGATAGCTAGATCCTAGAAGTGAAAGCTTCCTTAGGGGCTGTCAATCCACACATTTTAAACAATCAAGTTGATAAACTTGAAAGAAGCTACTTACATCAATAATCAAAAGGTATTAAAATTGAATACAAGAAATCTTGATAGAAAAGTAGACTAGAAATGATTTAATTAGTGATAACCTAATTAATATTAGTGTTAATGGGTCAGGGTGTGCTTCAAAAAATTAGAAGGGGTTTTGTGAGTGGTCAAAAATAAAGAAAAGTGGTTTTGGTTGGGTAAAATCAGCTTGTTATTTTTCTACCATAGATGATCATCGACAGTTGGGGTAATCACTAACAGTTAGACCTAACCATTGGTGGTTGGGTCTAACCATCAATAGTTGACTGTGAAATTTTGGGTTTGATCAATAGAAGATGATAGGAATCTATAGATGAATTTTTGGAGTTAGGCAAGGGATAGATTAATTATTAAATAGAATAAAAGTACATGAATAGTAATAAATAAGTACTTGTCTTACCAAAAGTTGTTTAGGTGGGTGGTTGATGTAGTTAACCTATTGGTGGAATCTAGATCAATTCTAGTAGAATAATGATACATGTGATCTTCGTTGAGAGATGATGGCAAGTTAGCTCTCAATAAGATGGATGATAATGCTTGATAACGTTGATGATGATAATTGACTTGATTGACCTACAAAATAAAACTCTTGAATGCTTGAGCTCCTAATAATTATTGTAGATAGATTTGACCTCCCAAGTCTCTCTCTCTTATAGGCATAATCAAGAGGTGTAAGTCAAGGTGTAACTAGGTCATCTAGATATAATTTGTGCATTAAAAGTCTCACAACACAAATTAGACAAGTTATATTTATAAAAATATCATTAGAACTTGCATGCTCTTAGTGAGAAAGTAGATCCTGATCATCGATGGTTACCCTGATTGTCAACAATTAGGGTCCATAGGGATAGGGTCCTGAAGGCTAGGGTTATTGAACTAGGTGAAACTAAGTGCAAATTGGCTGGTTTAGGCCCAATAAGTGTAGGTTGGTCCTAAGAGGGTTTAGGGGTACCTCTAGGGATACTTTGACATTTAAAATTATAGGTGTGTGGATTTTTGGTGTCTACATAGGTGAACATGGTAATGGATAATCTGCTCAAAGATAATCTTGAGAATGGCCAAATGATCCTTTCAAAGTTTTTATTTTTTTATAAGGTCATATAAATAGTCCTATAAAATCTTGTGGATGAGGTCATGGAAGATATAAGTCATGGCACATTGGTAGGTTATACCAGTGTTCTTTAATCCAAAAGGCATGACTCTATATAAAAATGTTCCCCATGAGGTGGTAAAGGTAATCTTCTACTAATCTTTGGGAGAAATTAAGATCTAATTATAACTTGATAATCCATTTATGAGAGATAACATCTTATGTTTGGTTGTAAGATCAACTAACTGGTTGATGCTCGGTAGAGTAAATTTGTCTTTGGGGAAAGTGAGGTTGAGGTCATGAAATTCTACACAAATGTGTAGTCCCCCTGTGGCTTTGGTTATAGGTATGACATTTGAGACCCACTGAGGATAGTCAATGGTTTGAATGAAATTGATAAATAAAAGATGTTGAAGCTCTTCTTTGATGACAAGGGTTTCTGAGGGTACATGCATTAAAAATTTTTGCTTGATAGGCTTAGCATCATGGTGAGTGACTATGTTATGGGTAGAAATGGTAGAGTCAATTATAGGCATGTCACTATAAGACCAATTGAATGTTATGTTGTGGTATTAGAGGAAAGAGGGGAAATCCCAAAGTTCCTCAACATTCAATGTTTGGCCAATTTTGATAATGTGAGGGTTGTCTAAAGTACCCAAGTTGATATCCATGTTGGATTCATTCAACATGGTTGAAGTCTTAAGAAAAATGGATTTGTGGATGGAAAATTTTGGGGCACCAAGGTAGGTGATAATGGAATCATCATCTTGGCACTAAATAGTGTTAATGGTAGGGGAGTCATCTCCTATCATCTCAAGATGGGTCAAAGGGATGGTTATGGTTGGCTCCTCCTTTTGATACATCAAGGATCCAAGGTTGATCATGTTGATGAAAAAAATGTTATGTGGGGTGATGACATCATCCTCACATGTAGGTGGAGGAGAGGTCAATTAAGAAGGGGTATCTTCCTTAATAATGGTGGTTGTAAGTGCTTTAGTTTGCTTTTTGGTAGGTAAAATGAAACCAAGGCCATGCTTCTCATGAGGCTTTATGGTCTCAATGGAAATCAACTTATGTGGGTCATGCTCATATCATTCAAGACCAAATCCTTTCCAAGCACACTTGTGAAGGTGTGTTTTGGCAAAACTTGGCTTGTCTAGGTAAGATAATCTGGAGGTGAATGGTTGAGGTGAAGGGGAGGTGATGGAAGTATTAAGTGGTTTGTTGAGTCCCCCATAACTGAAATGGGTTTGATAATTTAAAGGTCCAAAGGGAACAATTTCCTTGATATAAAGGTCATACTCAGGTTGGTGGTCAAGTTTACTCTTGGGGAGTAGACAAAGTGTTAAGGGCAAGGAGGTGATATTCCCCTAGTGAAAGATGTTGGAATGTGGATTCCAAGGGGTTTGAGGTAGGGATTTGATTGGAGGGGATGGAAAATATAGTGGATGTCTTATTGGTAGAGGGAGGTGGGGCTTCATCTTTCATGGTGGAGGTCTTATCTTGGGTTAAATAGGGTGTGATCTATGGGTGTAAGAGGACATCATTGGGTTGGTAGGTCATGTTATATGTCGAGAAGGGACTTGGGTCAGCTTGGATGGTGATGACCTAGCCTTCATGCTCAAAATTAATGCAATGATGAAGGGTAGAGGTAATAAAACCCATGGAGTGGATCCAAGGTCATCTTAGAAAGACATTGTATTAGAATTCACCTTCCACTACATAGAAGAGTTCAGGTAGTGTGTGAGGTCCTACATGGATATGAAAGACAACCATTCCTAGGGTAGTGGTCATGGTATTATTAAAATAAAGGCAAATGGATGAGGTTTTGGACATGACATTATTTATAAGGTTGAGTTGGTTAAAGGCATGGAAGGAGATGATATTGATAATGGCTCCCCCATCAATCATGACCCTTTTGATATAGGTTTGGTTGATGTAAGTAGTAATAAAGATAGGGGGATGTGGGTAATCTAGATGAATAGAAATTATTTCCCAATCCTTAAAGGTGAAAAGGTTGGACATTTGGAGAGCACTAAAAAAAGGCTACAAGAGGTTAAGGGTCTTCAGGTTGGACTTATATTGATTACAATGCCTTTATCATTACTTGGTTATGATGAGGTGAAGTAATAATAAACTCATATAAGCTCATCTTTTTTAGGGTCTGGTGAATATGTTTGAGCACCACTCTCTTGATGGATTTGGAGGGGTTAGATTGGGAGGCACCTAAGATAGATACCTTGGGTGAAGGTGAAAGTGTTTGGGTAGGTTTTGCTTGGGAGGTAGAAGATGGGTATGTCCATGGAATGGACACTTTGGCCTTCCCCCTATCCTTCTATTATGATCTCATGACCACATGAATGGTATGGATAGAGGGAGGAATTAGGGTAGGATATTTATTTGGTTCTTCATCACTCTGAGGTGAGAGTGGAGGAATAGGTAGGTTATGGATAGTGGTTATCAGTCATTGGATTGGTAATGGGCCCATAAGAGGTTCATATAGTAATAGATCATCCTCATCTTAGAGATAATTAATAATGTTTTGGAGATATTTGTAGTCCTATGTGTCATGGCCTAGTGTCTTATGATAGGAACACACTTGGTGATTGCTATACTAGATGGGTTTTGAATCAAGAGGGTCAAATAGCCTGATAGGGGGTAAGGTCAAACAAGAAGCTTCCAATAACCTTTGGAAAATGGTAGAGTAGGATTCAGCTAAATGTGGAGAGGGTTTAGGGGTTTTGGTCTTGGTTGATAAGGTGGAAGTCATTTTAGAAGTGGGTTTAATAATGGAGGGTTTAAGTAGGGTAATTTATTTGGTAAGTGGTTTAGGTTTTGGTAAGGAGGAGGTTGATAAAGTAGAGGTAGGAGGTTTTAGGATAGGTATATTTTTCATTAATAATTTGGCAAAAATAGGTGTTTTTAAAAGCAAGTGTGCTAGTGTAACCAAAAATGGAGATTGGGTCTTAGTTGGGACAACTAACCTCCTGATCAGAGTGGTGGGATGAGGTCCTAAGATAGAGGGAAAGGTGGAGGGAGGTATGAATTTTGACCTCTAGCATTTTTTTATTTATACTCCCTTGGTTGATTTGGGTTGGTGCTTGGTTATTGGGTTCAATGAGGTAAGATCCACTTTCATAGATGGGTGGTTAAGATTCTATGTAGGGAAGGTGCCAAGTTTCTTAGTTGGTTTGTATATCTTGGTTAGAGAAGGTGATTTGGTTACTTGGGGTTTAGGTGCCTTGTATGGTTGAGGAATTTTTAGATTGGTAGAGGTCTTCATTAGTTTGGTTGGTAAGATAGGGGTTTGGATAGTAGGAGTGATGGGTTGGTCTACCAAAGATGTGGTTGGAGGTTCCTAATGGGTGATGTAAGGTATCCCTAATTGTGGCCAAAAGGTGGCTCAATCCATGTTAGGGTTAGAGATAAATTCCAATTTCTACACTAACTTAGAGAATGGTTTGTAGGCTAGTTTTATTCCCTAAATAGTGGACCTAAAAGATAAGCCCATGGGTTGAGATAGAGGGATGGTAGCCTCACCCTTTTCCTTAATAAAAATATGTAAGGTTTGAGTAGTGACTCTTCTATGGGAGGTATATACATGGGGGATTCCTCTTTGGGAATGATTTATAAAGGAATAGTAAGTTTCTTAGTATTTGAGAGAGGATAAAATGGGTGTTTGTTTTAGTATGTCAGTAAAAAGAGGGGTCGATGACTCCACTACCTCAATAAGTAGAAGAGGAGAAAAGGGTACTTCCTTGGTTTGGTTATTCAAAAGAGGATAAGGTAACTCTGTTACCTTAATAAGTAGAGAGTGTGAGGAACAGATAGGTTGTTCAGTAGGTTCTTTAGTAATGAGTATGCCAAGAACCGTGTTAATAGTATGGGCATTATGAGAGCACTTAACCATGTTTTTCTTGCTTTTGGTAGGTGCATGATTGGGGAAAGGTTCCCTAAATATGTCAAAGGCCTAGTTTTGAGGTGGGTTGGGGTTATCCTACACAAGATCTCCCTTGTCAATGAGAGATTGGATAATGCTTTTGAAGGTATTACACCTACTAACATCATGTCTGATTACTCAATGTAAGGCACATAGATCATTCTCATTATACCAACTAGGTGTAAGATGAGAAGAATCAAATTGATGAGGTGGTTTGATAGGAATAAGTTATAAGATATTAGATTTAAATAGCTTTTCTAGGATTGAAGCATAATATTATCCAAGTGAAGTAAATTGCTTCAGGGTGTTTAAGTTTTGGTTTCTCATATTTTACTTTAAGGAACCAGAGGAATTTGGTTGATTGGTGGATGATGGAGAAGTGAATTTAAGGATAACATTATTTTTAGTTCCCTTTCTTTTGGTCCCAGTGTTGGTTTCATTTTTCAATTTGGAGGAAGCCTCATTGATTTTGTAGGTAGAGTTCTTGTTTTTCAATTTTAGTTATCCTTTATCCATGGATATATTCTCTAATTTATGTGCCATGGTAAAATCTTCATCAAAATTTTAGAATCTCTGAACATTAAATGTGTAAGAGATGTGTTTGGCACATGCTTGAGTAAATATTTTGATCAATTTAGGTTAGGGTAAGGAAAAGAAGAGTTGGTTGATTAGGCTCTGCCAACAAGCTATAAATCGGCAATAGATTCATCATCAAACTATTAGATAGAGTAGAGGTTAGTAATGGAAACCTTCTTGGAGATATTTATCAAAAAGTGATCTAAGAAAATTTGAGCTTATTGGGTGAAGGAGAAGATGGAATTCTTGGTTAAGGTACTATACCAGTCTAATGTTGATCCTGACAAAGACATAGAAAAGTGTGAAGAAGGAGGGAACCATCATAGGCAATCAAATAACATGAATGATTGAATGCCTTAAGGTGATACTATGAATCCTCCTTACTCTAAAACTTGGAGAACTTATGAAGTTCCCATTGAGGAGGATATGGCTTGATAGGCATATATGGGTGGATGGGCTCATTAAAAATCTAGTCATAGGATAGGAGATTGTGGGTCCCATATATGAATGACTCTAAGGTAGTCATCTTATCCAAAAGAATTTTCATGAGGTCCACTTGGGGTTGTGTACTTATAAGGTTGTAAGGTGCATATTGTTATGGTGGTTAGGTGACATACTGATAGTTGGTAAGAAGTTGGGAGGCCACCACATATTAGTATGTGGAGACTATTGGTTGGGTGGAAGATATGTAAGGGTAGGTGGATGCAGGTGGTTGGGTAGTAGGTAGAGTTACATTCCATTGTGGGTTAGGGATGTAACCTAGGTTTGGTGCAATGAACACCTATTGGGTAGGAGTGGTGGTTAGGTTAGTGACCAAAGGAAGGGTAGTGACTTGTATGCTAATTAGGGGTAAGGTAGAAGTAATAGATACCACAAGACTTTGAAAAGAGGCATTGGTCAAAGGAATATTGTAAATTATAGTGGTGGGTACTCCCATAGTGAGGGGAGTATATGTGGCTAATGGTTGGGTTGCTCCTAAGGTGGAGGAGTTATTGGTAGGGGTGGAAGGTATAAGGGTGTTTATAGGTTGGAAAAGTTGGTTTTCTATAGTAGTATCAAAGAGGTTGTTGGTAGATGAGGAAACTTAGGTATCCAATGATTGGGTGGTGACTATGGAAATAGAAGTGTCTCCCATGAGATGGGAAGGCATGTTATAAGGTGGGTCCATAGGTGGAGCTAAAGTAGGGGTACGATGAGGAATATTATTAAGGTAATGTTGGAGGGCTACATGATTATTATCTAAAAATGTGGAAAAGTCTACATCTTCTTAGGCAACCTCCTAAGGGAAAGGAGGACTTCTCAAAGGGTGAGGAGAGTCTATTGGTTCAGAGGTGTAATCCATAGGTGAGGAAGTAGAAGAGGTCAATTAATTTGGTGATGGGTTTTGATCTCCTAGATTCTTTCATTATTGGTGAGTTAGAACCATCCAAGGTAAGGAAGAGAGAATGCACAATCTCACCACTAAAATAAAGAGAAGACAAGAAATTATCAAGAAAATAAATCATATTCTAAAAAGTATGTTAAGTCCTAAAGGTTTTTTTAGTCTCTCTTTTGGCTTATGCCTTAAGTTTTGAGAATGTGTGATAGAATTTGGCTTGTAAATAAGGTATTATATAAGTAATCTATGGTTTGTTTTGGGTTGTTTAGGTTCTCAAAAAGATACATGTTGGGAATCAATATGTGGCTTGGTATTGGAGCTTACCCCCTCACTTCACATACCATAGCGATAAGGCTATTGGGTGCTTAACCAATAAATATTGAGTTCCATAGTTTATACTCAACTAGAGAGTTGATTTAGTT
This sequence comes from Torreya grandis, assembly GCA_037957365.1. NCBI lineage: Eukaryota > Viridiplantae > Streptophyta > Pinopsida > Cupressales > Taxaceae > Torreya > Torreya grandis. Next base: position 3,417,871 of record JARHVA010000442.1, read on the forward strand.
CTCCCCTTGGTAATAACCTCCAAATAAGATCATCGAAAAAGGGTAAGGTGACTACTAGGTGATGAAATCCTAGTTGGGCCTTGTCTCAAGTTTGTTTGATGTTTAATTGATGAAGGTGGTTTGGTTTAGTGTGTGCAACAAAAGTGATGTTATGATAGGATTACTTTTCTTTAAGTTAAACTATGTGAGATAAACTTGAAATAAATCATTGTATGCACTTGATTTTAAATCCAAAAGAGATTTTAATTTCATTAATGAGAATAGATAGAGAGAAGAACATATAGATGCAAATAAAATAAACCCAAAGTAAAGACTTAAGGTCCCACCAGGCATGCCAAAATGTTTCATTGAATTTCAACTTATATTTTGGGAAGGGAAGAAAAAAAACTAAATATGGGTATGGTTGAAAAACTTATTTGATTATACACACATTAAATTAGAAGATTGTGAAGAACTCTTCTTTGGCTTGGGAGGATGACCTAAAAATAAGACAATACTAAAGTAAATGGTTGGTTAGATAGATATTTGAGTGGATTTCCTAACATTAGCTAGATCCCTAAAGCAAGAGCTTCCTTAAGGGATATCAATTCACTTATTTTAAACAATTAAGTTTATATATAGAATAGGAAGTACTTACATGAATAAGTAAAAATATACTAAAATTGAACAAAAGAAATGCTTAATAAAGACATATGCTAGGAATGATGAATATAGAAATAATTAAATTAATATTAATACTAAATGATTCAGGCCTATTTAAAAAAAATTAGGCAGGGGTCTATGAATAGATAGGGACACAAAAAATTTGATTTGATTAAGGGTGGGTAGGTGGAAATAGCTTGGTATAATTTCCTACCACATTGACCATCGATGGTTGGGATGACCATTGATGGTTAATGTGACCGCCAGTAGTTAGGGTGACCATCGGCAGTTGGGACAACCATCAATGGTTATTGTGTGTAGGTATAGGTTGGTAAATTGCTAATTGATGGGATCCCAAAGTTGGATTTTGAGAGATGGGTTGGTGTTAGGGTGAGTTTGAAAGGTAAATAAAGTAATTGAATATTAGAAAAAAACTCTTATCTTGTAGAAGTTTGATCAGGTGGGTACTTTAGGTGGTTGACTCATTGGTGGAGTTTGACATGATTTTGGTAGAGTAATGGTACTTAACACTTTGGTAGAGTAACAAAAGTAAGATGGATTTCTAACATGATGTATGGATCATTGGATTGGTGATGATTATTGACTTGTAAGATAAAGGAACTCTAGATGCACAAGATCTTGATAATAATTGTAGATGGATTTCACCTTCATGTTCTTATCTTCTTATAATCAAGGCAAGAGAGTTGAAACAAGATGTTAACTAGGCCTCCTAATTATATCTGGTGCATGTAATGGCTCACATGTAGATTTAGATGAGATATTTTTAAAAATCAAGGTGGGTGGCTTGCATGTTGGCTGTTGAAGAGGTGCACCCTAACTGTCAGTAGTCGAGGGTGAAGGTAAGAAAGTGGGTAAAATATAGTTCAAGTTAATTGGGAAAACTAACCCTGGGTTAGGCTTGGTTAGGGGTCAAAGGGTTAGATTGATCCCAAGGGGGTCCTAAGCTGGTCTAGGGGAATTTTGACATTTGAAATCATGGTGTGCATATTTACGATGTCTACAAGGGGGTTGGAATTTTTATCAATAGGGGAAGAGATATTTATATTTTCATGTAACTATTTAATATTAGTCTCTTCTCCAACTTCATGTGATTTGATTATGAATTTATTTCAAGCTAATAACTTATTATTTCATTATACACCATAAATTTTTTGAAATTTATTGCTTACATTGATTATTGAACTTTATCTACATTGAATTAGCAATAATTATTTTGAATTGACATATATCATTACCATTAAATAGGGCTATTGAGTGGTTTCAAATTATGCAGTGTTGGAACAAAATTATATACTAAGAGGGGGGCGGGGGTGAATCAATATATTTACTTAGTCCTTTTTTACAATTTTTAATGTAGATTAAAGATATATGCAAAGATCACATACACACAAATAGACACAACAATAAATATACTATGGAAAACCCAATATGGGAAAAACCACCATGAGAATATCTATTAGGATATACTATTCTAATCTAACCTCATGATAAATAAAATCAATGGTTACAATGTTTAAGGGCACTAACCCTAAGGAGACACCAATCCCCTGATTTAAGAGCATCTACTCTAAGGAAATGCCAAATCCCTAATTGAACACCAACTCAGCTTATCTAATAGCACCTACCAATTATATCTATATTATGGAGATATAACTCTAGATTACAATATAGATTCATAAATCAATCCAATTCTCTATTCTCTATTATAAGTCTAGTCTATAACTTCTCATCCTTTGCACTTCATCTCTCTTCTCTTACCTTCTCTTCTCTTCTTTTGCCCTCTATCTTTGTGTCTATTCAACACAATTCAATAACATCAATAACTTTTTATATATCCTAGATGACATATATATATATATATAAAAATTATCTAGGGTTTTGTGTATTCTTTATGTTCACACTTGTTTGCTAACACATCATGCTTAGTTTTGTTGGAATTTAGTCCTTGTCTTTAATAGAAAGTTTCTTGTGTCTTGAACTCATGCTCCACCACCATGATTTTTGGTATCATTACTATTTTTAGCATATATTGGGCTTTGGTTTTGATGCACATTCCATATTACAAAAATTTGATTGATTATAATAATCAAATTCATTGTTTGTGTCATAATTTATGGTTTAATTACAAGTTATTACATGTTCCAATGCTTGACTATTGGGATGCACATATCTTTAAATATTTTCCATTGATATTAAGCTTCGCACCAAGATCTAATGATCCTCATTCAATCTTCTCAACTTTAAAACACATCCATTAGATCAATCTCTAACATGTTCATGCACTCCATTAGATCTTTGTATGCTTTTGGGATTTAATTATTCAAATTTAAAATGCATCTGTTAGATCCTTTGATTCAAGCTCCCTCATACTGCTAGATATTCAAACTAGCACAAACTCTACTTATGTCTTGTCATTAAACATTGATATCTTTATCTCATCTCACTACTTCCTAAGTCTTTAGAACACATACACTTCATCAATCTCATCAAACTGGCTTGATCTTTAACTTGCCTCTATCTCATTAAATATCAAGCACTTGATCCCATTGAGTCCACTTGCTCCATTAGATCTTCATTTCATGATCATCTACTCATCATTCAATATTATGACAAGATCAATATTTATCTCTAATGATCTTTTGAGAATGTGACACTTGGCATTATTGCATGCCTTCTACACATTATTGTCAGTTCCTACTATTCAGATACTTGGCATCCTTACATTGATCATTGACTATTTGAATTTAAACCACACCATAGATTTAACATTCAAGCTATGTGATTATGACATTTGTCACTAGCACGTTCACTCATAGGTGCTTTTGACATATTGAATTCATTATGCATTATTGAATCTTTAACATACGATTAAACGCTCACTGTTAGATCTTATAACAAGCTCAAACTTTACATTGTGTATATTTGACTAAGTATGGGGACCATCTCAATATGATTGGAAGGCTAACTTTTCACCTTCATATCTTTTACTTTGATCATCCACCTATTCTAAAATTTGGATCTTATAAACTAGGTAAGATAATTAACAAACCCATATACTCATCTCTTATTGAATCCTTCACATGTGCTAGATATAATGACATTAATTTACTCACTCAGATTCTTCTGCCACAGAGCTAACTATGCTTAAAACTACTTGAAAGGCCAACTTTTTTCTTGTATAACTTTTGATGCACTTTATTTCATGACCTATAATTTAGCGCATAAGATCCTCTCACATAAGAGATTCCATCCATGTATAAATTTTCTCCAATAACCTTCATATGTGTAATATATGACATCATAAAAATGCCTACTCAGCTTTTTCTTTCCATCTAAAAATTCAACTATGGAAAAACACTGTCAAAATGTCTAGAAGCCAAATTTTCTCATGCATATCTTTTGTTCCACTAGATTACATGACTTGAAATTTTACACATAAAAACTAGGTAGAGAAATTAACAAACCCATATGATCATTTTGTTCTAACACCTCCATGTGTGTGAATTTTGACCACATCAACATGCTTACTTGGCTCTACTTGAACCCTTTTGCAAATTTGGCTAAGTATAAAAACTTAGTGAATTATGTCTGAATATCCAACTTTGCATCCCCATATGTTCAATTGTGCTTCATCACATGGCTTTAAATTTGGTGTATAATAATTAGGGACTAATTTATTCACAACTATATGATGAATTCCACCAAACTCATCCACACATGGAAATGGTGATATCAGTAAACTACCTATTCAGATTTACCTCTATAGACCCAAAATGTCTAAATGATCAATATGAAGAACTAAATGAATTCCAATCATGCACACAAGCACTCCAATCATCCTTAACCTCTGATAGGATTCATTTCACATCCTAAAATCACAATACTCATCCCTAAACATGAATAACATCCATAATTCAATTAATCTCCCTTTTGACATCAATGAAAATCACATTGCCAACAATCTCCCTCTTTATCATTGATGGCAAACTAAATGATCTGATATTCTAATATTTTGCTCCTTTGGCACTGCTTGCATTAGCTTCTGATAAGCATGAACTAAAGACATTCATACTATAATTTATCCCCCTTAAGCAATGTATCATTTTCCTAAATTCAACTCGGACACATGCTTTACTCTTTCAAACTTTTACGGAGAGCGTTTCCACTTTTTCTCCCCCTTTGTCATCAATGGCAAAGGGACTCCAAATTTCTCAAGTTTATCCAAAATTTTCTCCCCCTTTATCATATAAATGAGTTTGTCCAAGAATCTACAACCATTAACTCATTATAAATTTGCAACAATATGCATATCTAAGTTTCCTTTTCTCTCTTCTTCTAAGGATTGACAAGACTTCTATGAAACTCCACCTAGACTTATGCCCTATCACTAGGATCTAGTGATGTGATGTAGGAGCCACCACTCCTAATTTATATCTTAGATATTTAAATTATTCCTTTGGAAGAGGTTTGGTGAATATGTCTAAAATTTGATCCTTAGTTATTACATATTCTATTGTGACATTTTGATTTGTAACATTTTCTCTTAAGAAGTGATACTTGATTGATATGTGTTTAGTTCTAGAATGCATCACTAGATTCTTTGATATGTTAATATCACTTGAATTATCACAAAGAATAGAGATAGGTGATTTTTAATCTACCTTGATGTATTTTAGTTTTTTATGTATCTACAAGACTTGAGTTCAACATGCCACTTCTACCATATACTCTATTTTTATTGTGGAAAGAGTAATAGAATCTTGCTTTTTACTCAGCCATGAAATAAGTATATTTCTAAGGAAAAATGCACCACCACTAGTGCTTCTTCTAGCATCCAAAATTCATGCCCAATAAACATTTATATATGTTGTCAAAGTTAAATATTCACTTTTGGGATACCATAGACAAATGTCAATTGTGCTCTTGATATATCTAAAGATCCATTTCACTGCATTGACATGTGAATCTTTAGGAACAACTTGAAATCTTGCAACCATGCACACTGCTTTCATGATATCAAGTCTTGATATAGTTAGGTATAACAAGATACCTATCATTGATCTATAAATAGTATGATTTCCATCAAGGGACTCATCTTCTTTGCTCAACTTGCATCCAGTTATCATGGGAGTACTAACTAGTTTGTTATCTTCCATTCCAAACTTCTTGAGCATTTCCTTTGCATAATTAGTTTGGGATATAAATATCCCTTCATTAGTTTGTGATATTTTTAGACCAAGGAAGAAAGAAAGTTTTATAATAATAGACATCTCAAACTCACTTTGCATTTCTTTATAAAATTATTTGTAGGTTTTATTGTTTCTACCACCAAAGATGATGTCATCTCCATAAACAACAATAATAAACATATGCTCACCTTCTAATTTAAAGTTAAAAAAATTGTCTACACATCCTTTATTGAATCCTTGTTTTTTTAGGTAATTTTATAATCTTGGATACCATGTTGTAGGTGCCTATTTTAGACCATACAGAGCTTTCTTCAGTCTACACACATAATCTTCTTATTTTGATAGTTAAAGACCTTCATATTGTTCTATATAGACTTCCTCTTCTAGGTTCCCATTCAAGAAATTAGACTTAACATAAATTTGATAGACTTTAAACTTTTTATAAATATATAATTCTAGAAACATTCTTATGGCTTCCAATTTAGCAATTGTAGAAAATACTTCCTTAAAACCTATGCCCTAAACTTGTGCATATCCTTTACACACCAATCTTGTCTTATTTCTTATGATAGTTCCATCCTCATTGAGCTTGTTTCTAAAGACCCATTTTTAACCTATCACATTCTTGTTTGAAGTCTTGGAACTAATTACCAAGTTTTTTTATTTTCAATTTGGCTTAGTTCTTATTCCTTGGATTTTAGCCAATTCTCATCATTGTTGGCTTCAGCATAGCTCTTAGGCTCAATTTCAGATATTAGATCAAAACTTACTTGATCCTTGTTTTGTGCAACTCTTTTCCTTGTCTAAACTCCATTTTTTTGCCAATGATTTTCTCTATAAGATGAGACTTTTGAAAAAATCTTGTAGGTGCCTTTTCATTTACTTCTCCATGCTCTTCATTAGTTACTTCATCTTCAAAATCCGATTCTTTAATATAGATTTCTTTATCAGGTTTAACATGTTTCAAGCCTTCTTCAACCTTGACATTGATGCTCTCTACAATATTGTGTAGCCTTTTGTATGAGTATATTTAGGCTTTGCTTTAGGTGGAATAACCAAGACCTTCATCACATCTTAATTCAAAGCTTACCAATTTATCCTCCTTTCTCCTAACATAAAATTTTCTACCAAACACTCTAAATACTTAACATAGACAAGTTTTCCATACCATAGTTAATAAGGAGTTTTGTCATTGTTTACCCTTAGTTGAGCTCTGTTCAAGATATAAACTACTATTTGGATTGCTTCTCTCTAGTATCCATCAAGTAACTTGGCCTCTTTTAGCATTATTCTAGCCATTTCCTTGACTTTCATGTTCTTTATTTCAACAAATCCATTCTATTGTGGAGTCCTTGATATAGAATAATTAATTTTGATTCCATGCTTCTCACAGTACTCTATGAACTCATTTGAGGTGAATTCTCCACCTTTATTAGATCTTAAGCATTTTATTTTTCATCCAATCTCATTCTCCACCATGGCCCTAAAGATCTTGAATCTCTCAAATTCTTGTGACTTGTCCTTCAAAAAGGTTACTCATGTCATTATTGAGTAATCATCTAAAAGTAACATGAAGTATCTCTCTTCTTTAGATCCTCTAGTATTAGTAGGACCACAAAGATCAATATGAACCAATTCTAGAGGACTTGTAGTTAAATACTCCTTTGTTTGAAATTTAAACCTTGTTTGTTTGCCTTGTTGACATTATTTGTAAGTAGTGTGTGTAGGTTTAGTTATCTTAGGCATGTGTCTAACACACTTATTTGAAATCACCTTTATTAAGTTTTCAAAATTGACATGGCCCATTATTCTATACCATAACCAACTCTCATTTATCTTTCCTATCAAGTAGCTATTACCATTCACTTTAAAAATATTATAGATATTTCTTTTAGTTATTTTCCATTCAAGAACTACTCTTCCATATCTCTTTAACTTGCACCCATCTACATTAAATGTGACCTTATATCCACTATCACACATTTCGATGACATTTAACAGATTATGTTTCAATCCTTCAACATAAAGGACATCATGTATAGGTAATTTTCAATTTATGTTCAAGGTTCCTTTACCTCTGATCTTTAATACAGTTTTATCTCCTAAGCTGACATATCCTTCCCTACATTTTCTCAATTTGATGAACTTGGTATTGTCACCAATCATATATTTTGAGCAACCACTATCTATTACCAACAAATTCTGCTCCTTGACATGAAGTGTAGTTTGAGAAATCATAGATTGATCTTTCACTTTCCACATATCCTTAGGTTTCTCATTTGGATTTTTTCTCCTTTTCATATATTTGTGAACCTTTGTTCACACTAGGAGGCATGCCTTTCTTCTTACTTTGTGTTTTTGGTCTTAAAAATTTTGTTCTACATTGCTTAGCTATGTGACCAAAATTATTGTAATTATAACATATTGCATTTGTATCTAACAAGGGATAAAAAGAATTTTTGCTTAAAAAATTTGTTCTCCTTCTAGGTACAACTCTACAATCAATATCCCTATGACCAAACTAATTATAAGTATAAAAATAACCATAGAAAGATGAGGAATACCTAGTCATAGCATTTTTTGGTGTAGTATGAGGATCTCTTCTAAACTTTGGCTTCTTCAAGTCTCTCACTTTGGTGTATCCATCTGCATCAACTACCTTTATCTTCTTTTCTTCAAACATATTTTGAGATTTCTTCACATCAACTATGCTTGTGTCTTTATTTGTATCCTTACAAGCTTTCTCTTTCTTTACTCCTGATTCTCTTTTTACTTTGAAGTTGTTATATAGGTTAGCAGATGTACTAGTTATGGAACTTTTTCATTTTTCATAACCAAGACTAGATCTCTATTTTAAAGGCTTTTGAAAGTTGATCAAATCATCAAGAATCTGTGATCCTCATTTTAGCTTCATACCTTCACTATTTTAACTTTAGCTTTCTCAAGCTCTTTTCTTAAATCCACTATCTTTGCTTCTGAATCCATACACTCATCAAACTTAGATTTTAGTTCAAGTTTAACTAAATATTCTATTATTTTATCCTCTTAACTTATGTCTTTAGGATAACCACTATTTGATCATATTTTTCAAGACTTTTAGACATTTCCTCAATTTCATTTTGTCCAAGCTTCTTCTATTTTGAGCTCTCTTTTCTCATCTTGTCAATTTCCTCTAAAACACAAATGAATTAACACTCTAGATCCACATCTCCTTCTCCTTCTTCATCTAAGTCTTTAAATTCTTCTTGATCCACATAATCTAATCCTATTATCATGAATAGGACTTCCTTTTCCTTAGCCACAAACGCACAATCATGGTCATCATCAAAACTATCACTTTCATCTAATGAATCAATGTCTTCTTTTGTATACAGACCTTTCTTGTTTTTAAATAAGTTATTCTTATTGGAACAGTAGGGTTTCAAATTTTTACTACTTTCTTATTTTTTATAGTTATCCCTTTTAATATAATGGAATTTAGTAGAAAAATGTCCTACTTTACCATAGTTAAGGCATTTAAATGGTAACTTACCTTTGTGCTTTCTAGACCCTCTTCTCAATCTTTTGAAAAATTTGGATTCTTCTTCATTAGTCTCCCCAGATCTAGATGTAGGTGCTTATGCCTTCACTATTTTAGATGATTTGAATGTATCTTCTCTCTTGAAAGTATATGTCTCTCCCATTCTCATCTCATAGGTTGTGAAGGTTTCATGCAACTTATCAATAGTGAGTTTATCCATATCTCTTGCTTCCTCAATGGTAACTTACCTTTTTGACAATGACTAGATATTTCATCTCTTCTCCAAGGCCTCTAATTGCATTGAATATATCATCTACTATGAGGAGTTAGTCTACAATTTTCTCTTATTCATTCATTTTAAGGCTCTCAAACTTGCCTTTAAATGTTTGTAACTTGGCCTACTTTACCTTATCATTACCTTTATAGATTTTCTTTAATTTGTTTCAGATATCTTATGCATTTTGATAATGCATCACTTTGACAAAATTTTAATTTGACAATCCAAAAATGATAACATTCTTTGACTTATCATTGCTTTCATATGCTTTCTTGGCAGCCTAATTAGTAGGAGTTATAGCAGGAGTTATATATCCATTTATAGTAGACATCCATATATCAAACCCTAATGAAAATATATATGCTTCCATTCTTATACTCTAAAATGCATAGTTTGATCCATCAAAGAGAGGTGCCTTGTTTGAGGAATAGCCTTCTTAACTAGCCATTTGTGTTTATCATCCAAGATCTACCTGAGCTGATTAAGCTTCTTCTAAAGAACTGGGTTCTAATACCAATTGTTGGAACACAATTATTTATTGAGAGGGGGGTTTAATTATTATATTTACTTAGTCATTTTTTACAACTTTTAATGTAGATTAAATATATATGCAAAGATCACATACACATAAATAGACACAACATTAGATATAAAGTGGAAAACCCAATATGGAAAAAACCACCATGAGAATAGCTACTAGAATCTACTATTCTAATCCAACCTCATAATAAAAAACCTCAATGGTTATAATGTTTAAGGGAATCAAACCTAAAGAGACCCCCATCCCCTAATTTAAGAGCACCTACTGTAAGGAATCACCAACTCCCTAACTAAGCACCAACTCAGCTTGTCTAATGGCACCTACCAATCAAATCTATTTTATGGAGCTATAACTTCATATTATAATATAGATTAATAAATGAATATAATTCTTTGTTCTTCATTATAGGTCTAGTCTATAACTTCTCATGCTCTGCACTTCATCTCTCTACTCTTCTCTACCCCTTTGTCTTTATGTCTCTATATTTCTCTATTCAAAATAATTCAATGACACCAATAGATTTTTTTGTATCCTAGATGACATATATATATATATATATATATATATATATATATATATATATAAGAATTTTATCTAGAGTTCCATATATTTTTTGTGTTCACACTTGTTTGCTAACACATCATGCTCATTTCTGTTGGACTTTAGATCTTGTTTTTAACAAGTTTTCTACATCTTTAAATCATGCTCCACCACCATGATTCTTAGTCTCATTACTATTTTTAGCATATAATGGGATCTAGTTTTGACACGCATGCCATATTATATAAATTTGATCAATGAAAATAATAAAATTTGTTGTCTATGTCATAATGTATGGCTTAACTATAAGTTCTTTCATGTTCCAATCCTTGATTACTGGGATGAACATATCTTTAAATATTGACCATTAATCTTAAGCTTTGAGCCAAGATCTGATGATCCTTATTCAATCTACTTAACTTTAAAATACATCAATTATATGAATCTCTAATAGGTTCAAATTCTTTATTAGATCTTTGTATGCTTCCAAGCTTTAATGATTCAACTTTAAAATGTGTATGTTAGATCGTTTGTTCTGAGATCCCTTATGCCATTAGATATTTAAACTAGCACAAACTTTACATCTATCTTGTCATTAAACATCAAGCTCTTTATCTCATCTTGCTACTTCCTAAGTATTTGGAACATGTATGCTCCATTGATCTTGTCAAACTAGTTCAATCTTTAACTCACCTCTATCTCATTAAATATCAAGCAATTCATCCCATTAAGTCCACTTGCTCCATTATATATTTAATGCATGATCATCTACTCATCATTTTATCTTTTAAAAATCTTTATCTTTATCTCTTATGATATTTCAATAATGTGACACTTGGCATTAGTGTATACCTTTTGTACATTGATGTCAGTTCTCATTATTAAGATACTTATCAAATTCATGTTGTTCATTCTCTATTTGACTTTAAACCACATCATATATTTACTATTAAATCTCTATGATTGTGATACTTATCACTAGTGTATTCAATCATAGGTGCCTTTAACATAATTCTATTATGGTTAGCTAACATGTAATGGTCTAGAGCTAGTTTTACTCACCTCTATTTATTCAATCACAAAATTACACTCCAAGTTTGTAAGTTATCTAAAACTTATGTCGATAATAGGGTCAATTATCACTCTTGTTCTTTCTTCAAGTGGGGGATCTAGTGCATGACCATGCACCATAGGCTCAAAGGGGGTAGGTGCATCAAGTGCATTTTTAGTCAACAAGTCTTGTAAGAACCCAATGGATTCCACACTTATCAAATACTTAGCTCAATCCATCACTTCATCATATCTCTCCTCCTCATGCTATTGTATTTCAAGATATCCTTCCCCATGCCCTTCCCACTCGTTACAAGTTCTTTTGGCACTTCCAAGTTCTAGATATTCCATTAGCCTATGTCATCTCTTATTATAGGTCTATATTTTGATCTCTCTGGTGTTAATCTACTTGTCCCCTTCAATTATATCTTATGTACACATCCCCTTTTCCCCCTCTATACTTGCTCATATACGAAAGGACTTTAGCCTTCCATCCCTAAAGTTTCAAACCCATAATCTACCATTATCTTTTTTATCTCTACACTGAATTCTTTCATAAATGTGCCTCTAGGTTTTCATAAAACTTGATACTCTACTTTTATAAGGCATGAGTATGTTGAAACTATGAACTCAAGCATGTAACTTTTTAGTGCTCCTTGCCATGATTTATTTACTTCTCTAGTCCAAGTAGCATCTAGGGTCTCAAGCTTCTCTAGGCACTCCTTAATCCACTCATATCACTATCCATAACTTCTTCTATAGTGTGTTGACTATGCAGCCAACCATTGGTACACATGCTCAAGTAACTCACAAAAAATACCTCATATAGAGCATCATACAAGTTTTTTTTAACCCATTTTATTGTCTTTTTCCATTTTCAAGTTAGATGCTTCAACATAAATATATCCTCCACCTATTATAATTAGTTATTGATGTTTTATAGGTAAAATTAGAGCATTGTTCTTCTATACCATTAAAATAACAAAAGTTAACATGGGTCCTAGCAATAGAACCAAAATGTTGTATAAAATTCAATTCAAGCACTTATTTGGTTATCTTAGTCGACTCTAGGCTCATTACAACTAGACACAAACATGTGGTTGTATTTTTATGCCAATATTTTACACTTGGCTACACCAGTAACAATTCACATAAGGCATGATCCTTATGTGCTCACTCGAAGCACAACAAAGAAATAACTAGGGCCCATGTTGGGCTACTTATGCCATGGCACACAAAATCAATTATAGGACTTAGCCAATTCATAAAATTCCTAAGTAGATCCATAGGTGTAAGCCTTTCATGGGATACACTTAGTGGTTTGTAGGCACAGGTCTATTTTGGGGTGGTTTTATAGTCTTAAGGGTAGAAGACTTTGTTTTACTAAGTTTAGCATCATGTAGGCACTTTTAAGGGTCAAGGGACTTTTCTTACTTCAAGTATTCATACTTAGGATAGTGATTCTAGAAAGGATCTCAATGCTTGGTGTAGGATCTATCTATACTTAGTCATTATACAATAAATTTTGATATCATCATTTAACATAGGGAGTCCATTAATGTTATGAACTAGATTCTCATAAAAAAACATTCTTAACATAATAATACTTGATTTATAACCTTACAACCATTATGCATTCAGCTATCAACACCAAGGAAATATAAACTAGAAACCTTGTGTTTAAATGTGATCATTCGTGTCATTATTCAAAATTCAAACATTACAAAGTCCACATTAATAAAAATAGAGTAAACACTCACTCAAGTTATTTAACATCCTAGAGTCTCACAGGTGAGCTTGGGCATATAAAAATGGGGCCTTAAAGGTGTACATGCTAGTCTTAATTCTAATAGAAACCATTACATAACATACAAAACTAATTCTGTAGAGATTTACTACATCAATTTCATGATGTTTGCTTCACTGGTTCAAGTTCCTTTTATAGTTCTATAGGAAAATATCTTACTATGGTGGAGTGTGCATGTGAAGTGATGAGATGGATCCCTTATGATCATTATGTAGACTCCATCACCTTGCACCCTTCAAACTATAATCACCACATCTCATACAACTTGGAAGATGCTCTAGAAATCTTGGAAATAGATAGTCACCTACCAGTTGGTATAAGGTAAGCATTAATTCCTCTAGTTGACATCAAGATTCCAAAACAACAATCACCATGCCAATTGATCACCTCACACTGATATTTTTGTCATGCTATCATGAATCCCATACTTATCAAAATAAGGGCCAAACAAAGAGTGTCCAAATTTATAATTTGTGTATCATCTTGATCTTGATTATATTGTTAATATTTGGATGCATTATCATTGAAATCCACATAATCAGTGTGTGAAGGATCAATAATATGAGTTATAATAAGTCCCTTATCCATGGCATAAGCTTGATCAGCAAGACTTTGAATATGATCTATAGGATTACCACCTAGCCTAACACTTCTTCTTAATGGAAGAGATAACTTTTTTAAATGGCATATAGTAAACAAATTTAAATAGAGTGGTCAAAATAAAATATATAAAAGTCAAAAAACTTAAATCAAATAATGAAAATAGGAAAAATAAGGATACAAATCATGAGAGCATCTAGGGTTAGGGTTTGAGTAATGTTCAAAGTAAGTCAGGTTCACCAAATGTTTTAACCTTTTATGAATTAGCATGAATGTAAATCCTATGTTTGATTAAATAGTTGAATAGACTAAATTATGGAAATAATATGTAATAAATATATCCATTGATTTTTTACACAATTCACTAGATTTGATTTTTATAAAAATAGTAATAAATAGTGAAAATAAAGACTTAGATAGAAAATACCTGATACAGATGATCTAAGGGTTGGAAACTAAGATGTAAACTAGTATGAGTCTCATAAATTGGATTCTAATGTCATAACCCTTCCTAGATAGTAATGCCATAATTCAATAGTAGTGTCATTATTGGTAAAGTGGTGGTAGTGTCCTTTGTGCAAGACTATCCCAAACTTTTAGGTGCACCTATACCTAGATCTTTGGGGTATGTTCCTACTTGCATGAATTCTAGAAGCATGTATTATGCTTATAATGATTGATTTATTGTATAAACCATAAACTCACATATAAATAAGGAATGAGCTAAAAAGTGTGTTCATTAGTAGGGTAGGCTAGACATCCTCACCACCCTACTGTGAAGAGAGTTTCTTACATACCAATACTTTGAGGAGGGATCAAGCTTGATGTAATTCTCCCCACATAAATATTAGTGCAATTATAAGTGATGCTAGTATGATAGTGGCCTTGAGTTCTTTAAGTGTGCTTGAGACTAGAAATCTAGAGAATCTAAGCTTAGGGTAGTTATAAATGGTAGTATACATAAGTAGGGAAGAATAGGGATTGATAACCTTAATTGTGTTCAATTTTTTATATGTTTGAATGTGTATTTTATATATAATTTCCATCTAGTGGTTAGAGTTCTAAAATTCATGTATTTATACTATTTTTTTGCTTGTGTGGATGATAAAATATGTCTAGGCCAACCTTATGAGGATTTAGTTTTGAAAATATATCCATTTTAGAAAATTTAGGGTAAAGGACATTAGTACCATTTTGGATACATTAGCACCATGTGGTTCTAGTGTCCTTATTATGGTGCTAGTGTCCAATTGGAAGAACACCCAAAACAAAGTGTCAGGATCATGAAATGAGGGTATGGTACTACTTTGTAGCTGATTAGGGACACATATGGCCTACAAAAAGGATTGATAAGTGTGATAATAGGCTCTATGATAGGTCTAGAGCTAAGCTAGGGATAGGTAGTCTCAAGTAGCACACTTAGCACTCAGATACCACTTTTAGATGATTATAGACTTATATCATTTTTAATGTATAATTATTATTATTCACAAGTCATGATATAATTTACAAATATTTTCCTTAGTAGTACTTATATTCTATGATCATTATTATGATAATGTGAGTTGAGTATGCCTTGGGATTCCACTTATGCATTTTAGCCTTTTTATGATATTTGGATTTGATCAAAACACATATATAATGAATCCAAATAATAGATTGAAAGTTAAAATATAATGTAATATTGAACCTCAAAATATGTAATCAATATGCATTCATTATTATCATGATTTTAATTAGAAATTGTGAAGTTTAAAATAAGGGTTAATGGTACAACTAGTCAAGGAGTGTTTACTTTGTAAGTTTTCAGATATAATGGTCCTAGTCATAAAATAGTGAACATGAACCAAAAAGGACTAAATATGAATTATTTCATTGTCATATATCTATAATATCCCATATATATGGTATGTTGAGATTAACTTCTCAGGGCTAATCACGTACTGGTGCATTACAAGAATAAATGGTTGAAGGATTTCTATGACTAAAAAACAAAAACCCTAAGAATTTTTGATATACCATGAGGTTTTTTGAAACTAAAATATATATACATTATTTTATAATGGATTTATTATCTATTTATTACCCATCAAACTAAAAATTAGGTAAAATAAAAGATTGTTTTACCTAGAATGGCAATGCCTTTAAGTTTTGAAACTACTAGAACAAACTTTCTAAGAAATAAGAAAAGAATAAAATAAAAATTGAAATACAATGAAAACTAAAGATTTTTTTGAAAATGAAACAATAATTAAATATAAATCCCCAAGGTTAAATATAATTTCTATTTAGTGTGTGGAAATCATGAATTTTAAAACCTTAGAACAAAAATCAAAAAGGAAAAGCAATGCTCAAAAAAAATAAACAGGTTCACCAATATGTTTTACTCTTTGATTAATAAAATAATAAATTTGTTTGATGCTAATAGGTTTAGAATTAGAGCATATAAAAAAATATAAATATGTATAATAGTCAATAATTTTGATTATGATAATTTGCTAACTATGGAAAACTACTATTTTTAGAAAAGACTAGAAAGAAAACAACCTAGCTGAAAACTCATATTTTTGTTGACTATTTCAAATGTCTAAAAGTGGAAATTAGTAAAATAGGTTGTTTTGCATTCTTAAGAATATTAAAATAATTAGAAATTACTTTTGGACAAGTTTTTTGTAAGTAGATGCTAGCATAGGTAGTTCGTGTCCATTAACATTAGACTTGTCCCAATTGAATGTGATAAATGACCAACAAGAAAAGATATAAAAATGAAGATCCTAGATGGTGTCATATCATAAATATAATCTCTTGATATTTTCATAAAGGAATATTTTAAGTGTATAGAGGTGCAGGCCACTTTATTTCATTGACCATGGACTTGTCTCGGTTGACTATGATAAAAAAATAGATCACTGCACCTTGTACACTTGTGTTTGTTGAGTAATCTAAGATATCACAACTTGGTTTATGCCACAAAAAAATTATTATTTATCTTATTTTGTATTTAAAAACCTAAATGAAATTTTATAGCTTAAAAATCTATAAAAAATGATGGGATTTTAATGGGTTAAGCTGACCTCAATCA
Source organism: Torreya grandis (assembly GCA_037957365.1). Lineage (NCBI taxonomy): Eukaryota > Viridiplantae > Streptophyta > Pinopsida > Cupressales > Taxaceae > Torreya > Torreya grandis. The sequence continues at coordinate 3,435,140 of JARHVA010000442.1, forward strand.
TCCCCTTAATGATTGATCATTACATACATAGTTTTTAATCTAATTTAAATTAAAATGGATCAAATAAAAAGATCTAAACTATTGAAATTAAAAATATATATATACATATCTAAATATACAATACATAATTAATAAAATTGAAAGTAAACTAAAAATACTAAATAGACACAAGATATTCAAACCTAGATTAGATCTTTTTTATTAATCATTGTGCAAGCTGACCATAACCGGAAAATGTCTAAAAAGAATAATGAACAGTGTCACATCTGAAAGTGGGTATTTAAAATATGATAGTAAAATTATATGATAAGATGATAGGTCCAAATTATGTCCTTGTCTATTTATTATGACTACATCATGATTGACTATGTGACTAATTTTTCAATCTGGGTGTGTGTGCCTATTTGTGAGGGTATATTGTCTAATTATGTGTGCCTATATGATCCACATAATACTTGAAAAATATAACCCTATCTCCTAAATAATAAATACAATATATATAAAATTATAAAGAGGGGAATATGGTCAGGGAATAGCTAATCTACCCTCATAAAACCCCCCATAATCTAAGTACTACCTACATAATTCAAAAGGGCTTTAGGTTGATATAGTTATACCTCATATATTTAGTATGTGAATCTAGACTTTGATATATGAATGCAACTAGATATATTTCTTTAAATTATTGATAATTATTTCTATTAACCTATAATAAAATAATTTTAGACTTGGCCTATGATTTTTAGAATGTTGTAGGGATGACATTGGGAAGAATAGTTCTCTTTTGCTAAGTGTGCAGTAAGTAGTATTTTCCAAGTGATTGTTAGATATGTTTAGAGATGCCTTGATGTGCTTATATATAGGAATATTTATGATAACTATCCCTAGTAAAATCATAGGATGGGTTAAATTTAATGTTTTGAATTTAAAATTTTACCATTGGCATATGGGGAACAAGGTCACACTAGTGGATAAGGCCATAGTGAAACTTTGTTTGACCTAGTGTATTTATGTCCCATAAGGATAAATACAACTAAAAATGGTCTCAAAAGAGTCTATAAGTAGAATAGGGATGTCTAAATTATGTGCTGAGTAGTTGTAAGATAGTGAATAGAATAGTGAATGTTATTGTATAAATTTTAAGTTAACAAAATAGTGAATAAACCAAGTAGGAAAAGGATGTCAATATTAAACATTTTCAAGCACTTAATGATTAAATTTGAGTGTCTAAATTTTCTCCCACTTTATTCTAGTGATAAAATAAAGTTAAATTAATAGAGTAAAGTAGCTGTAAACCTAAGTGCATATACACACTTTACCTTTTGATGTGAATTTTGATCATGAAAGATGTTTTAATGTAAAACATGAAACAATTCCACTAAAAGTAATTATTGGCCATATTTTAAAATTGAAACTTAGATAATATTTGAAATTTGAAAAGATAGAAAATAAAGTATAAACCTAAAAGAGTATGCAACTTAATTGACATATAACTTGGAAATAGAGAAATTTGTGCTCCCTTGTTGAGGCATTTTGAGAAATTTTGAACATGTGGTGAATTGAGAGTGATCAAGTCTCAATTTGAAAACTAGTAAAATCTCTTTAGTTGTAAATATTATATGCTCTATCATTTGACTATGTAGAATACTCCATAAAATAATTGAAAGGGGAGCCACCAAATGTGGTTCACCACATAGAAAAAGTGCAACCATAGATATTGAGTGTCATTAAACTCTAATGTGACATATTTTCAGCATGAATACAAATCACAACACTCAAAAAAATCAAGATACTATTTGAAACTTTAAAACTTTGAAATTTTTGAACTTGAAATTTCCATCTAGTAACTTACACATGAATTAATTTCATGTACCATATAATATACTATATTTATATTGAATTATCATTAAACCTTTTAACTTTTAAGACTTACAACTTGTAACTATTTGAAACATGTAATTATTTTGTAATGCACATGGATATACATCAAGTGTATTAAAATATGTATTTTAGTAACTATATAAATGAGTGCATATGCACATAACATGCCCCCATAATCTTAAAAATGTTGAATCAAATCATAATATAGAAAGTGTATATTACCATAAATCTAAAATTTGTTGCTCATGAGGCTTGAATTCTCAATACATGCCCATTATGATGCGCCCCTTTTGATACAAAGGATGTAGCCTACAAGTCACTTATATTGAAATAAATCATATGTGAAATATATAATCATGTAGTGTAGACACCCAATTATGACCAAAATTGGCTCTCGACTGGACTTCAAACTGATTCCTATCAACCATTGGAAATTAAGCCTAGGAATCATTGAACATCCCAAATTTTCTTGTGCATAATTCATCAAATCTCATAATCATGTTGAGAAATCCTAATTAGGGTATTATACCATATGAAAAAATAACCTCTCATGGATTCATCTCTAATCACTTTGTATCATCACAATTGTCAATTTGGCCTAAGGACCTATTAAGTGGGGCACTTGCACACTTAATCAAATCTTGAAAGAGCAAAAAGGCTAATCAAAATCAATTAAAAAACTAAACAATATTAAATTCCTAGTTGATTTATCCATTTAAAATTAAGGAATGTAAAAAAATTAAATTCTAAAATTCAAAATATCCTAAACTTTCATCATTGACTTTATGAGTTGTCAAGCTCTTTGAAAATATCTTAAAATATCTAATTTGAGAACCATGTCTAGTAATTGCAAATAATAACTATTTGACATCTAGTAACTTAATATGAGCTAGTTTTAACTCACCTAGACTTAGTTTTAACCTATTCCAAGTATAAACTCAACCTTAACTCACCTTGGGTGAGAGTTAATTCTTAAGGCTATAAATATAAGGACATACCCCTTCATTTATAATCTTGGATATTGTAGAGTTATTATGCAAGATTTGCTCCATGAAAATCATGCAAGTAGTGTTACCATGCCCAAATATTAATCCAAGTAACATAAAATCTAAGGTTTCAAGGAGACAAGGAGCCAAGAAACCTCTATTGATGAATACTTCTTAATGTACAAGATGAGAAAGCCATTCAAAAATCCATTTGGAGATCCCAATAAAGGTACAAGACTTGTTTATTTTATGTTTTTTTTGTTATTTAATCTAGTTTTTTTTTACCTAAGCTCCCCTAGTGTCTAAGATAGAGGTCTTATGATTTTAGTGTGTTCATTTCAATTTTTTATTAAACTAACATAAGACTAGCATCCCCTCTATGTCAAATTCCTAATTCACATTTTGGCATGCCTAATGGAACACGCACCCCATGAAGTTGCTCCTAAGGCCTTTTAGAGTACCCTAGTAAAAAATTTCATGTAAAAATTTGATCTTGTTGATCAAAACAGGGGAAAAATGAAGGCCAAGAGACATTTTTCTAGAATTCATGAAGTTGCCCTATACAGTCACAATTTTTCTCTCTATAATTGTGATATTATGAAATATCATCATTCACACAATCATGGTTTTGTCTTATTTATTACATTTTTTGTGCTTAACTATCAAGGTTTATGATAATTATTTTATTCTTGTATATTAATCAATGATATCTCAATATCATGACTCTCAAAGTCATGGTATTGGCATAAAACTTGTGATATTGCAATATCATGACTTTAAAAGTTGTAATATTATAATAATATTAATGGTTTTGCATAAAGTTTATCGATATTACCTTTAAACTACTATCAATTAGTTTGACCATTTTTTGTTAAGTTTTAATATCGTTATTCTCATAGTATTGATATTACCTTTTATCAATGATTTTGCATTTAGACTAGTGATATTGCTTTAATTCTCTATTTTCCCATAAGTTGTTATATTATGTTGATAGTTACATTATTTTAGTGAGAGTTACGATTTTTCTTTGTGTTCTATGGTTTTTCAATGTGTGTTAAAAAATAGAAACTTGAGAGCAAGACTTGGGGAGTTATTTACTCATCCATGATGTGATTCTAAGCATAAGGACCCTCTAACATGTTTTTTAGGAACCAAAGGCCATAAAGAAACATTTAAAACACTCTAATATTGTAAATTACACATTTCAAAATAGTGTTTTAGAACTTGTTTTGTTTCAATTATTTTCATTTTGTTTCAAGTTTTCAACAAAAAATGCCAAGGGTCTAAAATTTCACAACATAGATTATTTTTGTTTAATAAAATAAACTTTCACATTTACTTACATGCTCCCAAGATTTGTTTGTTTTATGATTATTTGTTAAATTTGTTTATTTTTAGAAAAACAAGTGATGTGTGTATGCTCTTCCCCATCCCATTTAGGGAACTCAGGTAACCAAAAGTGCTCATTATTTGCCTTTATCACATCAGTCTAAAGGTGTGAAAATAAAGTTGTTAACACCCTCCCCAAATCCATATGGTTTGGGTGACCCCAACATGACCATAAAGTCTTTTCAATTGTATTTATTTTCATGCATTTTGGCTTGTGAGTAGGAGTCCATCACCTCCTCATGGTTTCTTTAGAGAAATATTGACCTGATAATTGATCTCCTAGCATAATTTCAACCCCACTCCATGGTGGGCTATATAAATTGATTTTGTGAATCATTGGGATGATAGTTTAATAGGTTAAACTACCTCTATTAATAACTACTACCCTTAAGATGTATGATCAATTTTAACATTACACCACATTGAGAAAGAGATAGATGTAGTGGTTGTTAAAAGGACAAGACCTTTTCATAACAAGATGGTTGATGTGGATCCAAATGATGTGATTACATCTCTAGTTTTAGCCACACTTTGGACCATCTAAAAATGAGTAAAAATTGATAGTTAATAACAACCCCACTTTCCATGAATATACTATTGATGCAGGGTGAGTAGCCCAAAGTTTCATGTCATAGTAAAAACTCTTGAGAGAAAATGGGGCCTAAAAACCCTACTTTTCATACACTTTTACTCTTTGAATTAATAATTAAAATACTCTAAAGATAAAGTATATTGATAGAATTTGATATTATTATGCAACCTTGTTAGTCTTAGTATTTAAGACATTACACTTGGGTGTTTGTGTCATTTTATCCTTTCTTACATAGTTTTGAGTCTAAACTATTTTTTTATCATACCACATCAAAAATGAATCTATTTATACATCACTCCTTTATTTGAGGAGGCATTACGCCATCCATTTGACATCATTCCTTTGTCTATCTTTTGAAAAACCTTTGTGTGTGTTTCATTTGATTTAAAAGGGTGTCGTTATGTTGCCTAATTCATTTCAAACCTTTGTGCCTTTGAGTCTTGAAACAAACATTTATCACATATTTAGATAATGATAATATCATTATGCTACTTGATTCATTTCAAAGACTTGTTTACCTTGTGTCCAAATTCCAATTTCTAAACCAAAACCATGTGTGAATTTTAGATCTTTATCTAGTGCCATTATGTTATCCATTCTTACCTATCTTATTATTTGAAGCCTAGTTTTTCTAAGTTGAGTTTGAAATTAACCTTGATAATTTCAAATATAAACATGGATTGGTTTATGTCTATGCCTTGCATAATTTTGACCTAGACATCGATCATTCTCTTTTGGGTTGTGTAACTTAACCTAATTTCTTATTCAATTTGAAAACTATTTGTTTGTGCTTAGATTTGGATAAGTAGTCTATCTCCCATATTCCAATTGTTTCATGTCTTTTACCAACTAACCAAGTTCATTTTTAAATTTGAATGCGTAGTTTATACCAAAGTGTTTCAATTTTTTTATATTAAATCTCTTACCTTGTTTTGTTTAAAGTCTAGCTTTTGTGCCTTTTCCTAAAGACCTATCACATGCCTATTTTGAGCCTATATTTTTCTCCTTCTCTGAAATACCTATCAATTTTTATTTTCTTTATCTTAGATTTGTTTGAAACACTTTGTACCTAGAGTTTGTCATTTCGGTTTTAATTCATCCCCTTGCCCTTTTTGTGTAAGACATTTGATGTTAGACTATTTTCAACCAAGTTTTACCCAAACCTTTTTTAGAGATACAACTCCAGCTTTACATTAAGTTAGACCAAGTTTAAACCATTCATCCTTTGGATATTATTTTTAAGAGTTTATATAAATATAGTTATTTTCACAAAACATTCATCATTGATTTTAATATGTCTCAATATGACTTTGTTTAAGACACTTATGGTGAAGGCATAATTTATGAGATAGATCCTTATCCTCATTACACTACTCAATCTAGGGAACAAAACCAAGATCCTCTATCCCACTATTAGGTTAACATGACCCATAATTGAATTAAGACCAAAAATAAACAACACGGTATCTAGCTAGCATACCATCAATTATAGACCAAGTTAAACAATAATTATACTACATTGTGATACTATCAACATATGACCCCTATTTTTTTATCATCACTTACTTTCAAATAATGATGAATTTTTAATTAGAGTCATAGAGGTAGGGGCTAAGTTTCCAAGAGACTTCTTCCATGAAAATTTTCCTAGTCTAGTTAGAGTGCCTTAAAACCAAACCATTCAACATGCCTCTACTATCAATCATCATGTGCTTGTGTTGATGTCATATCAAAACCATAATATGCTTGTCATAAGAAAGCGTCTCATGAAATACTATTTTATACAAATTCAAATAACATATCAAACTTATTTTAACTTCATGCATAATTTTAATAACATGTCCATGTCAAATGATCCTATCATCTATTTAGCTCCTTTAATATGGGTATTAATTGAATTGACAGGCCAAGATAATTCAGGGATAGACCCATTAATGAAAATCACCTCAATTGGAGACATGTTTAAGACCCCAAATATTGAATAAGTGTCTACTTCTTTTATGAAGATGAATATGCCAAACATAGTGGATAAAACATAAGTGTCATCCAATCTATGCCAAAGTGGTTTAAATGCATCAACAACTAGTCCATACCAAATACCTTTAGTTAACACCACAATTGGTTCATGATAGTAAGGGGAAAGAACTTATATGTCCATACCACAAAAAACTACCCTTAATCCTCAACCAAATGCTTCATGAAGCACACAACCACAAGGATTAAGTATTCAAGTTCTAATTAGTTCCATACCTAAATAAAATGTAACATATGTTACTCCACCATAACAGGTGATGAAAAACATTCCACAATAATAGGCATAGTCCAATATGCCAATGTAGTAGAGATCAAACATTATACCACCTCAACATGGGGTAACCAATGTTATATCTCACTAGGTAGTGATGATTATACCTCTGTAGTCATAGACCAACATACCTTTACAATTACAAATGTTGTCTAATCAATAGCATGTGTCCATTGGTCAATGACAAATGTTGAATTCTATACAAGTGTTTACTTCACAATAAGTGTTCACACAACCAAAAGGTATTATTGTTTAACAAGTACCCAGCAAGAAAAAATTACCTTTCATTCCAAACGCCCCATAAATCCAATGATAGGGCATTGTTTCACAATAATTTCCCCTTATTCAGCCAAGTTTGAATAGTCAGTAGTAAGTCCCTACTCAACCACAATAAGCATATTACTTCACTCATATCCATATCCTTCCATCCTAGCCATAATTCCCCTAAAAATAATCTTATATACCAAACCCAAACTACAATATTTCATTGTAATGTATGCAATTCCAATAATTGCATCCTAATCCAAGAATGCATATTCCTAGTTAGTTCCCCAACTAAACCAACATTTCATAGAAAATCATGCCTCCAATATACCCTGATCAAGGTAATCCACCTTTAACTACCCAACCTCAACCTTGGTCCAATGTTCCATCTACTTTCTTGGCATAAGAATTGTAGTAAATGAAGGATGAAATTACTATCATTCAAGCCAAGAAATAGACCAAGAATTTTAAATTGGATGACATGTGTTCCTACCCATTCAACATGGAGTATTTTAAGATACCATTTCCTATAGGGTATAGACCACCCAAGTTTGAAAAATACAAGGGTAAGGGAGACCTTAAGGCCCATTTGATATAATTATTTATCATTTTCCATCTAGTGGCTTATACTGATATATACCTCATACTTTTATTTCCTTAGAGTCTAGTAGGGAAAGCTTTGGAGTGGTTTCTAAAATTTCCAAAGAACTTACTAGTTAATTTTGATGACCTTTCAGAAAAGTTTGTGTATTTTTTCTCCTAAAATATTAAACATGAGATTTCATTGGTAGATTTGACTCAATCCAAATAAAAGGCTGACAAAAGTTTTGAAAGCTATCTACAGTGATGGAGAGCACTTGCTAGCCAATTTACTCATAGCTTACCAGACAAATAACTAGTCATGTTTACCAAAAATTTGCATAATGAGATATCTTATCATATGGATATGAAATGTGAACACACCTTTAAAGATATCATTAACAAAGTTTTATTGATTGAAAGGGGCCTTATTAATAAAAGGATCATCAATTTAACCTCATGAAACCAAAATTAGACTCAAAACCAAGGAAATGGATAAAATCAAAACCAATCCCAAGTTTTAAATGACATAAACCCAAAAAAATTTCATGATTTGGTTGGACATCTAGCCCTAGGCCAATAGTTAACATTCAAAAAAAGTGATATGTCATCCCTAGGCCCTCTCCATAATAATATATTATATATTGAAGTTGTTATTATGTGGCACAAAGTGAAGCACATCCTCATAAATAATGGATCGGGACTAAATATTGTGTCTCTTAATCTCACAAGCATCTTGGATACATAATAGCTAATCTCCAATTGTAAATTATCATTATCAAGGCCTACAATAATGAAGAGTGGGAATCATAAGGCACCATTAACTTGTCAGTTATCAGTGGGCCCTTAACCCATGATACACTATGCCATGTGTTAGACCTAGATTTATCTTACAATTTGATTTTGGGTAGACATTAGATACATGAGATTTGTGTGATCCCTTCAACATTACAACAATGTCTCAAGTTATCACATTTTGGTATGGAGGTCACCATTAATGGAGAATTGTATCCTTATGAACATTGTAAACATTTGGAGGTCAAGTATGAAAGCTATAACTACCATTTTGGCTTAGATCCAATTCACAAGAAGGACAAAGGAAAAAAAATAATTGTTGATTTTATAGAGGCCAATTATATTGACCTAGACAGCCTTGATTCATCTTCCCATATTCCACCTCCTAAAATTTCCAATCATTTTACCATCACAGCTAATGACCCAAGAGAATATTTGACCCATGATACACTCCACATTTTCAAGCTTCCATAGAACCCCAAGTATTATGGAAAAACTAAAGCTAAGACACCTTAGAATAGAAATCTAGAGGAAAAGGAAATTGCATAGTCCAACTCCTATCATTTTTACACTAGCCATTGACCAAGAACAAGACCTACTTGCAAATGATGAATCATGTTTAAATGATGAGAAACTAGCCAATTTTTATAAAAATTCCAAATACCCCATTCCTAATAGGATCATGGAGAATCAAGCCTATGAAGGAGAAGGCCTTAGGCTAAATCATTAGGGAATACTTGAGCCAATTTCCATCACTTAGTATAAAATAACATATGATCTCAGATTTAAACTACCTAGGGGTGAACCCATGTACTTTATTCATGTTCCAATGCTAATGACTACTGATGATGATGCTGACAGTGAATTAGAGTCTAATCATAGCCTTTATGAAAAATTTATGGATACCAATTTGTTTAACACCCATGCTATTTGTACTCTTACCTCCATTAACCAACATAATCTACTTCTTATATATAACTAAAAATTTATATCCTAGGACCAACAAAAATCTATAGTATTTATCAATGAGTTTGAGAATGATGAGGCCTTTTACAATTTTTTAGGCCTAAGAGATAATGTTCTATTGGGATACCACAAATAAGGGCTCTCAATCAAACTAGATCCTATAGCCTATTTTGGAGAATGGGTAAACACCCTTATCCATAAATAATTAAATAAAACATTGAGGTCCTAAAGTGAAAAACTCTTTGAGGTGTTTTTAGACTAGGGTAAAAGTAAAGAGAGAGACTAATCTTCTGGTGAAAACCTATTTTAGGTGCCATTAGATAGGGGTGTTCACCTTTACCCAAACATAGTGTAGAAGACCACTAATGATGAAATTTACTATGGGTCTAAGTTCAATTCTAAAGAATAACATGCCTTTGAAAAAATAATCCAAGAGTTTCCAAAATTATTTGTCATATGGCCATCCCTACCATTGGGAGATTCTAATTGATCTTGCCTAGGAGAACTTGAAGATCTAGTCCAAATAGAGGACTTTTCCATTGCAATCCAATTTAGATCATTGCAAACCATTCTAGAAGATGGATCTAATCTCCTTATAGAAGAAACTATAGAATCAACATTGGGTATCCTAAAAACCCAAAATGGATGAAATTAAGCATGTCCCTCATTGAGGAGCATGAAATATTTACATCCCTTTTGAGGGAATTTATTGACATATTTGCTTAGGCCTATTTCAACATGTCAAGTTTAGACCCCACCTTAGTTTTACACCACCCTTTTATACATCCTGGTGTCAAACCTGTGAAGCATAAATTATGTAAGATGTATCCTTGCATTACTATATTAGTAAAGAAAGAGTTGGAAAAGCTCTTAGAAGCGAGATGTATTCGACCAATTGGCTATTCAAAGTGGATCTCAAATATTGTGCTAGTTAACAAGAATATAGAAGGAATTAGAATCTATACTAATTTTAGAGATATAAATAATTCCTACCCCAAGGATTATTTTCCTCTACCAAACATTGACATGATATTTGACTCCACAGTCGAGTACAAAATGCTTTCACTAATGGATGGATTTTAGGATATAACTAGATCCATATTGTACCATAATACCAACATAAAATCACATTCACCACTCTATGGGGAATGTTTTGTTATTAGGTTATTCAATTTTGTCTTAAGAATGTTGGGTCCATATACTAAAGAGCCATGACTATCATATTTCATGATATGATGCATGACATTATTAAAGACTATATCGATGACATATTGGAAAAATTAAAGACCATGGTTGATCATCCAACCATACTAAGAAATAATTTATAAGGCTTTGTGAATATAAGGTCTGACTCAATCCTAATAAGTTTGTGTTTGGATTTACTTTAGGTAATTTTTTATGTTTCATTATCTCCTACCAAGGCATTGAAGTCAATCTAACCAAAGTACAAGCCATTATAGAGATGCCACCACCATCCAATTTGAATCAGCTTTATAGTTTACAGGGAAATATACAATATATTATATGTTTAATTTCATAGTTGACTAATAAATTCCATCCATTTACATAGCTACTAAATAAGGGTGTCACATTTCATTAGGATGAGGAATGTTAGAAAGCCTTCTAGCACCTAAAGTAATATCTTGCCAATTTGCTTGTATTATTACCACTGATGTTAGGAAAGTCATTCTTATTATACCTGTATACCATAGAAAAATCCCTAGGGGCACTTATAGCTCAATTATGATAATAGTAAGGAACATTCCATGTACTATATGATTTGTAGAGTAGTCACATATGAACACAACTATATACACATTGAAAAAGCATATTTAGCTATGGTCTTTGTATTTCATAAACTATGGCATTACATGTTAAACAACAAGACCATGATTATTTCTAAAGTAGATATTCTCAAGTATCTACTATCCAAGATAACTTTACAAGGTTGCATGGCCAAATAAATCATGCTTCTAAGCAAGTTTGAGATAAAATACATCAACCAGAAGGCCATAAAGGGATAAGTTCTTGTAGATTAGTTTATTAAAGCTCCTCTTTTAGATATCAAACCATTGACATTTTAATTCCTTGATGAGTCCATTATGACCATAATTGAAACACCTCTTAAAGAAGAGCACTAGAATATATATTTAGATGGATCATTCAAAACACATGGATTGGGGGTAGACCTATTATTTATTATAGCATAGGGGGTTTTAATCCCTAAATCATTTTGTATCTGATTTATTTGTACTAAAAACATGGTTGAATATGAATCACTCATTATAGGGCTTTGTTAGGTAATAATTAAATATTCAACATATAAAGGTTTGTGGTGATTCTCAGTTAATCATCAATCAAATTATAGACCATTTTTAGACCAAAGATGACAAGCTAGTACCATACAAGTCCATGATTGACACTCTTAAATAATAGATTATTGATGTATAGTTTAAACACATACTCATGTCCAATAATAGAACAATGGATGCCATAGCCACCATTGGTTATTTGATTTATCATCTAGACAAGGCAAAAGAATATCAATTCCTCATTGAAAATCTTCTAATGCTAGCTCATGAACATTTAACCATCATAATGATCTGTGATATTATTGTTCCTAATTATATATGGTATATAGACAATTTTACCTACCTTTACGACTAGATTATGCCACCAAACTTATCATGTAAATAAAAAATCCCTTTACCCACCAAGCCACATGATATACCTTACTTGGATTAACCTTTTACCACCACACCTTTGATAGAAATCTACTTCACTATTTAAATTTGGAAAAATCAAGATTAACATTATGATAAATTCATGGAGTATGTGGATCCCATGCAAATAGGGTAGTCTTAGCCAAAAATATCCTACGTACTAGGTATTATTGGCCAACTATGGATGTAGATGCAACTGATTACATCAAAAAATATGACAAATGTCAATAGCATACCAATTTGATTCATGTCATAGACAACACTCAAACCAATGCTTACACCATGGTCATTTACTACATGGGGCATCGATCTCATTGAGAAGATAAACCCTATCTCATCTGATGGCCATAAACATATCCTTACCACTATTGAATATTTCACTAAGTGGGTTGAATCTATACCCCTCACTTAAATGACTAGAAAATAAATTTCCAAATTCATCTTCAATCATCTTATTTGCCATTATGGTATCCCATCTAACATTATATTTGATAATGATAGATCATTCAAAATTAAGGATATCAAATTGCTCTGTGTTGAGTATAATATCACCCAACATTTTTCTACCACATATTACCCACAAAGTAATGGCCAGGCTAAAGCATCCAATAAAACCATTATCAATATTCTTAAAAATATTGTCAATGATGTTGGCCATAATTGACACCGCCAAATATTTTGTACCCTCTGGGCATATCTCACTAATTATAGCACCCTAATAGGATCCACTCCATATTCCTTAGTTTATGTAACTGATGCCATTCTTCCCATTGAGGTTAAGTTACCTTCTTTATGCATATCATTGAAACATGTTCTAGATAATGAAGATTATCATTTAAATCACCTATAAGATCTAAATTTACTTAATGAAAAATGCATGTCCATAGTCAATAGAATTCAATCATATCAAAATAGACTTCATGGTCACTATAATCGATGAGTCAAACATCAATAATTTGAGCTTGGGGATGTATTTCTCAAATAAAACTAGTAGTATACCATGGTCGAGAAGAAGCACAAGGGTAGGTTCAAACCCAGCTTGATAGGCCCCTACATCATTGTTTCAAACTATGGATCTCGAGAATACATGTTTGCTACACCAAATGTAGATGAACTTGATGAGCTGATGAACATTATACACCTCAAGTATTACTTCACTTGATCAACCTGAAGTATTGTTCATGAGGCATGTTTCTATTATACCATAATATCAACATTATTCTTCGTACCATACCATGTACCATTCTACCATACCTTTCCTATCAACCAGACATGTTTTTACCCTCCCTACCTTTGACCTTGGTTCCATTCCATTGGTTCTTTATGCACTTTCATCGAGGGTATTAAGATCAAGTTTTATTAATTGATTTATTATTCTATACATAATCCTTATTATGAAATAGTATGATAATGGTTTGGTAGTTGCATCCTTCATTTCTTGTTTCATTTCATTTCAAGGTTTCTTGATTATAACCACCTTTGGGAAAATTAGAGTCCTACCATCATGCTATTAATTATAATAGATTGATACACTACATGGGGATGAACTTGATGAGATGATGAACATTATACACCTTAAATGTTAATTCACTTGAGAGACTTGAAGTATTGTCTATGAGGCACATTTTTGTTGTACCATAATATCAACATTCTTTTTTCTACCATACCATGTACCACTTTACCATACCTTTCCTCTCAACCAAAATTATTTAAATTCTCCCTACCTAAGCCCTTTGACCTTGGTTCCATTCCATTATTTCTTCAAACACTTTCATCAACGGCATTTAGATCAAGTTTTAGTAGTTAATTAGTATTCTAGACAGAATCCATATTTTGGAATAGTATGACAATGGTTTGGTAGTTGCATCCTTCATTTCTTATTTTGTTTCATTTTTAAGTTTCCTAATTATAATTTCCTTTGGTAAAATTAGAGTACTACCATCATAATACTAATTATAACCTTCTATGATAAAATTAGTACCATTGACCTATGCCATTGTTTCTTAATTATAACTACTTATGGGAAAATCAAGAACAACACCTTGCCTTGAAGTACCACCTTGCCATTCCTATGATGTATTGTGAAATTTACCTACTTTTCCTATTTTTATGGATTTATTTATACTTAGTTAGATTCCTCCATTGTAAGGAGGAACTATAGTAACTTGAGGTCCAATCCTAGAACTATATAAGCAGTGCTCAATTCACATTGAGGTTAGCTTAGTCACCCTTTGCCATGCTCTCATCATTTTATGATCAATTTTAAGTTTGAAAACTCTCTATATTTTATGATTCAAACCATTTAGTATATTTTAAAACTCCACTGAGTTGAGATGCTTCAAAAATTATAAAACTATTTGTAAATTGATCTAGAAAATCCCAAAATTATTCCACATTGACCACTTCTTTGCCTTAAGGAATCTAAGAACCCTTATCTATTTCATAAAAAATCACTTATCATATAATTTTACCATATTTACTAGACTATCATCCCACATTTTTTCCATTTTGATAGCCCATTCCCATTATTCCTCTACAACATCAATCATGTTTTCCTTCTCGCCATTTTCTTCTATTATTAGATAATTAATCTTAATTTGGATCTTTATTATAGGTTTATAGGCTTATCCTAAGTATTATTTATGTGTTAATTTATTATATTTATAAATTTATTTATTCCTATATTTATGATGTGTCATTCACCTCTCTAATCCACTTGTTGGATTTAGAGTTACTTTCATGTAACTCTCCCTTCCCCACATGAAACACACACTTCCCTCTCTTTGTAATGGATTAGGACACAAGTGACACACATTTGGAGGGATTTTAAGGTCATAATTGGGTCTTATGTAACTCTCATTTTCCTCCTATAACTCTATAAAATAGCCCTTCCTCTCCTTTTCTCACTAGAAACTCATAGTTCTCTCTCTTCTTCTCTTGTGCTTTTGATTCAATTTTATACTTGTTGAAGATTTTGGTAGCAAGCCTTCTAATAAGATCACATAAGTTTTTCTCTGATACATTCGGTTTCCCACTTTAAAATCTTTGTCTCATTTTTGGTTTGTTCTATGAGAAGTAATATTATTTCTTACTTTCATTAAATTATGCACTCTTTTTTATCATTGTTAATCGTTATTGGCATAAATCCTAATATGTTTTTTAATAGAAACTATGCCATCATCTCGAATAGTTTGCTTAGTGTTTTTAAAAATGAATAAAATGGCCAAGTTATTGGGCTTGAGAATAAAATAGATGAATCATGTTAGCATTAAAAAAAAATAAATGACAAAAAATATTAATTGATCTACAAAAAATTTGAAATTTTTCATTTATAACAAATTTCCAAAAAAATACTCACAATAAAAAATGTGAATAATAAGACTTGGACATCAACAAAAAAAATAGAATTAAATTAAATAATTAGATCAATTATAAATGTCAAAAGATGTTACTTGCTCTGAGAAATGATCTTATAAAAAAAAACTATAATTATCCAAATTATAGAAATAAAAGTTTTAAATTAACTTGTAAATCTTCACTCAAAAGTATCAAGAATCGGTAATGCAATTTAAATAAAGAAAAGTTTAAAAGCATTTGAAAAAACCAAATGGATAATATGAAATCTTATATTGACATTATAAAGGAAAAATTGATATCTTTTGCACATAATAATAATGATAAAATTAATTGTGCTTCTCAAAAACCTAAATCTTCTTTGAACACTTTTCTACCAACCCCAGTTTAAAAATCATGCACAATATGGACTATTCAGGTGGTGCACTTAGTAAGTGTGAATATGGTATTCTCAAACCTATTTTTCTTACTTCCAATGAAAATTATAAATATCAAATTTATGTTTATTCTACTAATTCACATTATTCTATAATAAAATTATAAATGTATTCTCCACTTATAAAAGGACTTATAATGCAACTTCATTTGATTATAAGACTTTTAATGCTTATACTTTGGTTTAAAATGTTAAACATTGTGCACATTGTGGAAAACATGCTCATCATATATATAAATTTTGGAAGTTACATCCATGAAAATTTTGTGATAAATCCATGCATGATATATTGCATTATTAGAAAATGACTAAATATCCTACCTCTAATTGTAAAACTATTTGTATTCCTAATAATCATGGATCTTCTAGAGACTTTGATATGTCTTCTTGTGATAATTTTTATAATGCTTCACACAGAATATTTTTTGTAAGTGACATATCTTCTTTGTCTTCATTTTGATTAACTAAATCTCTTTTTGTATTCCTTAATTTTTATTGCATAGGATATATGTTTTAATTATGTTGACTAACTTATTTTTGTGTAGATTTATACACTTTATGATGGAATTTGTCTTTAATCCATTTCCTTTCTTGTACATTGAATTTTATTACATTATGTATGTAGATCATATTTTTTCATAATATATACTTGAAATATTGGTGTTAGCTTTCTTTTTTTGTAAGTTAGTGGATCGTTACTCCTTTTTGAGGTCTTTGTTCCATGGTAGATTGACCACCTTATCCAAAAAGGATTTTTGGAGATTATTAGTGATCACACTTTCTTCCTTGTGACTTTTAGTGGCACCTTCTCTTCTTTTTTATCTCTAAATTTTTATAATTCCTCTTGAAATAAGTTTATATTAAGGGGGAGTACTATGTAATTTCAACTTCCTTCTTTTTTTATAAAATATTTTCTCCACTTTTTTAACCCCAATTTAAGCTTAATGGAGAGTGTTGGAGAATTAATATTAATTTAGGTCCTTATATATTGATATCCTTATCCTAATTCTTATTTATATGTGCATTTATTATATTTGTAAATGCATTTTATTCCTACCTTTATGAGGTGTCATTCACCTCTCTAATCTACTTTTTGGATTTAGAGTTATTTTAATGTAACTCTCTCTTACCCACATGGAAAACACTTCCCTCTCTTTGTAATGGATTAGGACACAAGTATCCCACATTTGGAGGGCTTTTAAGTCCATAATGGGGTCTTATGTAACTCCCATTTTACTCCTCTAGTTCTATAAAAGAGCCTTTCCTCTCCTCCTTTCCTTACTAAAAACTCATATTTCTCTCTCTTTTTCTCTTATGATTTTGATTCAATATTGTACTTGTTGAATATTTTGGTAGAAATCCTTCTAATAAGATCACATGGGTTTTTCTTTGATACATTTGATTTCCCACTTTAAAATCTTTATCTCATTTTTAGTTTGTTCTATGAGAGGTAATATTATTTCTTACTTTCATTAAAATTTTTACTCTTTTTTGTCATTTTTAATCATTTTTGGCATAAATTCTAATATCTATTCCATCTCCTGGGAGAACTACATTTGGCCTAAATTTTTTGTTGGATCATACATTCATGAAATTATGTAGACAACATTCACTTACCTAGTGCATCTATAGTCAACTTAGCTATCCCTTCCTTTTCTTATATTCCCCCCTTGTTTGTTTGTTTTTTTGTCTCCTATAGCCTAAGGTAAATGTTAATCCTCTTATTTATTCTTTGTTTTCACTAAAATTATGATTAACCATTCATCTATTTATTTCTTTTTATTCTTGTTTTATTTTGTTTCATATCTTTTTCTTTCTTCCTATTTTGTCTTTCTATTTGTTTTTTTGTTTGCCTATTTGTTTGCTTTTTTGTTGTGCCTTGACTTAGTATTTTTGCATTCATTGGGTGATTCCTTATGCACTATACTTGATTTTATCTATATTCATACATCAAATTTATCATCATGTTTTTATCATTGGTGTATTGTTTTATATTGAATGTTAGATCATGTATCAATCTTTATGCATATTTTGGATACATCATCATGGTGTCGATCATGATGCATACCATCATGCACTACATAAAAATTCAACTCGATAAGTATTATAATAAATGAGGCCATTGTGCTCCTTTGAACCTAAAAACTTCTTAATATAATCCACATTCCCCAATACAGAGTAATTATAACATGTACAAATTTTAATCCAAACTATTTAGGAAGTGCATCTCCATATTAACAGGTTGTCTAAATTCATATTTCTTCTCTATAATAGCTTACTCTTACTCCATAATTTTGGATTTAGTATATAATCCCCATATTCTAATTTTTCATCATACTCTCATCATTCATCCAATGATTATAACTACATCTGGGAAAATCATTGTGTCTCATCCCACTTACAATTCCAATGATTATAACCATCTTTAGGCAGATCATTATGTATCATCCCACCCATAGAATCAATTATTATAACCACCTATGGTCAAATCATTATGTTCTAATCTAACTAGAAGTTAAGGATTATAGCTACCTATGGGCAAACCCTTATCATTTTCTACCCAATTGGGGCATGTTTTCATTATAATAATGCTTATAACCACCTTTGGGAAAACCATTATCTTGATCCATATAATTGAGGTATGTTTTTATATTGCCAATGATTATAACCACCTATGGAAAAATCATTATTTTTCCTTTTACTAATTATAACTATCTTTGGGCAAATTAGTGTCTTGTTACCGTTATCATTTTTTCAATGATTATAACTACCTTTGGGGAAATCAGCATCTTGTTAACCTTATCCTTTTTTAAATTATTATAACTACCTATGGGTAAATCATTATCTTTCTTGGTCCCACCTATGCCAATGATTATAATTACTTATGGGCAAATCATCTTGTTTGTCTGCCCAAAAGGGGTAGCTCACCATGCCATTGATTATAACTTATTGTGGGAAAATCAATCTTTTCCACCTCATTTTACCTTTTGGTCCCATCATTTTCCTTATTTCAGGGGATATATCACTGATCATCTTGTTGACCACTCCCTCAAGGGGGCATCAAAATCTCATTCATTATCATTTAGTTAGTAGGCATATAGGGTATTTTCATTTTTTGAGAAGATGTTATTATGTTTATAGCTTACACTCCTTCCCAAATAGGATCAAACTATAGACACACAAATATAACCACAACCATCTCCCAATTAAAACTTAGACTAATTCCTATCAACCATTGAAAAATAAGCTTAAGAATCATTGAATGCCATAAATTTACTTGCACATCATTCATCAAAACTTAAAATTATATTGAGACATTTCTAATTGAGGTATTATACCATATGCAACAATAACCTCTCATAGATTCATCTCTAATCATCTTGTGACATTACAACTATCAATTTAGCCTATGAAACTATTAAGTGGGGCACTTGCATACTTAATCAAATCTTGAAAGAGTAAAAAGTCTAATCAAAATCAATTAATAAACTAAACAAGATTAAATGTCTAGTTGAATTATCCATTTGAAATTAATGAATATCTAAAAAAATCCAAAATTTAAAATATCATAACCTTTCATCAATGCCTTTATGAGTTGTCAATCTCTTTGAAAATATCCTAAAATATCTAAATTGAGATCCAAGCCTAGTTATTACAAATAATAATTACTTGATAACTATTAACTCAATTGGAGTTAGTTTTAACTCACCTAAGTTTAGTTTGAACCCATTCCAAGCCTAAACTCAACCTTAACTGACCTTAGATTAGAATTAATTCTTAAGGCTATAAATAAAAAAGGCCATACCCCTTTATTTCTAAGTTTGGATATTGTAGAGTTATTATACATGATTTTCTCTATGAGACTCATACAAGTAGTGTTACCATGCCTAAATATTAAGCCAAGAAATATTAAATCCAAGGTACCTAAGAGATAAGTAGCCAAGAAACCTCCATTAATGAATAATTATTAATGCACAAGCTAAGCAAGCCATTAAACAAGTCATTTGGAGCTCCAAAAGATGCTAAAAGACCTATTTCTTATATGTTTTTATTATGCTTTCATCTTATTTTTATTACCTAATCTCATCCTAGTGTTTAGAATAGAGGTGTTAGTATTTTAGTGTGTTCATTTCATTTGTTTTATAAGATTAACACATGACTGACCTCCCCTATATTTCAAATTCCAAGTTCACATGTAGTACCTCTTTTAACATTTTAATTGTATTAAAATGTAGCATTGAATTTGAATATAAGTCATGTGTTAGATATATATAGTAGTGAAGCACATAAATAGGTATGTGCATGATATGTATTATGGTATAAGAGTAAAACTAAAAATAAAGCATGATATTAATCATGTCACCATAGTAAAAAGAAATGATAATACAATTAATGTGACACAATTTACATATAATGTCATACATAAGACCCAAAGGTCACATACAATAGAGATGTGAGTGTTTCATAAACACACAAGGCCAAGGACCACACGTAAATTTTATGAGAATACCATTCAAGCAAGAAAATTTATATATATCACACACAAGACCAAGGGAAACACATAATAATCAAGCAAGTCCTAACTTATCATGTAGTAAATTAATAAAAAAGTGTAGAGAAAATGTGACTAGTCTACATAAATCATGTGTATCCATGTCATTGTTAAAAAATAACATTTCCATGTAACATAATGTAAATTATGAGTGACTAAAAAAATTATATGATATGTAGCTCTGCATGGTATAAATGTTATGGATAGATACAACTTGTCAAAATGTTCACAAAGAATGAAGAGATGCCTAGAACTTAGTGTTTCTCTACGTTTTTGCTAACTACATTCAGAAGAAGAAGAAACTAAAGGTTAAGAGTCAGGGGTTTGACTGATACCCAGATTAATTTGCGCACCATATCCAAGTGTTGTAGGAGCTCCTCTTTGGTTGTGGAGGAAAACACCTATAGATAAGAATAAGACTTAAACAAACAAAATGTTAGAATAAGATATGGTGGACTACCAAGCTACACGCTCGGTCCCAAAAGCGTAAAGATCTGTAAGGGATAATAGTCCACTATTTAATGAAAAGAGTGTTGTAATAAAAAGAAATGATGAAAGACTAAGAAAGAGAAAATAGACAATGCATACCTATTCTCTATAATCAGTCTATCACAGTCACCAATGTTGGTAGTTCTGCCGATGTTAGTTGGTCAATGATGCCAATGTCAGTTATGCTGCCGATGTCGATAGGAGATGTTGTCGATGTTAGTTGAGGCAATGGGCTTTGGATGGGTCTCAGGTTATTTCTAGAATGGTCAGAGGGGTTTTCTGGAACTAGGAGGTTTATGTAAGGTTGCAGGCAGGTGACTATGGTCTAAAGAAGGGTTGAGGTAGAGGATAGGTGTGAAAAGAGGGTAAGAATAAGGAGAAGGCTTTTCAGCCTCTCCATAGAAGAAGTTGAGTCTAGTCTCTCAACAATACTTAGATATACCAAATGGAAACTAATTACTAATGTATTCTAAAAGATTAAAATAAGAGGAAAAATACTTAGCTCTATCTGGTAAATAACTAGAGGTATTAGAATGCTTATTCCTATTGTGGCTAATGTCGAGGTCCTCATACAATGTTTCAATCCAATCTGGAGTGACTTGTGCAGAGTTTCAGTAGCCAAGAGAGTGAAAGTCAAAGTCTAAAGCTTAGTCTCAAAGTGCATCGATATGTGAAGAGGCAGGGCCAACTCAAGGTTAGAGTCTAGCTTATGTAACCGACGTCGGTGATCCCACTGCATCGATCGACAGTTGATCGATGTCGATAGATAGAGAATGGGTAAAAGGGATATTTCTAGCCCTTTGTCCATTTCTCCATCTACCAAGTGCATTTGCCATGGAGAATGGTCAAAAGATGGGTTTATTAGGCATGAGAGTTAGTTAGAAGGTTAGGATGGAGTGAGAATAGGTTATGCTTTAGATAACCTAGTCTCAGGGTGACTCATAGGGTAAGAAATGGTCTTAGGGCGAGGTGTCTAGGTGAGGTGTCTAGGCGAGGTGTCCAAGTGAGGTGTCCAAGGTGAGGTGTCTAGGTGAGGTAATTAATTTAAGATAAGTAATTTATTTTAAATTAATAAAGTGTGTAAGTGTTTAGAAATGGACCAAGGAGGGGTTGACACAATATTGGTGTCTACATTTGCCCCTTTTTGTCTTGTGGTTTGTCTTGATGAACTGCAAGACAAAAATAGATGTGGGTTACCCCAGGTATGGGATAAGGTATTCCCCCTCAAAGTGGGGGTTGAGAGAAGGGAATCCAAAATTAGGTGCTGATTTGATAGGCAGTGGATGGGTA
This sequence comes from Torreya grandis, assembly GCA_037957365.1. Taxonomy (NCBI): domain Eukaryota; kingdom Viridiplantae; phylum Streptophyta; class Pinopsida; order Cupressales; family Taxaceae; genus Torreya; species Torreya grandis. The sequence goes on from JARHVA010000442.1 coordinate 3,457,741, forward strand.
AGGTGAGGTTAAAGTATGAATGCTGCAATAGTTGAGATTGTGCGTATACCACTTCACGTGATAGGTAGGTCAAATTGTCATAGGCAAGGTTGAGGAGCACTAAAATCAAAGTAATTGGTCCCCAACTTTTTAGTCATAGCTGATTGGGTTAAATGATCAAAGTTGTAGCTCCAATGGTCAAGGAGGACTAAAACCAAAATAACCGGTCCCCAGCTTATTAGTGGTAGCTGATTGGGTTAATCGATCAAAGTTGTAACTCCAATGGTCATCGTGTTCCAAGTATCCAAGCTAGGAAGTGCTCCTAGAAAACACAAAAATGTCACAAATATTGGGGATCAACTTGGTTGCGATCCAACAATACGTGTGAGGGTCATAATGTGGGGTGTGTATAATTTGCTAACTATTCGTGAGGTAGCATATATGCAATCAAAACAACCAAGGCAAAGTTGTCTCAAAAGTGGTCATGGTCTGAGGAGATAGTCATGATCTCCAAGGTCATTGGTCGAATTGGGTTGAGATATAAGTGATCTAAAGTGTTGTTTTTTGTGGGTAAGGAGATGTATTTGATCTCCAATGTGCCCCATGAAAGGTCTAGGTGACTTCTACAGTGTCAGGTCTAGTTGTTTGGTCATGATTTTAGACTAGTTTAGATAGTTGGTCCATTAGGTAAATGAACCAATGAATGGTCAAGCTAACCTTAGAAAACCCCATGTCAACTGAGTGTTGCCTACATAGCCCCTATTTTAAGGGCCTCAAGCCAATGTAGTTCTTCCCAAAAGGGAAGAAGAGAGTAGGTTATGGATTGGGTTTGACTAGGTTAGGTCATGGTTAAAGGTTATATGGTTGGTTCATCAGGTAGACGAATGAATGAATGGCCGAGCTAACCTTAGAAGACCCCATGTCAACTGAGTGTTTCCTACATATCCCATGTTTTAAGGGCCTCAGGCCAATGTAGTTCTCCCAAAAAGGGAAGATGGATTCAAAGAGGTCGATAGTTGGTTTGGTCATGTTAGTGTTTTTAGCATTTCCCATATGTTTGATGGTACAAGCTTGAAATGATGAGTGTATGATGATGTTATAGCCTTTTCCATATTGTGTGATGGTGTATGTTATAACATAGGTTATGTGGTTTTCCATCCTTAGCAATTTTCCATATTGGTGATGGTGTATGCTAAAAATGAAATGAGTGTATGATGATGTTACAGCCTTTTCCATATTGTGTGATGGTGTATGCTGTAACATAGGTTATGCGGTTTTTCATTCTTAACAATTTTCCATATTGGTGATGGATGTATGCTAAAAATGAAATGATTTTATTTATGCTTAAGCACTTTCCCATATTGGTGATGGTATATGCTTAACATAAATTGTGTTTGGTTGTTAGTTTCCATGTGTATTATTTTCCATAGAAACTAATGTGAATGGTCTATAATAATTTATATAACACAAATTGGTATTTGTATTAAATAAATCATGAGGTTATGTTAGTGGTTGAAAAATGTTTTAGTTTGGTTGGGTTGGGTTGGGTTTGGTTTGGCTATGTTTGGTTTGGTTGGGTGTATGTGATGAAGGTGTGTAAGAAGTGAAAGGCGCATTGTTCTTTCATTGACAAGGACCATAATGATAGCATAGATAGGGTTTTTGAAAACAAAAGCCCTATTTATGCATTACGTCATTGACCATTGATTAGTGTTAGAGAAGTACTCAAATCACTTGACATTAAGTGAGCTCAAAATTCCTTGAGTATGTTGGGGTAATAGATGTGATTATGTGAGATGTGAAGATAGTGTAACCCTTTTTAGCAGGGATAACTTTGCCCCTTTTATAGGTGACCCTGAGAATGACTATAGGAAAGTCCATGACTTAATAGTTTGTCAGTCATTTTTTTTTTTGGTAGACTAATCAATGCAGGAAGTTTACTTGGGGATGTTGTCTTGTTTTGTGGTCATGTGAAGCTGATCAATGTGGGCAGCTTCTGAGAGGGTGCTATATATGTATCAAAATTTGCGCATAGCCATCCTTCGAGGGAGTGGTCTATGTTTTGCTTTGTATGTTGATGTCTTTGAATAGCTGTCCATCAAGGGAGCAGTCTACTAATTATAGCAATAATGTAGTTTTCCTTCAAGGGAGCAATCTACATTTATAGTTTATGACCTTTGAATATTTTGTTAGGCATTCCAATTTTATGTTTGTTTTGTTGACTAAACTTTTAGTCATGGACTATACTATAGAGGTTTAGGGGTTTCCATTTTATTAGGATAAAACATTCATGCTTTACAAAAGGGTTGACTAATGTTTATAGGGAAAAAGGGTTGAAAGGAATAGGAATGAGGATGATAGGGGTTGTTCAAGGGATGAGCTCAAGTTAAACATCAAGTGAATGATTACTTGGTTAACAGAATGGTCACAGATGTAAGGCATTAAGGGGCTCAAGTTCTGGCCAGCCTTCGAAAGAAGATAGATGATAAGTCCCTAATCCATACTTGTGCATAATGATATAAGGTCCGAGCCAATTAGGAGCAAACTTGCCGCATTTGCTTCTTTCCATATTGGTCACGTGTGGGTGTTCTTTAAGGACGAGATCTCTAATTTTGAAATCTCGCTCTTTTAGATTTTTGTTGTAGGCATGATTGATGAGATCTTGGTAGATATGGAGATGATTAAGAGGTTGGTTGATGCTTGGTTGAGGTCACGATAGTTAGTACAAAGTCAAATTCCCCCAGTTGTTTTTGTGACAGGGACAATGTTTGACATCCATTGCGGATAATCAATGAGTTGGATAAATGAGATGGAGAGAAGATGTTGAAGCTCCTCTTTGACAAGGAGTGTGATGTTAGGATGCATCCTGTGAATCTTTTACCTGATAGGCTTAGTTGGAGAAGGTGAGATCTTGATCTTCCAGCTTGTAGGCAGGAATCTCAAAATCACTAAAGGTGATGGCGGTAATGGTTGGTAATAATTTGACTAAAGTAGCTAGTGGTTGGAGGTCTTCAGGTTGGACCTCCACTGCCTATAAAGCTTTGATTAAGGCTTGGAAATGTTGTGGAGAGCTTTGAATTAGGTCATACAAAGACATCTTCACAGGAGTTTGGTGAAGTTGTTTCACCATGGAGTCACGAATTGCCCCAGAATGTTAAGGTGTGGAGCCTAAAAGCTTCACCAAAGGAGCGCATTTTAACAGTTGCAAGTTTACATAGTCACCGGCATCGATCAGGAGTGACTAACATCAGTCAGGAGTAGTTCAAGAGACACTGGCATCGGCAGGGATCGACCGACGTCAGTCACAGGCAAGCAGGCAGGAACTGGCATCAGTTACCTGTGCGTCTAGAGAGCTATTTATGTGGATAGAATCGAGTGTTTGCATGATGAGATTAAGTTGTAGTCTTAAGTCCGCATCTCTATTATTAGAAAGACTATTTTTAGAGCCCTTGTTCAAGAGGCTTAACTATTGGTTGTAAGTGCATGCTCAAGTTTCCTAATTCTATATGTAGGAAAGATCTCCTTAGCTTATTGTAGTAGTTCATTGTATGTGAATGTTGAAGAACAGTACAAAATTGTATAGGTGAATCAATCCAAGTTGTTGGAGTTGATTGTACTTGAGAGAGAGAGAGAGCTCTTGAGGGAAAGAGATCTAGAGAGAGATCTGTACATCTGAGAGAGGTGTGGAAGAAAGAAGTTTCTTCAATTGTATTCCTTCTGTAAAGAGTTTAATACAAGTTTTTAGGGTGGTTTCTTATATCTCTTGTTCTTTGCTATTTATCATTCTAGTTACTTATCTATCTGATTTAATTCTACATTTTATTGCTTTCATAAGTGTAATCAAATTGTTGGTTGATCCCCAACAAGTGGTATCAAAGCTTGGTTGCAGGCTTTAGAGATTGATACCGACAAGTGGTATCAGAGCCTTGGTTGTAGGTTTTAGAGCTTGATATCCACAAGTGGTATCAGAGCTCAGGTTCACTAATAGTTGGTTCAGATCTGTGTAGTGTGTATTGATTACAGGTTGCTCACAAGGGTTTTTGCAGGGATTTTTGTTTGAGTGGGAGAAGCAATGGCAGAAGAAAGTAAACTAAGAATGGAGAAGTTCAATGGAAAAAATTATCAACATTGGAGAATGCAGATAGAGGACTATCTGTATCAAAAAGATCTATACTTACCATTAGGTGGGATTGCAAAGAAGCCCACAGACATGGATGATGAAGAATGGGAAGTTCTTGATAGAAAGGCTCTGGGGTCTATAAGACTGAGTCTAGCATCTACTGTGATATCTACTTTATCACAAGCAAAGTCTATGGTAGAGTTGATGACTACTTTAGCAAATTTGTATGAAAAACCCTCAGCTTCTAATAAGGTATATCTTATGAAGCAGTTATTTAATTTGCATATGCAGGAAGGTGGATCTGTATCTAATCACCTGAATGATTTCCATGGAATTGTAAATCAATTAAGTGCAATCAATATTGTGTTTGATGATGAAATAAAAGCTCTTTTAATATTATGTTCTTTGCCTGAAAGCTGGCATAGCTTGGTAATGGCAGTTTCTAATACTGCATCTACTTCGAATATTTTAAAAGTAGAGGATGTTGTTAGTGTTATCTTGAATGAGGAAATTCACAGGAAAAGCACAGAGGAAACATCAGGGAACTCTATAAGTTTTGAGAGTAGGGGAAGGAAAAAAGAGAAGAGCAAGAGGAGATCAAGATCTAAGTCTAAGGTGAGAGGTAAATCCAAATCCAAAAATGGCAGGAAGCCACAATGCTGGAATTGTGGAAAGATGGGGCACATAAGCAGAGATTGTTGGTCAAAGCCTAAGGAGGACAATCAGCATGAAGGAAAGGAAGAAGCAAAGGTTGCAGGTATTGCACAAGATGCTTTAATATTTTCTTTGCATAATAATATAGAATCTTGGGTATTATATTCTGGTGCATCTTTTCATGCTACCCCCAATAGAGAATATTTCAGTGACTATATCTATGGAGATTTTGGAATAGTGTATCTAGGGGATGATGAGCCTTGTAAAATTATTGGCAAAGGTAAAGTGCAGCTGAAAATGTAGAATGGCAACACATGGGTGTTGAGAGATGTTATGCATGTTCCTAGCTTGAAGAGGAATTTGATTTCTGTAGGAAAGTTAGGGGATGAGCATTGTACAATAACTCTCACAACTGAATCTTGGAAGGTGACCAAGGGTGCACTTGTTACGGCCAAAGGTAAGAGAGTTGGTACTCTCTATTTATGTAATTGTGTTACTAACAATTCTCCTTCTGTATTATCTATTTCAGATGTGGATGCTAAATTGTGGCACTCAAGGCTTGGCCACATGAGTGAGAAGGGGATGTCAATTCTTAAGTCTAGAGGTAAGCTTTCAGATTTGAAAAGCATAGATCTGGAATTTTGTGAGCATTGTGTGTTTGGAAAATAGAAGAGGGTGAGTTTTCTCAAGACTGGGTCAACAAAGAAGAGGCATAAGTTGCAGCTTGTTTACACAGACGTGTGGGGACCGGCTCAAGTTGCTTCTATTGGAGGATCACAGTACTATGTTACGTTCATAGATGATGCTACAAGAAAGGTATGGATCTATTGTATTAAGAATAAATTTGATGTATTTGAGACTTTTAAGATTTGGAAAGCTATGGTTGAGAATGAAATAGGCAAAAGATTGAAGTGCCTAAGATCTGACAATGGTGGTGAGTTCTACAGCTATAAGTTTAGAGATTATTGTTATATGCATGGAATCCGCAGGCAAAGGATGGTTCCAAGGACACCTCAGCAGAATGGAATTGCTGAAAGGATGAACAGAATAATAATGGAGCATGGAAGGTGTATGAGATTGCATGTTGGTTTCCCCTTAGAGTTTCGGGCAGAAGCTGTTGACACTATAGTGTACTTGATTAACAAAGGACCCTCTACAGCACTGGATGGTGGAATTCCAGAAGAGGCATGGACAGGTAAAAAGGTAGATCTTTCATATCTCAAAGTTTTTGGTTGTGAAGCCTTTGTACACATAGATAAGGAAAATAGAAAGAAGTTGGATGCTAAGTCTATGAGGTGCACATTTATTGGCTATGGCTCAGATGATTTTGGTTTTAGATTTTAGAATTTAAGAACTAACAAGATAATTAAGAGCCGTGATGTTGTTTTCAATGAAAAAGTGATGTATAGTGATTAGCTGAAGAAGCTAAATCAATCTGGGCAGAGCAATGGTGAATTGGATGAGGTGATGGTCCAAAATGAGCTCGTGAGAAAAAGAAATAATCACTTGCAAGAAAACACAGAGACCAACGTCGACAGGGTAAGAACCGACGTCGGTAGAATAGAAACTGATGTCGGCAATACAAGGACCGATGTCAGTAGGACAGGAACCAACATCGGTCAGGAAGAACCGGCGTTGACCAATAATAGGTCTGGAGGTGACTGAGGTCGGTCACTGTCAGAGAATTTGGGCAGACAGCGTGTTGTGGATGAGTCTCAGACACCCATCAGGAGGTCAGAAAGGGTAAGTAAGCCTCCAATTAGATATTCCCCTTCATTATTCTATTTATTGCTAACTGATGGTGGAGAACCAGAGAGTTTTGAAGAAGCATTACAGGTGGAGTCCAAGAGTCAGTGGGAGTGTGGCATGGTTGAGGAGATGGAGTCCCTAAGAGAGAACCAAACATGGGATTTGGTTGAGTTACCAGCTGGTAAGAGGACATTGAAGAACAGATGGACCTATAGGTTGAAGGAAGGTGAGAATGGATAGATGAGATATAAGGCCAGGTTGGTAGTGAAAGGATTTACACAAAAGCCAGGTATTGATTTTGGTGAGATTTTTTCTCCTGTTGTTAAAATGACTTCTATACGGGTTGTATTGTCTTTGGTTGCTATTGAGGATTTGCATCTTGAGTAGCTAGATGTTAAGATAGCATTTCTTCATGGAGATTTGGATGAGGAAATATACATAGAATAGCCGAAAGAATTTGAGGTCAAAGGTAAGGAGAAGTTAGTGTGTATATTGAAGAAAAGCTTGTATGGCCTCAAGCAAGCTCCTAAATAGTGGTATTTGAAATTTGACAGATTTATGACTGAGCATGGCTACAGTAGGTGTCAATCTGACTATTGTGTGTATTTTAAGAGATTGGATAATGGTAGATATATTATTTTGTTGTTTTATGTAGATGATATGCTAGTTGAAGGATCACACATGCAGGATATCTCTATGCTTAAGGTGAAATTAGCTCACACATTTGCCATGAAGGATTTGGGAGCAGCAAAGAAAATCCTTGGCATGAGCATCAAAAGAGACAGGAAAAATCACAGGTTGATTTTGTCTCAAGAGGATTATGTGGACAAGGTGTTGAAACAGTTCAATATGCAGGATGTTAAACCGGTAAGCACACCTTTGGCTGGACATTTTAAGTTGAGTAAAGAACAATGTCCTAATTCACATGATGAGGTAGAGTACATGAGTAAAGTTCCATATTCTTCAGCAGTAGGGAGTTTAATGTATGCAATGGTGTGTACTAGACCGGATATTGCCCAAGCAGTGGGAGTTGTAAGTAAGTATATGGCCAATCCAAGAAAGGAGCACTGGAAAGCAGTTCAGTAGATCCTTAGATATCTGAGAGGAACCAACAGTAGGCATTTGTGCTATGGAGGTTCAGATACTTCTCTACATGGTTATGTAGATTCAGATATGGTAGGTGATTTGGATGGTAGGAGGAGCACCACAGGATATGTTTTCACTATTGGTAGAATGGCGGTTAGCTAGATATCAAAGTTGCAGAAGGTTGTTGCCTTGTCAACTACAGAAGCAGAGTATATTTCAGCCACAGAGGCTAGCAAAGAGATGATATGGATGACATGGTTCATGAAAGAGCTTGGAAAGGAGCAAGAGAGTTGCAAACTATACAGTGATAGTCAGAGTGCCATTCATTTGGCTAAGAATTCAACTTTTCATTCAAGAACAAAGCATATACAGCTTAGGTACCACTTCATAAGACAGGTATTGGAGGATGGTGAGTTGAAGCTGGAGGAGATCCATACAGATAAGAATCCTATTGATATGTTAACCAAGCCAGTTACAAAGGAGAAGTTAAATCTTCATTCAACTTCTGTTGGTCTTCATGATTGAGCTGAAGATAGAGGAGCTAGAAGATGTTGCTGTACAGGTATTGGTGTAGCTGTTTATCTCCAAGTGGGAGATTGTTAAGGTGTGGAGCCTAAAAGCTTCACCAAAGGAGTGCATTTTAATAGTTGTAGGTTTACACAATCATCGGTGTTGGTCAGGAGTGACCGACGTCAGTCAAGAGCAGTTTAAGAGACGCTGGCATCGGCAGGGATCGGCCGACGTCGGTCACAGGCAAGTAGGCAAGAACTAGCGTCGATTACCTGTGCGTCCAGAGAGCTATTTTTATGGATAGAACCGAGTGTTTGCATGATGAGATTAAGTTGTATTCTTAATTTTGTGTCTCTATTATTAGCAAGACTATTTTTGGAGCCCTTGTTCAAGAGGCTTAACTATTGGTTGTAAGTGCATGCTCAAGTTTCCTAATTCTATATGTAGGAAAGATCTTCTTAGCTTATTGTAGTAGTTCATTGTATGTGAATGTTGAAGAACTGTACATAATTGTATAGGTGAATCAATCTAGGTTGTTGGATTTGATTATACTTGAGAGAGAGAGAGCTCTTGAGGGAAAGAGATCTAGAGAGATATTTGTACATCTGAGAGAGGTGTGGAAGAAAGAAGTTTCTTCAATTGTATTCCTTCTGTAAAGATTTTAATACAAGTTTTTAGGGTGGTTTCTTGTATCTCTTGTTCTTTGCTATTTATCATTCTAGTTACTTATCTATCTGATTTAATTCTGCGGTTTATTGATTTCATAAGTGTAATCAAATTGTTGGTTGATCCCCAACATAGAAGATGTTGGTTGAGATGTGCCCAAGATAGGAATCTTGGGTTTTGGTGGTTGAGAAGGCTTGGCAAATGGATATGTCCAAGGAATAGAGACTCACTCTTTTCCTTTATCCTTTAGAGTTTGAGACCTGGGGGCCACATTAATGGTGTTGATTTTGAATATAGGGGGAAAAGGTCGTAGAGGGACCATAGTCTGATGATGGGATCCTGATGAAGGTGAGGAGGTTTGGGAGGCATGGGATGGTGTCAGTAGTTTGTCAAAGGGGTCCTTAATGAGAAGGGTGCCCTTTTTCAGGTGTTGGTAGATGACAAATTTAAGAGCACAACAATGTTCAATATCATGCCCAAGTGTGTGATGATATGCACAGATTTTAGTGTCATCGAACCAACATGGTTTTGATTTGAAAGCTTGGTATGGCTTAATGGGTGGGAGAATGATGCTAAAAGACTACAATAATTGGCACAACAGTGAAGCATAAGATCCCACTAATGGGTATGTGCTCATTTTTGTAGTAGGGGTTGACAACTTCTATTTAGGAGTTATAGGAGGAGTTTTTCATACCACATTTTTAGTTGGTGGTGTGGCCACATGCGTAGATGGCACTTTTTTGGTGAGAGGTGCCAAATTTTTTGGAGGAAGTATGTTTTTGACAGGTAGATGGAGTAATGGAGGCAATTTGTTTTTGTAAGGTGTTGGAGTAGGGAGTGCTCCTATTAAAGTAGATGGATGTGGACCCAAGATAGAGGGAAATGGTGAAGGTGGGGGAGGAATTCTCTGATGCAGTTTAGTAGCCTTCTTTAGTTTAGTGCGAGGACTACTATTGTGTGGGGTGAGGTTCAAATCTACCTTCACTTGTGGGTGAGTGAGGTTTGATACAGGGTGAACACTGAGAGATTTAACCTATTTTGGCATGGTGGACACCTGTGAGAGTTTGGGTTCTGACATGGAATGCTGAGCTTCTGATGATTTAGAGGTGGGAACCCAATCCTCATCAGAGATTTTGGGGTGAATTGTCACAGAAGGATTGGTAGTATAAGGCAAAGTAGGATATGTAAGATAAGGAGCCTTAAGTCACTCCCATAGTGCCTCATGTTTTAGGTTCTTAGAATGGATAAATCCTAAGTTTTTTGCCAATCAAGAGAAAGGTTTAGGTGACATCACACAAGGTCTTACAGTCAGTCTTTTAGAGGATTTGAGTGATTGTGAGAGCGGAAATGTGTTGGACACAGTGATCTCAGGCCAAAGGTGAGATAAAACCGTCACCAAATTTTCTTTGGCTGAAGTGGGTGAGACGGCAAGTTCTTCTCTCGATGGAGAAGGAATTAGAGAATTTGGCTCTTCGAGAGGATAGAGGGCAAGGATGATCATGCCTTCCACATGTGGTCTAGGAGTGTGGAAAGTATGATCCTCCATTGGTAATAGGAAGGATGAGGGTGGGGCTAGTGGCATTGGTATCATCAAAGCATCCTCCAATATATGAGAGGTCAAAGTAGACTCTCCTACATGTAAAAAGGGGGAGGATGGAGGACTATCTTCCATCTATGGAGGACAAATAGGAGAAGAAGGTTCTTCTACCTGTGGTGGAGAAATAGGTTGACTAACCTCTTCAGACTGTGGGAGAGGTTGGTTAGGAATAAAAGTAGAAACCATGTCGACCATGCATATATTGCATCTTGGGGATCATCAGCCATGGTCTAAATATTATTTTGACTTGGGGGATGGTTAGGGAATGGTTTCCTAAATATATCTATGTTTTGGTTAGCTGGCGCATTTGGGTTATCCAAAACAAGATCTCCTTTGACTAACATGTCCTGAATAATGTTTTTGAGGGTTTTGCAATTGTTTGTGTCATTACCCTTGACACGATGATAATTACAAAAGTAATTTTCCCTATACCATGCAGGGATGGCTCATGAGGGATCAAATTGGGGTGGTGGTCAAATTTGAGGGAGGTTGAGGACTCCTTATTTCACTAATTTATCCAACATGGAAGCGTATGATTCTCCTATTGGAGTGTATTGACATTGTACATATCGTTGTTGGAATTGTCTTATGACGCTTTGTGATGTGGAGGGCTCAGATTGGTTAGTTGTGGTAGAAGATGATGATCTAAGTACCATAGCATTTGTCAATCCCTTAGACTTGGAATGGGAAGAAGAAGATTTGGAAGAAGGGTCATTGGATTTTGCGTTAGTATTTTTACTATGCAATTTGACTCTATCTTCTTTGACAACACAGAGTTCAAGCTTTCGGGCCATGGTGAAAGCTTCATCAAATGTGTGGAATGTTTGAACCCGCAAAGTGGATGAGATGTGCTTGGCACATGCTCTTGAAAAGAACTCAATGAGCTCAGGTTGAGGTAATGAAAAGGAGAGTTTGTTGATTAAACCTCTCCAACAAGTAACGAAGTCAGTTATTGATTCATCATCAAATTGTCTAATAGAATATAGGTCTATGATGGAGACTTTTTTAGTGATATTGATTTAAAAGTGGTCGAGGAATAGCTGAGCTAGTTGAGTGAAGGTAAAGAGAGAGTGACTAGTAATAGAACTATACCAATCAAGGGTAGTGCCAAAAGGTGACATGGGAAATGTGCAAAGTAATAACACATCATCATGCGCTATGAGGTAACAAGTGTGTCTAAATGCTCACAAATGTTGTTGTGGGTCCTCTTTACTCTGAAAGCAAGTAAATTTTGGGAGTTCCCACTGGCTAGGGTATGGTCGAATAGGCATTGAAGGGTTGATAGGTTCATTACATATTTTTTCATATGAAAGAACACTCCTTGAACTTGAAATGGATGTCTCAAGGTTAGACATCTTATCCATCAGCATCTTAATTAGATTGGTAGATGGATTGGCTTGAGGGGCACCCTCTAAGTTATAGGGTACCTAGAAGGTGTTGGGAGGGGTGTATGATGTACTTGGTTGCATTTGTGTAGGTGCAACATATTGGTAGTTCATCATAGGGACTGAGGTTGAGGCTAAAGGGGCTTGTGCTATAAAGTTAGAGGGCAAAACTTGACTAGATGCCACAAAGGGTGGTTGAATGGTGGTGAGGCTAGTTAAAGGATGAGTAGCCACTCTCATGTTTATAGGCATAAGAGTGGGTGGGATAGAGACAATCAAGTTCTATAAAGGTGTCGAACTTGGTTGAATTGTTTATGGTTGAGGGGGTATGGAAACCCCAATGGAGGTAGGTCCAGAAATAGAAGGAGAGGCCAAATCTTGAACATTGGCCATGGTTGGGTTATTGGTTGAGGCAATTGATTGAGTGACCATGGGTTGGGTAGTAGAGGTTGTTGATATTATTGTCATTTCAACCAAGGAAGTTAGCATCCCATAAACAGGATTACCTGAAGGATCTCACGTTTCGCTTCTAGTGAGATAGTGTTGGAGAGCCTTGATGTTGAGGTCAAGGAATCTCCCAAATTCTTGATCCCCTTCGGGAATAATAGGAGGTCAATTTGGGGTAGGTTGGATAGGAGTACACTCAGTGTCTGATGTATACTCCATTAGATGACTTGGTATGAAGGGCGAAGGTGGGAGTGGCTATTGACTCGCATGGTCAATAAGAGATTTGGCTTGACTACGTGTCAGAACCATTCAAGGCAAAATGGGTTCAGGTTCCAAAAATTGTGTGTTTCAGTTTTAGAAAACCAAAATTTGTGTTTAACAGCAAGAAAGTTGGGTTTTAATCTTGTTGTTTGGGATGAAAATTTGTTGACAGTGACCGACATCGATGGAAAAATTGATGTTGGTGAAGATATGTTGCTGATGTCAGTCAGATAACTGATGTCGGTGAATATTTGTTGCCATCGTCAGTGGAAAAGCTGATGTTGGTTTCTGTGTAATTCTAGAAACACACAAAACTAATAGTTTTTGAAGGAAGGAGAAATTTTGAGTTATTTTTGGACTTCATAATGATGCAACCTTACCAGCTCAAATAATCAGATAAAAATAGCAGAAAAGATGATTTGGCAAGCAACCTCTAAAACGTTAAATTCCTAGGAATAAATTTTAGAGTTGTGGTGGCTTATCCCTTAGAAAAATGTGTTTGGGAATTGGGCTTGTAGAACAGGTCCTAGAGAGGAAGTCTATGGATGGTTTCAGGTTAGTTATGGTGCTCAAAAATCTGTGTTAGGTTTAGTACATGGCCTGGTGCTGGGGCTTGCTCCCTTCACTTCATGAACCCAGATCCGAGCTGGGCTACTTAGCCAATATATATTTTGCCTATAGTTTATACTCTATCAGAGAACAAAGTGGGTCCTCCCCTTGGTAGTGAAGTCCAAGTAGGATCACCAGGAAGGGTAAGGTATCTACTAGGTGATGAAATCCTAGACGGGCCTTGTCTCAAGTATGTTTAAATGTTTAATTTGATGTGCTTGTGGTCTGGTTGTGTAACATTTGTGCACTACGATTTATTCATAATGTTTTTTTTAATTACTAAGTGAGTAGGCTAAGTATACATTTAAGCAAGAATGAAATGCAATAGTTTTTTTTTAAAACCCAAATTGAAATGTTTTGTTCAGATGCAAACAAGTGGAGAAAAGGTTAAGAGTATGAGTTTTCACTACTCTAAGATGTAGGTAAGAAGTGACAAGAAGAAAAAGAAGGATATTATTTTTAACTTTTGCTAATGGTTTCTTTTCAAAATAAAGAGATAGAAGAAGGATGCAAGAAGAGAATATTTTCCTAATGCATCTATATGAAAGTTTGCTTTTTAGAAGAATGAACCCAAGGAAAACTCCAGGGGTCCCACCGAGCGTGCCAGAATGTTTCTCTTTTTTTTTGCTAATTACATTTAGAAGAAGAAGAAACTAAAGGTTAAGAGTCAGGGGTTTGACTGATACCCAAATTAATTTTTGCATCGTATCCAAGCATTATAGGAGCTCCTCTTTGGCTGTGGAGGAAAACACCTGTAGATAAGAATAAGACTTAAACAAAGAAAATGTTAGAATAAGATATGGTGTATTTCCAAGCTACACGCTCAGTCTCGAAAGAGTAAAGCTCTGTAAGGGATGACATTCCACTATTTAATGAAAAGAGTGTTGTAATAAAAAGAAATGATGAAAGACTAAGAAAGAGAAAGTAGACAATGCATACATGTTCTCTACAATCAGTCTGTCACAATTGCCGACGTTGACAGTTTTGTCGATGTCAGTTGGTCAATGATGCTGATGTCGATTATGCTACTGATGTCGGTAGGAGATGTTGTTGATGTCAGTCAGGGCAATGGGCTTTGGACGGGTCTCAGGTTATTTCTAGAATGGTCAGAGGGGTTTTTTGGAACTAGGAGGTTTATACAGGGTTACAGGCAGATGACTATGGTCTGAAGAAGGGTTGAGGTAGAGGATAGGTGTGAAAAGAGGGTAAGGATAAGGGGAAGGCTTTTTAGCCTCTCCATGGAAGAAGTCGGGTCTGGTCTCTCAATAGTACTTAGATATACCAAATGGAAACTAATTACTAACATATTCTAAAAGACTAAAATGAGAGGCAGAATACTTAGCTCTATGTGGTAAAGAACTAGAGGTGTTAGAACACTTATTCCTATTGTGGCTGATGTCAAGGTCCTCATACAATGTTTCAATCCAATCTGGAGTGACTTGTGCAGAGTTTTAGTAGCTAGGAGAGTGAAATTCAAAGTCTGAAGCTTAGTCTCAGAGTGTGTGCATTGATATGTGAAGAGGCAAGGCCAACTCAAGGTTAGAGTCTAGCTTATGTAACCAATGTCAGTGATCCCATCAGTGTCAAGTAATAGTTAACCAATGTCGGTGGATAGAGAATGGGTAAAAGGGCTATTTTTAGCCCTTCATCCATTTCTCCATCCGCCAAGTGCATTTGCCATTGGAGAATGGTCAAAAGATGGGTTTATTAGGCATGAGAGTTAGTTAGGAGGTTAGGATGGAGTGAGAATAGGTCATGCTTTAGATGACCTAGTCTTAGGGTGACTCTTAGGGTAAGAAATGGTCTTAGGGCGAGGTGTCTAGGTGAGGTGTCTAGGCGAGGTGTCTAGGTGAGGTGTCTAGGTGAGGTCATTAATTTAAGATAAGTAATTTATTTTAAATTAATAAAGTGTGTAAGTGTTTAGAAATGGACCAAGAGGGGGGGGCGGGGTTGACACAATATTAGTGTCTACACTTAGCATGGATGTTGTGTAATAAAGGAAGCCCAACATCAAAAACCATATAGTAGTATTTCATGTATCACACTTAAATACCTTCTATAAAAACATTGTATATTAAAAACTAAAATATGTTAGCTATAAAAAATGTAAAGAAGTAAGCTAACAACATTTGAAAATGTTTTTTAAGTCTTGATTTTGAAGTTTTTAAAAGTATTTTGATTTTTTATATTTTTGACAATAAATGAATGTTTTTGAAATTTTTAAATAATTGAAAAGGTTCTAAGAAGCAAGGCTGTGAAAATAGTGAAAAAGGGACGGATTCAAACAATCTTCAATAAGGGGATAAAGCATAATATTATAATAAGGTATAAAATCCATGTGCCCTAAATGTATGTGTAAAAAAGAAACATATAAATGTAGATAAGGATGTTCATGCCCCCAATGGTAAATAATATATGTGTGTTTATGGAGAATGTAGGAGTGTGTGTGTGTGTGTGTGTGTGTGTGTGTGTGTGTGTGTGTGTGTGTGTGTGTGTGTGTGTGTGTGTGTGTGTGTGTGTGTGTGTGTGTGTGTGTGTGTGTGTGTGTGTGTGTGTGTGTGTGTGTGTGTGTGTGAGAGAGAGAGAGAGAGAGAGATCATGTAAGTGAAAATGAAATCCATAACATGATAGGTGTGTAATAGTAAGTAGTAATGAGCATTGAAATCATTTACAAGGCAATTATGTTGGATTATTTGAATTAGTTTGAAAATCAAGAGAGCAAGTGCCAAAAGTGAAAAAAATTCATGGTATAGAAGAATGCTTGGAATATGGAAATAAGAAGTAGCAATGAATTAAAATAAAATAAATTATTTATAAAGGATAATATAAATAGCTAACCACTTATATCTAAAATGGGAGTCATATTACATAATTTATAGCATGAAAGGAAGGAATGACTTCCTATGAAGAGGAAGTTATAAATGTAGATTCCTATGAATCTAAATATGAGTCATGTGATTTCAAATGACCATATAAATCACTACTCATATGCCCATGTAGACCTATATCCTCATTTATAATTGAAGAAAATGTAACATGTACATATGGTGAAGCTTTCTGAATAATCTATGGTGCCTTAGGAGATGAATACCTCTTTTTATGTACCACTTTCTATTTAGTAGATTACAACATGCTCTTTAGAAGTAACTAATTATGCTCATGTTTTTTTTATCATGCTTAAAATTATATGGAGATATTTATCATGTAATATTCTCATGGGTGCCTATATCATACTCATAAATACATGGAGAAACTAATTTTGTAATATGCTCTTGAATATTTATTTAGACTATTTCATTACCATGTTGCTCAATGTTTGTGCCTTCCAACTATTATGGATGAGGGTTAAATATCATTAATTATAAAGTATAATCATATTGGATTCCTATAATTTTAACCACTTGATTATCATGACTATATTTAAGACATTTATGCACTATAAAAGGTACTATTTTAACCTTTTGTATCCAAGGCTGTACTAATATCATATCAAAGACCCATGTGTTTGGTATAACTAAGAATGGAGTTATAATTATGAGAGGTCCCACTTGTAAAGGTAGTATTATATTCCCAAGTATATCCATCACATGACCATAAAATGATTTGATATATATATATATATATATATATATATATCATGTAAATCTTGCTTTGTATAACAAAGAGAGTAGATGAGTGTTACGGTGCACACATTTTTTATTAATCTATTAGCTATCTTGACACTATGTATGTATTTTTTGTCAACATATAATAAAATAAATAGTGCATATCCATCTAAATCATTATATCAATAATTTCATATTCATCAAATGTAATCATATGAATAAATTTTGTGTTATCACTCAGAAGTGCACCCTTCCATAACGTGTTCCTATTATCACTCCTATTGATACAATATAACTCTCCAAGGTTTGGTAAATTATATTAGAGATAATATACATACTAACAGCTTTTTACCTTTGGTAAACTTACCTAATTCTCTTTAAACTATCTAATTATGTTTTATTTTAATTGGGAAAAGGGTAGAAGGAGCAATGTTAAAGCTGAAAAAGGAAATGAAAATTAAAAATTGCGGTGATGCACCAATGTTATGGTCAATTATACCTATAATTTACACACTTTAAATATAAATAAATTTTACACATTCACTTCATCTTCATATAATGACTCTTACATCATTATTTCACACAGAGGTCTAGACAAACACTCACATTAGCTTGGAAGGAATGAACAATGATTGAATTCACTTTCATATTAGGTAGAAATTAGACTTATAAACTTTATATTACATACAATAGTTCTTATTTTTTTAATAAATATGAGATAATTATACATAAACATAACAAAATTAGTCATTCACTAAGTTACATCAATGAACATTAAGAACACACTTCATGAACAACTTAAAAATTGAGGAAAAATCAACTCTTTATTACTTCAAAGGTGAGGTATTAAAAATTTTGGTATATATTATGTAATTTAAAGGCATAATATCATAATAATCATTCAAAAATTAATGTACATATAGAAAGGAAGAAAAGAGAGAGAAGACAAGAAGCCCTAAACTAGATGAGTCAACATGTTAACTCCACTTCATTCTTGGTTCAACTAAAACTTAACTCAATCTTCAAATCCAACATCAAACTTCCTAATTAACACATATTATATTTTTCATTTCAAAATATTTCTTTTAAAATGGCATAGTATGAGAAAGAGATAAGTTTGAATGTGTTTGGAAAAGTCAAAGTTCCTTGCATGCATCTCGGTTGAGTCTTGAGTTAATTCCCTTTGATTTTGAAAATTGTATTAATCTATTTTTATATTCAATTAAATCATTTTTATATTTAATTCATATTTAATTTTTAATTTAGATACCTTTATTTCATCTTGGATTTTGACTTGACTTATCTTGACTTGTAACTTGGAGTTTGACTTTGAGTTATCTTGACTTGCATCTTACATGCATGTTTAACTTCTTGACTTCACTAAAATTAGTCTAAGTGGGGTGTAGTAGGAGAGATATTAAATTTTTATTATTAAATTATTATATTTAATTAAAATAGGTCCTAAAATCTTAACCAATACTTCCACTCAACTTCTCCACTCTTGCACGTTTCAAACTCCACCTTTCTAAGGCTAATTGAAGGCTTACTCTATTTAAGTTAACCTTGTTTTAAATTAGTCCAAATGGTAGGTGAATTAGAGAGAGAAATAATAATTTTTATTTTATTTAATTATTCATAAAATATCTCTTTTAATAGTTTATTTTATCATTATAATAACAACTCTACATACTGATTTTTCTGGTTATGCCCATCTTCTCTGGTTTTGGCAAGCTTCTTTAATGCACCATGAGAACTTGGAACTTGATGAATTTTAATTATTTTCTCATTAAAGGAGTATAAATATTATTTTAACATCATAAACATGTTATCATATACCTTGAATAAAAAATTTATCTCCAAACTCCATATACAACTCCAAAAAATATCATTTTGTGCTCTCTTGAGCTCTCTAGGCCTCAAGAAATCCTAATTTGGATTAATAGGTAAAAAATGAGTTTAAATACTCATAAAAACTCCTAATATTATTATTATATATGTATAAATGTTTAAAACTTGGAAAAAAATCTCCTCACCAAACTCTGAAACAAAAATTCATAAAAAAGTGCTTGTTTATTGCCTACAAGGTGACTTGGAGATGTTTCTCAATGATTTGAGCCTATTTTAATTTTTTTTTAATTTAATTTAATTTTATTAATACCTTTAAATTATTTATACACACTCTCAAATCATTTTTTCTATTGGAAGGGCCTGAAACACTCATCTCTAACTTCATTTGTGAGCAAAAATGGTGAAAACCCCTGATGTTAATCATGATCAGACCCATGTTTGCCATTTTATCTCTCCTAAGGTAAATTAAATACATTAAAATAATTTTAAACATAAAATTACATCATAAAATACTTTCATGTCAAATTTTAAGATATTTCATTTAATAAAACTCAAAATATGCACTTTTTGTACTTCTTAACTTGCACAATTTTATTTTTAAATGCTTGTAGGTCTAAGTTTTGACATTTTATTGATTTTTATGAGGAATAAATACATAATTATTTTTTAATTTTTTAATTTAATAACCCATATTATAATTATAACTATTTTATATTCTCAAACAATCTCTTAAACCTCTTAAAAAGTGTTTTTTTTACTTCTCTTGCTTTCTTAAAACCCTCATACATGTACCTTTGTTTTTATCTATTATTTTATTTTAAATTTTGATTTAAAATTTATATTAAGTTTATTTATGACCCATAATATCTCACACAACTTTTAATTTTTTACAAAGAACTCAAAAATGCAAACATACTGCCTAAAATTGAGTCATTAGGGTTTAAGAAGGGTTTTAAAGCACCTTCCCTTTTTAACGATTGTTCATAAAATTAAGTACCTATAACCTAAAACCAATACATTTAATATTTATTTTATATGAGACACTAACTCCTCATAATACATTTATAACCAAATCTTCTTCTCCTTTATGTACTAAGCATTTGAAAATTGCCTTCACTAGTTTGCAACTAGCTAGTTAGAGGAATAAAAGAAACCTCTATCAAAATTTGGACTTGTGAGTTGTTACTAAGCATGTTTTTGGTATTATTAATATTTAATTTTGTTTTTTAGACATTTTTTAATATTCACTCAATTAATTTATTCTTATTTAAAACCTCAACCAATGGTGATAAAATTTATCAATAACTTGTTTGCTTGTAACTTCATCAATGATGATATGAATTATATTCCCATAATTAGGAGGAGTATTATAATTACATTTTTTTATTGTACTTAAGATTTATATTTATTATTTTCTTCATTATTTTGAAAAGGATATTTGTACATTTTGAGTTTTACATTATCATTTGCTTGTGGCTTCACCTCTTTAGTAGGTGTGCCAATATCAATAATGTTCTCATCAATAATATATTTAAAATTTTACTTGAGATTGAAACATCTATTTTTTTAATTACCAATACATATATTTTATTAAAAATATGCATTTACATCAAAATTTATATATTGTGTTGTAGACATATCTACTTCCATTGGTGGAAGAAGAGGTGTTAGATGACATTCAAGTATGTTTTATAATAATACACTAGGAGGTGAAGGTAACCTTGAGAATTGTCTCTTTAGTGGATCTTGTAATTAAATATTTTATGATATTTGTAAGATAGCATTAACTATAACCTTAGATTCATTCTTATTTTCATGTTATTTTATCTTATAATTTGGCTTGCTTTGAAACTTGACATTTGAAGAAGAAGGAGCATTTGAAGTGTACTTGAGATTGATAAAAGTAATAAATTTAACCTCATGATCTTTAACTATATGTAATATCTCATAAAAAGATTTAAAATTACTAAACATAATAGACTCTTGAAGTGGAGATAGAAAACTAAGTGAAAATATCTTGAAAATCATTATCAGCCATTTGATTTGTCATTTTTTCTAGCATAGTCTTGTATTAGAACATATTGAATATTTCATTAGACCCTTATTTGAGATTTTTAATTTGAGCATGTGGTATATTTTCATCAATGTTGATAAAAAAATGTTTTAAAAACTAATTTTTCAAAGGATTAAAAGCCTTTACTAATTGAAGAGGAAGATCATAAAACCATTTAAGAACGTATTCTTTGAGACTTATTGGAAAGAGATTTGATAACAATTTGTCATTATCTACATAGTCTAGACAAGTTTCATGGAATGCATGCAAGTATTTTTCAAGATCACCTTTGACCTTATATAGAGGAAGTTTAAGAGCCACACAATCAATTGGTAATGGATAAGATGTAATTTTATGTGCTAAAGGGTTACATAACAAGGCACAAGAGTCCATATATGGGATATTATGATAAATATTTTGCTCAATATGAGCTAGCTTAACTTGTAATTCATGAATGGTGTTCTCTATAGTAGCATGAGTAGGCATAGGACTGCATAATTTTCAAAAATCATGTGATGTTCCCAAACCAAAGGATAATTCTATGGAAGTAACTAGGGGTGTAGAAATAGGCATGGATGAAATAGTATAAATTACAATATTATAAGTAAGAGATTTGACAACCTGAAAAGGTAATTTTTGTGGTATATATGTGGTTAATTTAGCTTGATGCTTAACTTTTAATACTATAAGGAGAGTAATGATCTTATTCATATAATGGGTTTTTTCTTCAATCCCTTCATGAAATTTAGATAATTATTAAACTTGATTTTGATCTAATCCATTAAGATCTTATGGATCAATATGAGTTTTATGTTCATTATTTACATCATATTCCTCTTTATTAATTTCATTCTCAGTGTATATTTGAACTTCATTTTTAGTAAACCAAGGAATTTGAATAGTACAATTGTTATTCTGAGAAAAAACATCATGATTTGTAATTACATAAAAAACCAAAGGAGGTTGCATATATGAAATAAGAAGACCACTTAATCTAGCACTATGTCTTAAAGGCATGGAATACAATATGAATAATGCAATGCTAATGACTATGAATATAATACAATAAAAATTAAGTTATGAGGGTGATCTAGGAAAGGGTTTAAATTATTATTTAAGCTCTTAAATATAATTTATAATTCATTGATTAAAGTTCAACCAATGTTTCAAACCACTAACTATAGAGACAAAACCATGCTTGTAGCCCACTAACCCTGATTTCGAGGGTACTATGATGGTAAATTCCCTAGATGATATTTTCATATTAGGTGTACCAAAAATCAAGTGGATAAAATAGGATTCTTATGGGATAAACAAGGGACCCTAGGTACATCTTATATCTTTTGAGGTATGTGGAAACTAAACTCTATGTTTATTATAGCAATGAGTATTACAATGGAATCCTTCACAATATGATGTATATAAAATAGATCATCCCATAGCTTATAATGATGGTCACTAAGTAGTTTTAAAAATAATGGAATAGAGTATCTAAAAGCAAGTAATGAGTAAATAGAAAATAAAGTCAAAAGCTCATGTAGTATAGAGATCAACAAATTTCAACCTGAGGTCAAATGATAGAGCTTTAGTATCAAATTTTATCCAAGTTGGAAAGAATATTATTTAGTGTCATATTTAATTATAGGTTGAATAATATTTAATCATGGTCTTAAATTTAAATCAAAATTTAAATGTTGTTTTCTTTCAATAACATAAATTTACAATAATTTATATGAAAAATCAAGAAAACTAGTGTTCTAAATAAAATATGGGTTCACCAAAATGTATAATATATTTTGAATTCAAATGGATCAAATAATTAGATCTAAACTATTGAAATTGAAATATCTAAATGCACCATACAGAATTTATAGAGATGAAAGTGAACTAAATTTAGTAAATTGACATAATATATGCAAACTTAACTTGGATTTGATTTATTATTGATTGTGACTAGAAAACATTTAAAAATACATATGAACTATGTTGCATCAAAAATTAGGGATTAAAATTATTTTGGGACAAGGCCATAATAGGATTATAGGGTCACATTGTGGCCTTATTTATTGACTATAGCCATATCCTGGTTGAATGTGCAACAAATGTTTTGATCTAGGTGTGTGCACTTGTCTGTTAGGGTTTATCGTGTGACTATGTGTGCCAACATAAGATCTAAAAAATAGAAACCCAATGTCCTACACAATAAACATAATTTATATCAAATTTTAAAAATAATTAGTAACTAAGCTACCCATAGAAAAATCCATGTAATCTAAGTGATACCTACATATCCCAAAAAGGCCTCAGACTGATGTAATTCTCCCTCTTAGAGTGAGTGTGTGAATCTTCTATTTTTATATATGCATAAAATTATATATATTAATTTAATTATTGATAATGAATAACCTTAACATGTAATAAAATAATTTCATACTAGGCTTATGACTATTATAATAGTGTAGAATTGAAATTAGGAAGCATAGTGCTTTTTTGCTCAGTATGTAGTAGTATTTACCAAGATATTTTTAGATATGTCTAGTTATGCCTTTATGTTCTTATATAGAGGAATATCTTGAATATTTATTCTAATTAAACTTGTTAAAATCATAGGAGGGGTGAAATGAAATATCTTAAATTTAAAAAGTTATTTTTTGGCATGTTAGGGACAAGGCCACAATGCAACCATGTCTAACATAGTGTGGTCTTATCCAAGAAGGCCAAGACTCATTTAATTGGTCTTACATAATTATATAAGTATAATAGGTATGTATGAATGGTATTTTGAGTATTTATCAGATAGTTAATATAATAAAAAATTATCTTGTATAGATTGTAAGTTGAGGAAACGGTGAATAGACCAAGTGGAGTAAGGATGTCAAGATTAAACATTTTCAAAAATTTAATGATTAAATTTGAGTTTTTATACTTTCCCCAACTTTATTCTAGTGTTACAATGAAGTGAAATTACTATAATAAACTACATGTGATCCTAAATGTGTATATACACTATCTATTGATGCAAATCTTAATTATGTAATATGTATTAATGCAAAACCTACAATAATAACACTGAAAGTAGTTATTGTCTATATTTGAAAATTTAAAATATGAAACTGTAAATTTGAAATTTGAAAAGAGAGCAAGGAATGTATACACCTAAAATAATATGCAACATAGTTACCTTGTAACTTGGAAATGGATAAGTGTGTGCCCCCATATGGAGGCATTGGGATAAATGTTGAACCCATGGAAAATTGAGGATGATAAAGTCTCAATTTGAAAAGTAGTGAAAGCCCCTAAGTTGGAAATATTGTATGCTCTAAATCACATTTAATTATGTAAATTAATATATATAATTATTTAAGGGGGAACCACTAAATTTAATTCACTAAAAATAAAAAATACAACCATAGATGTTGAGTGTCACTATACTCTAACATGTCTCACTTTCAACATGAATATAAATCACACCACTATAGATGGATCTACATTCTATTTGAAATGTTGGAATTTTTTACTTTTTAACTTAATAAATTTGAAATTTCCATGTAGTAACTTGAAAAAATTAATTTCATGCCCTAAATATTGTATTAAATTGATAATGAATTTCCATTAAACTTTATAATTTTTAAAACTTACAACTTGTAACTTTTTGAAACCTATAGTTATTTTGCACATGTCATGCATATCCATCAAGTATATGTGAATTTGTATTAAATTAATTATGTAAATGAGTGAGCATACACATCACATGTCCCCATAAAATTTTTTTGAATCAAGTTACAGTATTTAAATTATATACTATCATAAATCTAAAATAAATTACTCGTGAGAATTGAATTCTCAAGACAATCCCATTGTGATGCCCCCTTTTGAGATGAGTAACATAGCTTGTAAGTCACTTATCTTGAAATAAATCATATGTGAAATATATAATCATGTATTAGTTATATGAACATTTTAATTATATTGAAATGTGACATTGAATTTGCATATGAATCATGTGTTATATATAGTACTAAAGCACATAACTAGGCATGTGCATGATATATATCATGACATAAGAAAAAAATTAGAAATAATGCACTATATGAATCATGGAACCATAGTAATAATTAATGAACATACTATTAATGTCACTTAGTTTTCATGTAATGTCACATATAAGGCCCAAGGCCACATACAAGGGACATGTGAATGTCATATAAACTCACAAGGCCAAGGGCCACATGCAAATGGTATGAGAATACCATTTAGGTAAAAACTTGTATATATACATATATATATATATATATATACATATATATATATATATATATATATACATATATATATATATATATACATATATATATATATATATATATATATATATATATATATATATATATATATATTGCACACACAAAGCTAAAGATCATGCATAATAATCAAACAAGTCCTAACTTATCATGTAGTAAATTAATAAAGAATCATATAGCAAATGAAACTAGTCCACATCAACCATATGTATCCTAGTCATTATTTGCAAATAACATTTTCATGTAACACAATGTAAAGTATGAGTGATTATAAAAATATTTATATGATATGTAACTTAGCATCATATAAATGTTATGGATATCTATAACATGTTGAATCATTCATGAAGAATGAATATAGCCCTCACCTTAGCAAGGTTATTGGGTTATATGGGAATCCCAACATCAAAAACCATGTAATAGTATGTTTTGTATCACTCAAATACCTTGTGAAAATAATTTTGTATTGAAAACTAAAATATTATATCTACCTAAAATAGGTAAATAAGTAAGCTATAAACATTTCAAAATGATTTTAAGGTCTTGATTTTGAATTTTTTGAAAGTATTTTTAATTAAGACAATATATAAATGTTTTTGAAATATTTGAACTGAAAATGATTTGAAAATGTGCCAAGAATAAGAGATTAGAAAATATTGAAAATGGGAGGGATTTATCTAGTTCTTAATAAGGGGATTAATAATGGTATGATAAGAAGGTAAAAATATCATGTGCACCCAATGTATGTGAAAAAAATAAGCATATCAATGTATATAAGGATTTCATGCCCCCAATGGGAAAGAATATATGTGTGCTCATGGAGAATGTATGAGTAAATATATGCAATAATCTAAGTGAAAATTAAATACATAGTATGATAGGTGTGCCATAGTGATCAATAATGATCATTGAAATCATTTCCATGACAAATGTGTTAGATTGTTTAAATTAGTTTGAAAATCAAAAGAACAAGTCCCCAAAGTGAAAATAGAGTCAAGGGATAGAAGAATGCTTGGAAAAGGGATAAAATAAGTATTAATTAAGTAAAATTAAATAAGTTATGTACATAGGATAATTTAAGTATATGACCAATTATATATTTAATGGGAGTCATATATACATAACTCATAACGTGGTAGGAAGGAATGACTTCCTAAGAAGAGAAGGTGCCAAATATAAATGCCTCTGAATCTAAGTAAGAACCATATATGATCATATAACCATTTGAACCACTACTAATATGCCCATGTAAACCTGTATCCTCATGTGTAATAGGAAAATATATAATAACCTATACATGTGGTGAATCTTTTTCAATAACCTATGGTGCCTTAGGATATGGAAATATCTTTTAATGTGTCATTTTCTACTTAGGAGATTGTGTCATGATTTTTGGAGCTAACTGATTATGATCATGTTAATTATATCATACTCAAAAGTAGATTGAGAGACTTATTTTCTATTATACTCATGTGTACCTATATAGTGATCATAAATAGATGGAGAAATTGATTATATATTATACTCTTGAATATTTATGTAAACTATTTTATTACCATGTTTCTCAATGTATGTGCCTTCAAACTATTATGTAGGAGGAGTAAATGTCATTGGTTATAAAGGATATTCATATTAGATTCCTAGAATTTTGACCACTTGATTTTAATGAATGTATTTGAGATGGTTATACACTATAAAAGATATTGCTTTAACCTTTTTTATCCAAGAACATCGTAATCGCATATCAAATATTTTTTTACTTAGTATAACTAAGAATAGAGTGGGAAATATGAAAGGGCCCACATATAAAGGTAGTACTATATGCCTAATATTATCTTGTATGCCCATCAAATGCTTTGAAAACTCTATAAATATCATGTAAATCTTTCTCATTATAACCAAGAGAGTAGAGTAATATTATGGAGCACACATTTTTACTTAATCCATTATCTATCATGGCACTATGAATGTATTTTTTGTCAACATATGATTGAATAAAGAGTGCAAGTCTAGCTAAATCATCATATACAATTTCACTATCATCAAATGTAATCATAAGTTGTGATACTTGTTTACTTGTAACCATACTTGTGATGTTATCAATTAGATGCCCATATGTATAAGGAAGAGGATGAGCATTATATGCATAGTGTACTTAAGAGTCATCCTTGTTATTTTATTCATGATTTAGAAAAATATATTTGTATATTTTGAATATTACATTTTCATTTTTTTGTGGCTTACCCTCTTTAGTAGGTGTGCCAATATCAATAAGATATTTAATCTTATGCTTGAGCTTGAAACATATTTTTAGTGAATACCCAATACATGTATGATAGTCTCAATATGCATTACCATAAAAATTTATAGATTTTTATGTAGACATATCTACTACCAATGGTGGAATAAGAGTAATGAGATTAAATTCAAGTATATTTTGTAATAATACATGAGACAGTTAAGTTAACCTTAAGAATATCCTCCTTGGTGGAGTTTATAATTGAATTTTTTGTGTTGGTTATGAGATAACATTAATTTTAACCTTAGCTTTATTCTTTCTTTCATTTGGTTTGGTCTTATAATTTGGATTAATTTGAAACTTAACATTTGAAGTAAAAGGAGAATTTGAAGTGTACTTGAGCTTGTTCAAAGTAAGCAATTTAACCTCACACTATTAAAATGTATGTCTTAGCTCATTAAAATAATTGATCTTATCAAAAATAATAAAGCAATTTAACCTCACACTATTAAAACTCTTGAAGTGGATATAGAAAAATTTGAGTGAAAATGTTTTGAAACTCATTATCAGTGATTATGTTTGTCATTTTTGCTTGTATAGACATGTATCTTAGAACATATTCACTAATTGTTTCATTAGACCCTTTTTTAGATTTGTAATTTGAGAATATGATATATTTTCATGCATTTTGAGCTAAATTTGTGTAAAAAACTAATTTTTTAAAGGATTTAAATCCTTTAATGATTAAATAGGAAGATCATAAAAATTTCAAGAGCATATTCTTTAAAACTATTTGGGAAGATTTTTGTTAACAATTTTTCATTATCTACATAATCTAGGCAAACTTCATGGAATACATGTAAATGTCATTCAAGATCACCTTTGCCTTCATATATATGAAGCTTATGACCCACAAATCCAATTGGTAATTAATAATATGAATTTTTTGGTTCCAAATGGTTATGTAACATGGAACATGAGTCCATAGAGCAGCTAGCATGAGAAATAGTTTTCTCAATGTGAGATAGCTTAGCTTGTAATACAATAATGGTATGATCTAGAGTAATATTTTTAGATTAGATTATATGATTATAAATATAATTATTAGGCATAGTAATTTAGAATTTTTTGAAACCAAGTGATGTTCCCAAACCAAGGAATGATGCTATGAAGTAATTGGAGCCTTAGAAATAGGAATGGATGCAATAGTAGAAGTGGAAATATTAGTAGGATATTTGACAACCTAAAAAGGAAACTCTTATGGTATAGATGTAACTAATTTAGATTTATGATTATCTTTTGATGTTAAAAGGAGAGTAATGATATTATTCACGTATGTAGGTTCTCTTGAAGATCTTGATGAAATTCATACACTTGATTTTGATCTAATCCATTAAAATTTTATGGATCAATTATTTTTCATGTTCACTATGTAAATAATAGTCTTTTTTGTTAATTTCATTATAATTTAATCTAACACTACACCTTAGAGGCATATAATATAATACAAATCAACCAATATTAATGGATATTAACATAATACAAGCAAAAAGTAAGGTATGAGAGTGATCTAGGTAATGGTTTAAATGATTGTGTGGAATCTCAAATATACTTTATCATTAATTGATTAATGTTAAACTAATGTTTTATATCACTAAATATAGAGGCAAAATTACGCATGTATCCCACTAACCCCTTTTTCAAGGTATGGTGAAAGTAACTTCCCTAGGTAATACACTCCTCTCAGGTGCACCACAAATCAAATGGATAAAAGAAGATTCTTATGATATAAACAAGGGAACCTATTTATTTTTTTATATGCTATGAGCTATGTGGAATTTTTTTTTTTTTTAAATTTTATACAATAGCTATGAATATTAGGGTGGAACCCCTCACACCATATTGTTTGTGAAACATATCACCATGAAGTCTATAATGATAATCACAACATAGTTTTAATATTATCATAACACATTTTGTAAAAATAAGGAACAAGAAAATAGAAAATTAAGAGAAAATAAAATCAAAATATTTTTATGTATAGAGATCAGAAAATTCAACCTGAGGTCAAAATAAAGAGCTTCAATGTTAGATTTTATTTAAGTTGACAAGACAATTTCTTTAGTGTTAGATATAATCCAAGGTCTAAGAAGATTGACTTGTGATATCATATTTATATCTAAATATACATTTTATTGCTTTCTTTCAATTTTAGGAATTTACCTAATTTTTTATGAAATCTTAGGAAAAAAATTAAGTAATCAACAATTAGTGTTTTAAATTATATATAGGTTCAGCAGAATGTTTAATATATTTTTTGTTAAAATGGCTCAAATAAATAGATATGAAATATTGAAATTCAAATATAGTGAATAAATAGATCTTAATATATAATATAAAATTTACAGAACTAAAATTGAATTAAAAAAATTAAATTGACAAAAGATATGCAAATCTAGCTTGGATTTAATTTATTTTTTATTGTGTATTTTGACTATGATTGGAAATCATTTAAAATGACATGTGAATTGTGTCACATCTAAAATTAGGGATTCAAATTATGTTGGGACAAATTTGTGCTAGGAGGATAGGGTTGCATTATAGCCTTGTCTATTGATTATAACCATTTCCTTATTGATTATGAAACTAATTTTGTATTATAAGTGTTGTGTCTATCTGTAAGGGTCTATTGTTTGAATTCGTTTACTAATTTAATATGTAGAATACCTTAAAAATATAAACCCTATCTCCTACACAATAAACACAATAGAGATTAAATTCTAAAAGGGGGGAATAGGGTTATGGGAATATCTAACTACCTCAAAAACCCCAGGTAATCTAAGTGTTGTCTACATAGCCTAAAAGGGCCTTAGTCCAATGTAGTTCTACCTCCTAGAGTGAGTGTGTGAATATTTCATTTGCTATATGAATGCAACCAGATATATTATTTTAAATTCTTAAAAATAACTTCCATTAACATATAATAAAATAATTTCAATCTTGGTTTATGATTTTTAGAATGCTAAATAAATGAAATTGGGAAGAATAGTGCTCTTTTACTTAGTGTGTAGTAGTATTTTCCAAGTGATTACTATATATGTTTAAAGATGCATTGATGTGCTTATATATAGGAATATTTTGAATATTTTTTCTAACCAACCTTTTTAAAAGTGTGGGAGGGGTTGAATTCAATGTCTCAAATTTAAAGAGTTATTGGTGGTGTATGGGCGACAAGGCTACACTAGTCAACAAGGTCATAGTGCAACCCTATCCAACCTAATATGACATTATTTAAGAAGGACAAAGACTATTGGAACTAGTTAACAGGAGTGTATAAGTAGAATAAGAATGTCTTAATGATGCTCTAAGTAATTTTAAGATAATGAATAGAATATTTAATTCTCTTATATAGATTACAAGTTAACGAAATGGAAAATAGATCAAGCAGGATAAGAATGTCAAAATAAAATATTTTTAAGCACTTAATGATTAAATTTGATTGTTATAGTATCCAATACTCAAAGGAAGAAAATAAATACATGTATTTATCCCACCTAAATTGATTATGTGATTATGTTCTTTAAATATGTGTAAGCAACTAGAATATATATTTGTATATGCACATAAATCTAGTAATAGGTACTTGAAAATGATCATTCTTGACAAATCTTAAACTACATGACTTGCACCAGAGTACATGAGTTTTATCTTCCATTCTTCTAAGCCTTTTATCAATTTATGTGATAAACCCTTTGTTTTCCATTGCTATTACATATAAATTTTAATTTCAAATTCTCAAGCTACTTAAAATCACCCTCAAACCATATTTAATTTAGGATAGGTGTCCCTAATCTTTTAAGACAATTTCGATCTAGATAAACAGGTGTGTTGTCATGCTCCTATCCAATTAGTCCATCCATCTCTCATGGTAAATAATTATTCATTTCTAAAATATAAATAATTCTTTTGGGTCTTCCCATATGTTTCATAAAATTAGCTAAAGTAAATTATCAAAATATTCACCTTTAAATACATATTAAAGGTCAGTCATTATGCCCACTTAGTATTCACTTATCTTTAAACATTCACAATATTACATATTGATAGAATCTTCCCTATTTAATCTAAATTCAAGATCACTCACAAGGAAAATCCATAAACCAAGTTTAAAAAACTCCAAATCAAATTAAATTTATCATAACCATTTTCTAGTTTCATACAAGTTTGTGAAATATTAGTCACTCATGACAAAAAGGAAATTTCTTAACATTGAAGAAAGAATATGAGGAGGGGAGGTTTCCTTTATTAAAAATAATAAAATATAAAATAATTATATTTACAATATCTATAGGTTGAATGTAATACTAGGTTGTATTGTTTTCAACTGAAAAGAAAAACAAAATGAAAGGAGACAAAAAGTCACACATGAATGAGTAAACATAGATTTGATCCAACACAAGACAAGAAAGTATTTTTTAAAAATAATGTGTTTATTTGAATTTAACACAAGTATTGATTGAATAAATAGATATGAATTAACATAATAAAAATACACATCAATAAATAAAAATAAGACACAAGGTTATGGAATTTCCATGTGTTCTTGGTTAAACAACAAACACAAAGTTTTTTTCTCATTCCTTTCAAGTAAAATCACAATAGAGATCAAACAACACCTATTAAAATTTATATTTATCCTATTTATAGAGATATAAGGGAATGTACTAACCCTTCATATTACATGTGACATTTGGTATTCATATTTTCATCTTATTCTACTTTCACTAATTTTTTGATTTATACAAAAAGGAAAAATAACTTTCCTGAAATAGATACTGACCATAATAGAAAGGAGTGTTTTAGTATTTTTTAAATTCTTTTTCTTAATAAACATGACTTATTAAAAATTAAAATGATACATGGTTTTGAAATAGGAATACCTATGATGGGGATGTGCACCATTGATCCAACAAGGTGGGAGCTTCTTTTTGACTAGGAAGGACTACCTGCACAATAAAGACAACTTGGACAAGATTGATTAATAATAAATATGGGTGGGCTACCTGATATAAGATCAATTATAGTAAGTGATACACTTCTTTATAAGGATGTTAGTCCATTGTTTATGTAACTAAGTAGGTAATAGAATAATCTAATTTAAAATAAAACATGTGATAAGATTATGAAATTAAAATGAAGCAAATCAATCTACTACATAGATATTATCAAAAAAAAAATTCTAATACACTACTTCTAAATCCTCTTGCTCTTGGATTGATTCTAGTTAATTAGGGATGGTCTCTAGAGTTAGGGTGAAAATAATCATACAAATTATTGACTTGAAAGAGATATCACTTTGATCAATGAATAAAGGATTAAGAACTATGGGTAGGTCATGAATTGAAACCACATCATGTACGACACCAGGAAAGGTCATCTATAGATAGTAATACATGGTTTTAAGGCTTAAAAATAGTAAATTGGATATGTTCAAGATTGATAATATAGTCTTGAGTTGAAAATAAAAGTGAAAACATAGGGATCAGTGTTAATTATATCAGAATCGATATCGATCAGATGATTAATGTTGATCCACAAAGAATCAGGGTCGATCCTTACAATGGGTACTAAAAGACTCAAAAGGTGCCTAAGGAGGTATTTTATAGATATTAAAAGACTCTTAAACTAATCATTGGTTTACATAAATAGACTTACAATAGTAAATAAAATATAAAGGAATAGAATAGTATTTTAAAATTAATCAAATAAATGGCAAACTTACATCTGCAAAAGCTTCCCAAGATGCAAATAAATACCTCATTGATAGAGATATGGTTGGCTTTGGATAGATTTTGGATAGATAATAATTGGGATGGAATTATTCCATATTACTCCAGGCAAAAAAAATTATCATTCCAATGTGAAAAAATTAGGGTCCATAACCTAAGGGTGGCCTGGCTATAAATCAATGTCGATCCTAAAAGGATTGGCAATAATCATGGAAAACATTACCAATTTTGTCTAAGTTTTAGTTGTTAGTTCCAAAAACTCAATATCTAGAATAAAAGTGTAGGTAAAATTGGTTTTAATAGGGTTAGGGTATGGCAAGGTTGATATGAAGGTTAAAACAACTTACCCACATTAGGCTTGGAGATATTTAACTAGGATTTAAGGATAGTAAACTAGTTGCTCATGTAAAACAATAATTAGTTAGATTATTTGCATAAAATTAAACGGTAAATAATAAAAATAAATTAACTAGAATGAAAAAGGTATGTAATGGGTAAGACACATTTATTCCAAATAAAGTAGTGTAAATTTATAGTGTATACATTTGCCCTTTTTTATTGAGTGGTTTATGATACCCTGTCATGAGATAAAAACTAGGATGGGACCAATGCCCCAATTTTTAGTGAGGAGGTATTCCCCCTCAAATCAAGAGTTGGTGAAGGATAATGAGATGGAGATGGATTTGAATATGAATATGTTAATTTAAATGGTAAATATCAAATGATCATTGAAGATGTAAGGATAGGTAGGGTGTGTAATACTACACTAATAAGATATGGGATATCCTGAACAAGAATGCCCCAAGGCAAAAAAGTAATGGATTACCATAACTAAGAATTTGTGGGCTCTATAAAATTTATTCAAGAGGGAAAAGGATAGTATGGGTTGACTAAAGCATCTGGTGTGTTTGTTACATGTGCACTATTTAGGGATATAATGATTTTAAGATGAGGTACATTTTTAGTTTCCAAAGGGGATAGACATTAAAATGAATATATACCTCTTAAAGATTATGGGGCCATCAAATGCCTACACCCAAAATTCAATAATGTTGGGTAATAAAATATAGAATATTTGTGATAAAAATTTACTTAAGTGGCCTTGGAATAGGGCTATAAGGATGCAAGAGATGTACAAGTAGTGCTAAGGATCCTAAATAAACCGAATCACCATCTATCTAATAGATCAATGTTGATTAGGGAGGAATCAATGCTAATTATGAAATAATCATCATTAATCTAAAAGGTCTATAAATAATCCACTAAATGACTTTAGTGCTCATTTTGAAAAATAGATCAAATGAGTTGAGCCAGATTTAAGAAATTTGACACCTGTTAATAAATTAAGATATACACAATAGATGCTAACAAGAGTGGATGATGATGATGATGGTCTTATGATGAGGTAGGAGTAACTTAGTTTTTTTTGTGCTTTTATAAAAAAATTATTTTTTTGGAATTTTTAGCTAGTATAGGATAGTTAAGGTTTTACATGGATCGATATTAATCATAAGAGGATTGATGTTCACTTTTTAAGGATCATCCACCGATTAGTGAGGGACCGATGTTGATGAGACAATTGGATATGATTCATAACCAATCTTGATTGATCTACTAAAGATCAATGTTGATGCCTTAAATTTAAACAAAACTTAAAGGATATGATTATCTGTTAAAAACTAAGTGAATCTAGGGGGACTATGGGATGGTAGACAAATGTACTACTGATGACGTGATACTGAGTGCCACCTTTTCTAGATAACTTTTAAGAGGTTATGGAAGATGCAAACTAAGATCATCTTAAGATAATTAGTTTAGGAGGACTATGCCACTATTGTTATGTACACCAAGATTGGAGTCTACTAGTGGTGTTGTTGGAGTGATAAGATCTAGATATGAGGAATTTTTGCTTATTGATAAGGGAGATGATAGTGTCCCTAGAGGAAATTTATAGGATACTCAAGCTACCTATTTAGGGTGTAGAGATCATCCCTATGGATGAGAGAGGATGAGCAACGATGTTGATATGGTTATACGGGGATGATGTTGTGGATATTAGATTTATAGTAGAAGGATTTAGTTTTGAGGATTTATATTATTGAAACTTAGATGGGAGATGGGTGATGACCATGATGATGTTGGCCATCTCATGTTATGCATTACCAGACTTAAGAGGAGGGAGGATCATATGGATCCTAAAAGGGGTGATGGAAAATATGTGGGAACACTAGATAATTTTTACATGGGATCCTACCCTATTAGCACATATATAAGGAGTTGTGGGGTTGGAAGACACAATGAAAATATTGATTTAATGTTATCTATGTGCTCTAATGTTTGGAATATAATCACATCTAAGTAATACATCCACCAGGGCTAGCACAGGTTTATTTTTAGTGTCAGATTTCTAAGGTGGAGGGATGACTTTGCCCATCCTCATAGATATGGGAGAGTATGGGATTTATACTTTTATGTATAGGTACTATATTTTGATTAGGATGAGGTTATATGGATACCTTATGTCATATTCCCATGATGACCAAGTAGGGAGACGGAGCTAGTAGCAAGGTAGTGAAATAGATGGGTGTGGGGGAGATGCCTAGAGTATGTGGAGCTCTTTCAGTTTGGGCATGTATGATGATAGTTTAGGCTATGATAAGATCTACTTGAGGTACTTTATGTTTATATGAGATATTACTTGGAGGTGGATATCCATAATCCACTAGTTATAAGGATGGAATAACTAGCAGAGGAGGAGCCAGAGGGAGGAATACTTCTTGTGGTGGGTAGAGTAGCATAGAGGGGGAGAGGAGAGGGTGGTGTGTCAGAGGAAAGAGATAGATTATGTAAATATGGATGATGTAAAAGGTGTAGGGGGATATGGGGAGAGGGACATATAGGCTATCATGGTATAGAGGGATGTAGCTTGAGTATAGTAATCTAAAGTGGTGTTTGAGCATGACAAATTATAAGTAAAATTGATAGAGTTATAGGGGTGATATGATGCATTATAATATATATATGATGAGGCATGTTGAGCATGGGATAGATATCATGATCAACATGTGAGGCTCTAGGTATTATCAAGTGTGGTAATGGGAGTAGTTTTAGGGTCTACTTTAGGAAGGGGATAGGGTAGGAGGATGGGATCTCCAAGGAGTGTGAGCCTAGACAAGTATCAGGAGGTGGTAGAAGAGTTATGGTATTATGAGCATATATTGATAGACCACTTACCATAGATTTATAGATATGCTAACCACCTATCCAAGCAAGGTCAAGTACCATGGGGGGCATAAATGACTATAGCTAGCATGGGGAGCATGCCATAGAGGGACAAGAGGGATGGAGGAAGAGATGGAGGGTAGAACAGGGGAGGTGGGATAGATAACTTCCTAAGCTAGATCTAGTTAACATAGTATTCATGTGTATGGATACTATATGGATTGAATCCTTTGCATATATTACTCATTATGACACTCTTATGATGTACATTTGACTTGTGGATACATATTCATGATTATATGTTTTATTCATATTAATTACATGAGTTTATGTTACATGTTTATGGATTTGGATTATGTGGATTATATGTATATATCATTTAATTTTAGTTGTATCATGTATTTTTATTGTTTACATGTATTATGATATTTTAGATTATGTGATGTAGTTTTATCTTGATTAAGGATTTGTATGTGTGTGCTTTGAATAAATTGATAATGGATTATTACATGTGATGATTTATGATGTATCATAGATTAATGACATATTATTACATGTATTTATTTTATATGGATGGTGTTTATGTGGATTTTTTATTTTTGATTACATTTATTAGATTATGTAGATGGAATTTTATATCATGGTTGATTATGGATATGTACATTTTTCATAAATGATTATATAATTGATTAAGGATGAATGTCTAATAATTGGCTAGGACCCTAAGGAATGATAGACCCCTTATTGATTTTACATATATGCCCTTGTATCCAATGCTAATTTAAGTCCTTAACAATATTTTAATCAACCAAATTCATAAATCATTGGATTTAAAAAATGGGGGTTTACAGGAATGGGGGAAAACACTTAATTCTCTCAAAATACACATATTGCTTTATGTTTCTAGATTTTTTAACCTTAAGATATTCTATGGATAAATGTATACTAAATAATGTAGGAAGTATACAAATTAAATTTGATCAAAGTGGGGAGATTTAATGGGATATAATTTTGGTTTCAAAGATTTTTCATGATTTGCTTTTAATAGGAAACTGATCAATGCAGGAAGTTTCCTGAATCATAGGCACATATCCATCCTTCAATGGAGTGGTCTATTTATTTAGATATATCTTAGTAGCTATCCTTCAAGGTATTAGTCTAAAATTTTACCTTTTTCCTGATTTTGATATCCCAAAACCTTTTTTGGCATGGATTAAATTCTAAGGTATTTCACAATCTGAGAAAACAAGGCCATGTGATATTCCCTTTGAACAAGCTATTTTTAGGGTGATGGATTATTAGGAGATAATTATTTGGTACTCTAATCTATTTCAAATGGATTCAATCCATGATAAAATTCTATTAAAAAATCTAAGGTGTTCGTATTTAAGAATAAAACTGGTATACTGCCAGAAATCCACATGATTCTCAATCATTTATGGGGTATGTTAAAATAGGGGATATGATTTTTAGGATAATTTATGGTGACTAGAGTGTATAATAGGATTATTAATAGTATAAATTATTCATATTTAAATAATTAAGAGGTTCACATTCTAGTTTTCTATTAAAGGAGACCAAACAATATGCCTTAGATCTGTATTTATGAGTGATAATATAAGGTCTAAGCTAATTAGGAGAAAACATTCCCTGTTTACTTCATTACAAATTTGTGACATGTTGATTTTATTTAAGAACAAGTTCATTGATATTAAACTCTAATTCCATTAAATTTTGATTATATGCTCATTTTATTCATTCTTGATATACATGAAGATGATCGAGGGATATGGTTCGATACTCATATAAAAGTTCTAGTTGTGCTAATCAATCTTGATGATAATCTTCTTCAAGAATGATATATTTTAGAGAGATTATAAGGTATGTAATTTGGACCTTGAGGGGGACAATGAATTCATTACCATAGACCAAATAAAAGGGGTATCCCCTTTAGGTGTTTGAATACTAGTTCAATAAGCCCACAAAATAAAAGGTATGTGAAGATGCCGATCCTTTCTAGCCTCATTGACCATTTTGGTTAATATCTTGACAAGGGTTTTTTTTTAATTATTTGTCTTGTCCATTTTATTATAGATAATAAGGTAATGAGAAACTTAGCTTAATGCCAAAGAAATCGCACAACTTTTGGACTTGCTTATTTTTAAAATATTTTCCATTATTTGTAATGATTTTATATAAGACACCAAAATGACATATGATTTGATGATTAATGAAATCAAAAACATTATCTACCTTGGTTAAAATAAATGGAATAGCCTCCACCCACTTAGTGAAATACTTATTAACGGTAATGATAAATCCATGTCACTAGGAATATTTGATATTAAATTGCCCTATAAGGTCAAACCCCATTGAGAGAAGGGCCAAAAATCTTTGGATACTTGTAATGTATGACTAAGGATATGGGATATGTTATCATGTTTTTGACACTTCATGCATTTATTGACATACTCACAATAATCTCAATTCAAAGTGGGCCAATATTATCCTAACCACACAATTTTATGGGCAATAGTTAAACCACTGAAATGGCCACCACAAATGCCATCATGACTTTATTTAATTTCAAGACTTCCTTAAAAATTTTAGAGATAACAAAGGAGAATACAATTAAATCCTCACTTATAAATCATATCCCCTATTATTATGTACCAGTAGTGTTACTACTAAAAATCACACTTAACATTATTGGATAGATCTGAAGGGATGTTGCCTTTAGACAGGCAATCAAAAATTAGTGTGTATCATAGATCCACATGGTTTTTATCTATAGTATGGATATAAATAAGATCAATCTTGGTGAAATAATTTTGATTGATCTTATGAATAAGGATAAATAACTTATACTCTTGGGATGAGGATGGGATAAAGGAGGCTAAGGAAGCCATGGTGTTAGCAAACTTATTGGCTAATCGAGGAGTGGTCCAAATGATGTAATGGTTAAGGGTAGCTAACAATTGTTATGATAACATCTTGTAACTCTATAAGATGTTATTATTACACTAATATATGCTAGTTATTTGGTTGACTACTATTTGTGAGTCACCAAAAATATGAAGTGATTTAACTCCTAGAGATAAGGATATTTAGAGACATATGATTAGGGTTTCATATTCTACCATATTATTAGTGCAGTCAAAATCAAGCTTAAAATATAGGGGGATAGGAAATCCCTCACATGGTATTATAATTATTCCTAGTCTGCATCCACATTTCATTTATATCTATCAAATAACAATTTCATTTGATATTCAAGATCTTCTTGGGATGTGGAGGCTATAGCCTCTTCAAGGAATTCATATCTAGATGGTAGATTATTAGCAAGGGGTGCTTCAGCCAATTGATCAAAAATGATCTACCCCTTAATTGATTTTTTGTTATTAAATGAGTAACATCATATATATTTCCATTCATTAATTTTAATAAGGCTTTAAATTCATGAATTTAAGAGGATCAACATTAGTAATCACATAGGTCTTGTGATTATGTAAATAATGGTGAATCTTGAAAGCCAAAAATACTAGGTCCAAGCATAATATTTATACATGCATGTAATGAGTTTCATAAAACCAAAGTATGGCTTATATAATAAACTACTTGTTCTCTATGTTGATCATCTCTATGGGTAAACATGGCACCTAATACATGGTTTATAATCGAGATATATAAGTAAAAGGGCTTATCCTCCTTGGGTGGAATGAGGATAAGGGGAGATAATATATACTTATTTAAAGTATCAAATTCCACTTGAAAATTCAAATCCCACATAAACTAGGTGTCTTTCTTGATAAGGTGATGAAAAGGTTGACATCGATCTGATAATTACAAGATAAAATATTGAATAGACTATAGTTTACTTTATAAACTATGAAGTTGCTTGAGGTTGGAAGGAGGAGGCATATTGATAATATCCTTAATATTAATAGGATCAACCTCAATCCCTTGAATGGAAATGATAAAACCTAAGAGATTACTTGATAAGAATTAAAAAACACACTTTTTGAGGTTAAGATGAACCTGATATTGGATCAAATGAGCAAAGATTTGTTGAAGGATGGACAAGTGATCCTTATAGTGCTTGGATTTACC
Organism: Torreya grandis; assembly: GCA_037957365.1. Lineage (NCBI taxonomy): Eukaryota > Viridiplantae > Streptophyta > Pinopsida > Cupressales > Taxaceae > Torreya > Torreya grandis. The sequence goes on from JARHVA010000442.1 coordinate 3,497,971, forward strand.
AAGGAGATCATATACATAATATTTAATGATTTTTTGAATTAAATCATGGAAAATGTAGGTCATGGTGTGTTGGTAGGTGGATCCTACATTATTTAGATTGAAATGCATGACTTGATAATAAAAAATCCCCCATGGAGTAATAATAGAGGTTTTATGTTGATCTTCTAGGGTGATAAGGATATGATTGTAACCATAAATTCCATCCATGATAGATAACATCTCATGTCCCATAGTGAGGTCCATGATCTAGTCGATGTTAATAAGGGTAAAATCATCTTTCAGACAAGTGAGGTTGAGGTCATGAAAGTCAATAAAAAGGTAGATTGCCCCTATATGGGTTTTATGATGGGTACTATGTTAGATACCCATTGAGGTTAATTTATAGGTTGGATGAAGTTAATGGATAATAATCACTATAATTATTATTTTAAAGTAATTACAATGTGAGAATACATCTGTTGAACACACCTATCTACTGAGAGGGGGGGTGAATCATTAGATGATCTAAAACTATTCCATTAAAAATCCTTTTGTAGAAAATGTGAATTCATGTGTAAATCAAATAAAAAATGCAAAAGTCACACACACACAGAGAAACACATAACACCAAATTTTACATGGAAAACCCAAAGGGAAAAACCATGGTGAGAATTAGTTGCTAGAATCTACTATTCTAATCTAGCCTCACAATAAAATTCCTTACTAGCTAACCTCACTGGTTACATTCAAGGATACAAATCCTTAGGAGACACCAATCTCCTTACTGAGCACCAACCTATTTTTTATGTAGGCACCAACCTACCTAAACTATGGAGCTATGACTCTAGTGTACAAGATGGATTCATAAGTAAATCTAGTTCAATGTTCTTTGTTACAAGTATAATCTATAACTTGTCACCTTCTTCTCATTGTCTATGTGATCTATCTTCTTGCTTGATTAATCTCTATCTATATATGTCTCTCACTCTATATCTACATACATCTAGTTATGCTTTATTCATAAACACTTCATTCCCCTTCCTTCTTCTCTATGTTGTACTCTTTCTGCATATTTCTTTTGTCGACAGCCCTTTTTTCTCACACTTGAAAATGCAGTAACAGCAGTAACAACTATATGATATGTTAAGATTAATGTTTATAAAAGTATTTATTAGGGTTTCTCAACTCACTTATTTCATTCAAATTATATTTTCACTAAACCAATTTCCATTCTAGATTCTCCTTTAATGCATATTTAACTTTTACATTTTCTTGCATCTTGGTTCTTGCATCATAAAGTAATTATCTATTCTCATTTCTATCTTTGGAAAATGTGGGATTTTGGTCATAACTATGCCATTTCCTTTTCATGTCTTGGTTCATGCATCATGCCATAATGTTTTGGTCTCTTCACTATGTTTGGAAACTACTAGATTTATCTCTTAAATGTACAACCTTCTTAATCGATGATTGATTGGCTAGATCGATCAATCTCGAGCTCTATGTAATTATTTAAAAAAATTATTTGTTCCTTCAATAGTTTATTGATAAATATTAAATACATGCCTTTGATTTCTTCATTCCATCTCTAACTATCAACCCCATTTTTTATGTTTTATACTATGTCTTCTATAGTTAGATCACTTTCGTTCCTTTTTATTTACTCAAATATGCTTGATATTTAAGTTTGCCATTGTGTATTAACCTTAAAGCATATTTAAGGCTTTGGATTCACTTGATCCATTAGATATTTTTAATCCTAACTTGTGTGTGTCATTGGATCATCAAAGATGTTTTCTCTTTATATTTACTATATCATTAACCTTCAACATGTTGACTGCATCTTGCTTTTTTTGGCATCTTTGAGATGCTTCCCCTTCATCAATCTCTTCAGACTTACTCAAGATTTAGCATATCCCCTTCGAGACAATTTCTATGGAATTTTTGTTTGGGTCCCATTTTGGAAATTTTATTTAGGACACATACCCTTTAGGGCTTTGCAAATGTACCCTTCAGCTTTTCTATAAGGGTCTACATACCCTTCGGCCTTTTCAAAAACTACCCTTCAGATTTTCTACAAGGGTCCACATACCCTTCAACCTTTTCAAAAAATACCCTTCAACTTTTTTGTAAGGGTCCACATACCCTTCATTTTTTTCAAAAACTACCCTTCAGCTTTCTTAAATGGTCCACAACCCTTCAGAATAATTTTCATGGGCTTTTTGTTTGAAAGATTTGTCCTTACCAATATTTTCAAAAGAATTGTCTTTGCCAATTTTTTTGAAAGAATTCTTCAAGACCATTTTAGGTTCTTCATTTAGCATGACTTATAGACTTGGAAGAAGTAAAGTCATCTTAAAAACCCAATCAACTCACTTATACCCATTCAAGTTTTTCATATTTCTTAACTCATAAACATGAGAGAAGCAAAGTGCTTTTAAAATCCCAATCAACTATTCTAGACCCTTTCGAGTTCTTGAGACAAATTGACTTATGAACATGAGACAAGTAAGTTCATTACATAAAATTTATTAGCACTACTAGGCCCATTCAAGTTCTTGGGACAACTTAACTTATAAAGTTGAGAAAAGTAAAGTTTTTCTAGAATCCTGATTTACTCTACAAGACTCATTCGGGTTCTCAAGACTGCTTTACTTGTTTTTTAAGTAGATTAAAATATCTTTATCAATCTAATTTTCACTTAAGTATATGTAATTCAAATTTTGGCATTAATGTAGAATATCACCTACTTCCTTTGACATCAATGACAATTTCACAAACATCAATGACTATTTCCAATAATCTCCCCCTTTATCATTGATGGCAAAAGATTATTAGAATGCCTTAACTCTTCTTATCTTCATTCTACTTGTTCCTCCTTTCGTTTTGCTTCTTTCTCCCCCTTTGAAATTAATGATAAAGAGTCATTTCCATAACATTCACTGTTAGTTTGGTTGTTCTAATTTTTGGACCTGGCTAGTTAAATCGCATTGTGAAGGACTCCCCCTTAGGCAATGGCATATTTGCCTAAGTTTTTATGCAGGCTCTTCAAATGTATCTATTTTGACTCCATGATTCTTTAGATGAGCATGTATATAGCATTGGTCTAAAAGACCAATCAAGAATTGACATATCTCTATATAGATAGGCATAATAAGCTAGAGCTAGCATACCTTTGTCATCAAATTAAAAAAGAACTACAATTTTCTCACCAAACTACCTTTTCTGTTAATCCAAGAGTTAATAAGGTTACTAAAATACTCCCCTTGGATTCATGCCCTATCACTAAAATTTAGTGATGTGGTGTGGGAGCCAGTACTCCCAACTTCTCTCTCAGATACTTAAATTGCTCCTTGGGAAGAGGTTTGGTAAATATGTTTGCAATTTGGTCCTTTGTTGGAACATCCTCAATTTTGACCTCTTGATATGCAACCTTTTCTTTCATAAAGTGATATTTGATGCATATATGCTTGGTTCTAGAGTGCATCAAGAGATTCTTAGATATGTTTAATGCACTTGAGTTATCATAAAAGATAGAGATAGGTTCTTTGTGCTCTACTTTGATATCTCTAAGAGTTTGCTTCATCCATAAGACTTGGGTGCAACATGTTGCTGCTGCAACATACTCTGACTCTACTATATGTTGTTTGAATATTTTGTCAATCAGCATACTCATAAACAACATAGGTCTGATCAGCCAAAGTAAGAAGATAAGTCATCCAAATGTGTAGTTTTACCACATTAGAAAGACACTGATCTCTCCTCTCATCAAGGGGAGGTTCCCTGTAGGTATACTAACTATATATATATATATATATATATATATATATATAAATAGAAAATAATACTCATGGGTGGAACAAACCATCCATGTCTCTTCTTTCAGATATGATGCGCACAGATCAAAGGAAAAACTTAGGGGAAATGATAGACAATACTCCTCTTCTTTCAGAAGTACTATTCAGCAAACCATAAGAATACTCTTAGAAATAACAGTAGAATGTAACTGAGAGCGTAGTAACTAGAAAATCAAGATACAACACAAAGTCTCTACTTGAAATGATCAAGAGTAATATATGAAGGATAATGAGGGCACAAAGTCTTCTCAAATTCCTTTACACAGTAATGAAAAGAAAACACACTGAATGCAGCTATGGGGACACAAAGTCTCTCCACAATTGATTCTTCAGGACACCTTCCTGACTAATTTTACTAATTCTGCTTGTTGAATTAATGGAACAAAAAATATATCAAGGAAAAAGACATAAGAATAGTTTCCTTAATAACAAAGAAATCACAGCACAAAGTCTAAAAAAGTTCCTTATTATCTTATTCTAGTAACAAAATATGATTAACAGACTGAGCACAAAGTCTCAATGATGCCTCTCAATTTGGGCAGACTTTCGTTCTAAATGTCAAAAAGGAGATTCTTATTACAATAAAAGAAAGTCTCTTATATAGCCTCTTCAAGAAGGACTTGGGAATAATCAATACATCATTTTATATTGGAATCTATTAAGGAGACATGCCAAAACTTAGGGGCAATTTACCCATTTGATTTTATCAATGCAAGGAAATAAGTCGCGCTTATTGAAAGTTTGTAACTTTTAATGTCCACCTGGCGATCTGATCTTATCTTCATCATTTATCCTTGTTTGGTTAATTTAATCAGGTCCTATATTTAATTTACTATTTTGTTCCTTCTTCGCTTTTTGCTGGTCTTGGCTTTGAGATCTGTGAATGTATTCTAGTATATATGTTTAAAAGATCAATGGCTAATTCACTATGTTGAATTTGATGTTTTCGGGCATGTCATTCTTTTGTCTTCTTTTGGATTTTCTATTTGGCACTTTCTAGATTGGACTTGCCCTTTTGGGCCTTGAGAAATGACCCATTTGAGTTGGAATAACCTCCCGCAAGGATATCTATCCTTCGGGCAATTTTAAATGGCCTTTTGGGCTTCTTTGAAAATGACCCTTCTGAAGGGTGCTTTTATCAATTAAGTGTCCTCTGCAAAGGCACTCATCTTTTGAGAAGCATCATTTTGCATTGAACCACCCCTTTGAACTTTGGCGATGAACCATTCCATTAAACCAAGACATTGAACCAATTGGTTGAACCAAAAATGGTTCAAGCCGATGGTTCAATTTGAATGAACTGAGCTGATGACCTAAGCATTGAACCAAACATTGAACTTGCCTTTGAACCATGTCTTTAAATCAAAATGTTGAACCTTTATGTTGAACCAAGATGTTGAACTAACTGTTGAACCTGCTGCTGATGCTAATTCTTGCAAAAGTTGTGAAGCCCATTGAACTTGTAGAAATAATCCTGTTTACAGTTAGTAGATTTTTGAAAAGCTTGAAAAATGAGGAATTTAAATGCCCAAGACAAAATTTGGAAAGGGAAGAGATAATTTTGGTCTGTAGGACCAAAATAATTCAAATGTTGTCCCAAAAATAGTTGACATTTTTGGGGAACAATAGCTGGCTCTAATTGGGGAACTTCTGTCAATTGCAAAATGAATTGAAAGGAGTAGAATCCAGAATCTCTAGTGTCTTCATGTGTACCATTGGGTTACGGAGTCATGCTACCCAAAAATGAAAGGCTTCAAAAATGGAAACAAACGAAACAAAATAGAATTAAAAAATATACAAATATACATATATACAAAGGCAATGATCTGATACTTCAAGAATTGAAGTGTTTCAGATGCTACCCATTGTGGGGCAGAGAAAAGAGTGTGCCATCTTAGTATTTCAATAGAAATTTTTTTTCACCAAATTGCTAATGAATTATAAATGGGCCTCTCTAAAGGGAGTCAAACTTTCCATGCATCCCCTTTGGTTCTCTTCTTTTATCCCACAGTAGGACTTGATCTCCAATCTAGAAATCATGATTTTTGGCCTTCTGATCGAAGAGTTTCTTTACCAGAGTTTGATGAGTAGCAATTCTATCCACCACCATGGTTCTCTATTCTTCCAGCTAAGTCAAGTAAATTATTCTTTTGTCAAGAGAACTCTCATATGTCTGATCTTTAATGGCCTTCACCAATTTCAAGGCTGGTAACTCCAATGTGATTGGTATCTCATCATTAATACTGAAAAGAAGTTGAAAAGGAAACATACCAATTGCCCTCTTTGGAGTGATCCTGTCTACCCACAGAGCATCAACCAATGCTTTATGCCATGTCCTTTGATTATCATCTGCTAGCTTTTTGATAATAGTTACCAAATTCTTATTGTTGGACTCAGCTTGTCCATTCCCTTGTGGAAAATAATTAGAAGAATGAGAGAGTGTAATTCCATAATGAAAATAGAATTGCGTAATCTCTTGAGAGGTGAAACAAGTTGCATTATCAGTAACAATTTTGAGTGGAACTCCAAACCTAGAAATGATATTTTCTTTGAGGAAGTTGCATACAACTTCTGAAGTAGCGTGCTTAGTTGGGATTGCTTCTACCCACTTGGTGAAATAATCAGTTGCTGTAAGGATATAATCATGTCCAGCACTTGAAGATGGGTTTATTGTCCCAATAAAATCAAGTCCCCATTGCTAAAAAGGTTCCTCTATGATTACTAGCTTGAGAGGCAGGGTAGCCAACTTGGGTCTTCCAACAAATTACTGATAGAGTTCACATTTTCTCACCCACTTATGTGCATCTTGGAAAAGAGTTGGCCAATAATACCTGGCTCGTAGAATCTTGTGAGCAGTCACAAAAGCTGAAAAATGTCCTCCACAGGCCAGATTGTGGAAAGATTTCAAAAGCTGGGTTTGTTGCTCCTTGTCTACACAGTGAAGGAATACTCCATCTATGCTTCTCTTGTACAGGCCGTTATCCCAAAGGATAAAATTGGTAGCTTTCAACTTGATAGTCCTCCTTTCTTTGTAAGACAAATGAGCAAGACATTCACCATAAGTCAAAAAATAGGCAATACTTGAGTACCATTCATTGATAGTGGAGACAAAAAGGACTATTGGAGTATTTTCCACTTCAGCTTATTCATGATGTGTATCTTTGGGCTTATTGTCAGCCATCAATTGGCATAGGCCTTTACCTCTGACCAACTTTGTCAGCTTGATATCCAGATCAAATTCTTGGATCTTTGTAATCTAATTACCTCTCTTTGTGCCAAACTCCTACTAAGTTAATATAGACTTGACTATAGTGTCAGGAACTAAGGCAGAAGTATGTGAATTTAGAATATAGAAGTGAAAATGTTTGACTGCTTTTACCAACACATAGGTGTGCTTCTCTATATTTGAATACTTCATTTCATGGATTTTGAGAGGGAAAATCATGAAAGAGATGGGGGATTCCATACCTTCTTTGTCCTATTGAACAAGAATCACTAAAAGAGTATATTCAGATGCATAGCTATATATAATGAAATATTTGTGGTAATTTGGACAAACCAAGATAGGGGCCTGAGCAATGGCAATCTTGATATCTTGAAATATTGATTTACCTTCTTTATTCTAGCTAAAGACAGTTTTCCCTTTCATCATGTTCACAATATGTCTAGTCTTCTCAGCAAATTGAGAGATGAATCTCTGTAAGAAATTCACCTTTCCAAAGAAAGAATGAACAGCATTCTTATTTGTAGGTAGATTCAGCTCTTGAATAGACTTGACTCTATCTGAGTCAATTTTAATGCCTTCTTTGGACACAATGTGTCCAAGGAGTTTCCCTTCTGTTACTCCAAAAATAGACTTTTTAAGATTTAAGGAAATACCATTCTGGTGGTAGCGCTCCAGCACTTGCTGTAGGTGGCATACATGATCAGATTGATGCTTTGAAAAGATAGTCAAATCATCAAGGTATACCACTATGAATTTACCAATCTCATCTTTGAAATCTAGTTTCATAGCTCTCTAAAAAGTAGCACTAGCATTTATTAGACCAAAAGGCATTCTCCTATATGCAAATGTACCCCAAGGCGTGGTGAATGCACTCTTGTGTTGGTCTATTTCACCAACTTCAACTTGATTATAACCTAAGAAACCATCTAGCATTGATAACATCTCTGCATCTGTCACTATTTAAAGCACTTGATCCATATTTGGCAAAGGATAATTATCCTTCAAAGATGCTTGATTCATATTTCTAAAATATACACAAATGTGAATTTTGCCATTCTTCTTCCTTACAGGCACTATGTTTGCAATGCATGTAGAATGATGGATTGGGAAAATGATTCTAGCATTTAACATCTTTTGTATCTCAGATAGCATGGTACCTGACATTTTTGGATTATACTATCTGGATTTTTGCTTGTATGGCATTGAGTTGGCCTTGAGAGAAATGTTATGGCAGATTTCATCTAGTCTGAGAGACTTCAAGTCTTCATAAGAATATGCTAAGACATCCATGTACTGACAGAGTAAAGAAGTGAACTTGAATCTTTCTTCAGGGGTGCAGCACTTACCAATATTGATCATCTTGGGATTTTTTTCAGTAGACAGATTCACTTGATCAAATCCTTAAGAGAAACTCAAGTCTATTTGCTATTGTTGAATGAATCTATCATGTTTGTCAAACAGCTTTTCAAGAGAAACCAGGCCTTTGGGAATTTTGTTTCCTTTCAGCTGTAATAATTCTTTATTTATATCTGAACAAGATTCAAAAATAGATTTAGACTTCTGAGATTCATTGCCTTCAAAATATAGCAGTTCAAAATTGTCTTTTCATTCCAAGAAAGCAATGATTTGATGATCATTATTGAACACTTGCCAATGATGAGCATTGTCAGGAACACTTGGCCTATAAACCAGCTCAATGGTATACCTATCTTCTTTGAAATCTGAATGAGGAACTAAGAGAGTTCTTGAAACAACAAGTGCCTCAGCTCTATCATTAGACTCTCTAGGTATGGCAGAAATATTGAAAGCATCAAAACTTTCAATTTGGTTCCAAACCAAGTTACGGTAGTGGCGTAATCTTTCATTCTTAGTTTGGTATAAATTCCTCACTTGGCAAACTATTAATTTAGCATCCCCTTTGGCATGAAGAATTTTAATGTCTTTTTCTTGAGTAGCCTTCATGCCCAGCAACAAAGATTCATATTTAGTTGTATTATTAGTATTGTTGAACTGTAATTTGTAAGATGAAGGGAACATATCTCCTTGAGGAGATATCAAAACAATCCCAACCCCTAAACCAGTAGAAGAATAGCTACCATCAAATTCCAAAGTCCATATTTCATCTTATACTGACTTTTCTTCATCAAAAATGGAGAATCCTTCTTGGTCTATACTGCAGCCTACCAATTTTTCTATTGTTCTTATTGAACTGATTTCTGAGTTGATACTTTCAGGTGTTTCATGCACTTCATCTATAGATAGAAAATAATTACCCATACTTGCAGATTCAAAAATAATTTGAGCTTCAAGGGCTAATGTCTGAGTAACCACAAATTTTGCTTCCTTATTAGGGAGAAATCTTTTCATAATGCCTTGGACGGGGATCCTTGCCTCAGATAGATCCATGCTTAATTCACCTCCCACATCCTTACAGAAATTTCATCCAAGCAAAATGGCATAAGATGCTGGGACATCAGCCACCAAGACAGTCATCTTAATTCTCTTGGCTGGGAAGGTTGCAAATGCAAATTGGGCATCTTTGATTTGTCCTAGCAATGGTACTTGCTTATTCTCCATGGAGAAACATCTCTCAAATGTCTTGGTCAGTGTGAGACCAAGGGATTCAGCCACTTTAGCCAACATGACATTATCTAAAGCTCCAGAATCAATGATGCAATTATTCAACTTATATCCATTTATCAGCAATGTGACATAAAAAGGTTCAGTCCTACTAGGAGCAACAGGGGGAGTGGTGACAAGGTTGTTCCTGGTAGGTGCATTTCTAGCAGCATCATGTGTCACCTTGGGGATCATTCATTTAATAGAGATGTTTTGATTTTTAACACATTGAACCAATTTGTCTAACTACTCAGGATCAAATTCAGACATTTGAATTTTGGTTCTCTTTACATGGTCAATGATATCAAATGCCTGGAATGAGCTAGGAGTAGAGGATGGGAGTTCATCCTTTTGATTTTTTAAAGGTAGAGGATTGGACTGTGAAATTGAAATAGAAGGCATAGGAAAATTTGGGGTATTTACCTTTCTTGAAACCACTGGGTCCTTTGGTTGGAAAGGAAGAGTGGATCCCCACTTAGCAATTGAAACTATTGATTGAGCTCTCTCCTCTACTTTCTCTTTATCAGCTTGTTGAGCTGATTGATTTTTAGACCAGGTGAATACAAAATATGACCCTCAACTACATGGCCTTCACTTTTGAGTTCATCCTGATAGTTTAGGAAACCAATATGGGAGTCGCCAACTAATTCTTCTTCTTCCTCAATGAAGAGATTAGCATCATCTTTAAGATTTAACTCAGACTGGAATGAAAAATTCATTTTAGCTTCAAGATATCCAACTGTCGAGTTGTTTGGAGGTGCTTTAAGAGCGAGATTCCTCTGTGGAGGAGGAAGGTGATTTTGTTGTCCCTAATTCTTGGTAGCATTGCCTTGGTACACCTGATTCTAGAAATTCCTCCTGGGCATATCTCTGTATGCAGGAGTAGATGACATCCCTTGCACCACTTGCTTTCTTAGAGCTAGCATTTCATTTGCTAACTTTTGTACCATTGGATCAGTAGTGACTGCAGGGGAGTACTCAGAAGATGAAGAGGATTTTCCTTTATTAGGGTCTCTCCTTATCTTTCTAGCCAAGATAAGATCATATTCTACCTCAGTAGCCAAGTCTTAAGAAGCAACAAGGTCTATGTGTCTGGCCTGTCTCAGCAAGAAACTCACTTCAGGCAGTTGTGAGTTGATGAAGAAGCATTTGAGGTTCTAAGGTGTTGGTTGGGCAACCAGGGGAATTATGTGTCTCAACTTGTCAAACCTGGAAATAAAATCCCTCATAGGCTCATGAGGCTCTTTCTTCATCTGAGTGAGCTGGGCCAGCAAGGCATGTGCATCTTCTATAGGCTTGAACTTGGCTTCAAATTTGTCTTTCAAAGTGTCCTAATTAGTCACTGACCCAGCCTGCAAGTAATAGAACCAGTCAGCAATAGCACCTTGTAATGTCTCCATGAATATCCTGACTATTATATCTTCAAATTCCACCCCTATTACCCCATAGGCTATGCTAAAAGCTACAATGTGTTCATTAGGATGAACCTTCCCATCACTGAATAATTTAGGGAAGTTCTTCCTTGAACTACGTGGAATTTCATGCAAAAGTGGAGTCAAATTCAGGGGACCAAAAGAATTACCCTAGGGTCCTTGAGCCATGATTTGATTATGCAAAAGTGGGATCACTAATCCAAGTGGACTGTGAGTAGGCAAGGCTTGACCAACAGTTCATCTAAGGTGAGATTGTGGAGGAAACAAATCAAAATTATTTTGTTGTTCCAACTCAAAAGTAGGGTCTACAACACCTTAGGATTTCTAGCCTCTGGTATATCGTGAAGTTGCCAAATTGTAAAACAAAAATTGGAAAAGAGCAGGCTCTACTTTAGCTTGAAGTTTGAGACTTCAAACTATGCGCTCTTTCTCCAATAGAGTCACCAAAAATTGTTGGTTGAATATTTTATCGATCAGCATACTGATAAACAAAATAGGTCTGATCAGCCAAAGTAAGAAGATAAGTCATCCAAATGTGTAGTTTTACCACATCAAAAAGACACTGATCTCTCCTCTCATCAAGGGGAGGTTCCTTGTAGGTATACTATATATATATATATATAAACAAAAATAATACTCAAGGGCGGGACAAACCATCCATCTCTCTTATTTTAGAGATGATGTGCACGGATCAAAGGAAAAACTCAAGGGAAATGATAGACAATACTCCTCTTCTTTCAGAAGTACTATTCAGAAAACCACAAGAATACTCCTAGAAATAATAGCAGAATGTAACTGAGAGCGTAGTAACCAGCAAATCGAGATGCAACACAAAGTCTCTACTTGAAATGCTCAAGAGTAATATACGAAGGACAATGAGGGCACAAAGTCTTCTCAAATTCCTTTATATAGTAATGAAAAAAAAACACATTCAAGTCAGCTATAGGGGCACAAAGTCTCTCCACAATTGATTCTTCAGGACACCTTCCTGACTAATTTTACTAATTCTGCTTGTTGAATTAATGGAACAGAAAATATATCAAGGAAAAAGACATAAGAATAGTTTCCTTAATAACAAAGAAATCACAGCACAAAGTTTGAAAAAGTCCCTTGCTTTCTTATTCTAGTAACAAAATATGATTAACAGAATGAGCACAAAGTCTCAATGATGCCTCTCAATTTGGGCAGAGTTTCATTCTAAATGTCAAAAAATAGATCCTTATTACAATAGAAGAAATTCCCTTATATGGCCTCTTTAAGAAGGACTTGGGAACAATCAATACATCATTTTGCATTGGAATCTATTAAGGAGACATGCCGTAACTTAGGGGTGCTTTACCCATTTGATTTTATCAATGCAAGGAAATAAGTCACGCTTATTGAAAGTTTGTAACTTTCAATGTCCACCTGGTGATCTGATCTTATCTTCATCATTTCTCCTTGTCTAGTTAATTGAATCAAGTCCTAGATTTAATTTACTATTATGTTCCTTCTCTACTTTTTGCTGGTCTTGGCTTTGAGATCTGTGAATGTATTCTGGTTTGTATGTTTAAAAGATCAATGACTAGTTCACTATGTTGAATTTGATGTTTTTGGGCACATCATTCTTTTGTCTTCTTTTGGCTTTTCTATTTGGCACTTTTCCAGATTAGACTTGCCCTTTCGGGCCTTGAGAAATGACCCATTTGAGTTAGAATAACCTCCTATAAGGATATCTATCCTTTGGGTAGTCTTTAAATGGCCTTTCAGGCTTCCTTGAAAATGACCCTTTTGAAGGGTGATTTTATCAATTAAGTGTCCTCTTTAAAGGCACTCATCTTTCAGGAAGTTTCCTTTTGCATTGAACCACCCCTTTGAACTTTGGCGATGAACCAAGACATTGAACCAATCAATTAAACCAAAAATGGTTCAAGCTGATGGTTCAATTTGAATGAACCGAGCTGATGAACTAAGCATTGAACCAAACATTGAACTTGCCTTTGAACCATGTCTTTGAACCAAAACATTGAACCTTTTCATTAAACCAAGATGTTGAACTAACCATTGAACCTACTGTTAATGCTAATTCCTACAAAAGTCGTGAAGCTCGTTGAACTTGTAGAAATAATCCTATTTGCAGTCCGTAGATTTTTGAAAAGCTTGAAAAATGAGGAATTTAAATGCCCAAGACAAAATTTGGAAAGGGAAGAGATAATTTTGGTCTGTAGGACCAAAATAATTCAAATGTTGTCCCAAAAATAGTTGACATTTTTGGGGAACAACACTATAGAAAGTGTAACTGATTCTTACTTTTTTCTCAACCATGACACGAGTCTATTTCCAAGGAAGAATGTACCACCACTAGTTCTTCTCATATCATCCACACGTCCTACCCAGTTAGCATCTGTATATGCAATCAACATGAAATATTCAATTATAGGGTACCACAAACCATAGTCAACTATGATTTTGATATATCTAAATATTCTATTCATAGCATTGACATGTGATTCCTTGGGGGCTACTTGAAATATTGTAACCATGCACATGGCCTGCATGATATCTAGTCTTGATGTTATTAAGTACAACAAGTTACCTATCATTGACCTATGCAACATATTATTCACATCAGGAGACTCATCTTCTTTGCTCAACTTGCATCTAGTTATCATAGGAGTACTAACTAGTCTGTTATCCTCCATGCTGAGTTTCTTGAGCATCTCCTTCACATACTTAGTTTGAGATATGAATATCCCATCACTGGTTTGTGAAATTTGTAGTCCAATAAAGAAAGAGAGTTCTCCCATCATAGACATTTCAAATTCATTTTACATTTGTGTGAAAAATTATTTTCACATGTTACTATTGCCACCTCTAAAGATAATATCATCTACATAGACAAAAATAATTGCATATGTTCACCTTCTGATTTAAATTATAGATTACTATCTACACACCCTTTTTTGAATCCTTATCATTGTAGGTATTGATCCAATCATGAATACCATGCTCTCAGTGCCTATTTTAAACCATACAAAGCTTTCTTTAGTCTACACACATAATCTTCTTCTTCTACTAACTAAAATCTTTTTGGTTGTTTAATGTAGACTTCCTCTTCTAAGTTTCCATTTAGGAATATTGACTTCACATACATTTGATGTACCTTGAACTTCTTGTGAACATAGAATGCCAAGAACATTCTTATCACCTCCAGTCTTGCCACTGGAGCAAACGTCTCTTCAAAATCTATGCCTTCTACTTATACATATCCCTTGCATACTAATCTTGATTTGTTCCTTAAAATAGTTCCATCTTCATTGAGTTTGTTCTTGTAAACCCATTTTGTTCATATTACATTTTTTTTTGAAGGTCTAAGAACTAATTCCCAACTTTTATTCTTTTTTATTTGATTTAGTTCTTCCTCCATGGCTTTCAACCAATTTTCATCCATGTTGGCTTCATTAAAGGTCTTTAGCTCAATTTCTGAAAATAGATCAAAATTCACTTGATCCTTGTTCATTACAACTCTTCTCCTAGTTTGAACACCCTCATTTTTATTGCCAATTATCTACTCCTTGGGATGTTCCTTTTGAATAAACTTTGTAGGTTCCCTTTCACTCTTTTCTTCCTCCTCTTCACTATTTTCTACTTCATTTTTTGCTTCTTCTATTTCTTTAATTCTAATCTCCTCATTAGGCTCAACTTGTGTGAATCCTTCTTCTACCTTGATGTTAATTTTTTCAACTATTTTATGGAGCCTTTTGTTGTAACATACATAGGCTTTACTCTAAGTGGAGTAACGGAAAAATATTCCCTCATCACATCTTGACTCAAAGCTATCTAGTTTGCTCGCCTTTCTTCTGATGTAACACTTGCTTCCAAACACTCTAAGGTATTTGACTGATGTAGGATTTCCATCCCATAGTTCATATGGCATTTTTTCACTTTTCACCCTCTACTATACTCTATTCAAAATGTATACTATTGTTTGAACTACTTCTCTCCAATATCCATCAAAAAAATTAGCTTCCTTCAACATTGTTCTAGCCATCTCCTTGACATTCCTATTTTTTCTCTCAACAACTCTATTTTGCTGAGGAGTTCTTGCAGCCGAGTAGTACCTTTTAATCCCATGTTTCTCATAGTATTCTATGAATTCATTTGAAGTGAATTCTCCACCTTTGTCAAATCTCAGACATTTGATTTTTCTTCCCATTTCATTTTCAACCATGGCTCTAAAGATCTTAAATCTCTCAAAGGCTTGAGAGTTTTCCTTTAAAAAGGTTACCCATGTCATTCTTGAGTAATAATCAACAAATAGCATGAAGTAGTGAACTCCTTTTGATCCTTTAGTCTTGGTAGGTTCACATAGATTAGTATGAACTATTTGTAGAGGTTGACCCTTGTTTACTTGCCTAATTGGCATTCTCTGCATGTAGTATCTATGGGTTTGGTGATTACGGGAATATGTATTACACACTTATTTTAACTTAATTTGACTAAATTATCAAAATTGACATGACCCATTCTCCTATGCCATAGCCAACCTTCATCAACCTTTCTTATGAAGCAACTATTATTGTTTACCTTAACAAGATTATAGATGTTGTTTCCAGTTCTTTTCCTTTTTGCAACTACTTTTCTAGATCTCTTCAACTTGCAGCCTTTAGCATCAAATATGACTTTATATACATTATCACACATTTGGCTAATGCTTAGCAGATCGTGATTAAGTCCTTTAACATAGAGTATATCATAAGTAAGAAGCTTACCTTATATATGCAATGTTCCTTTACCTTTGATTCTTACTACAATATTATGTCCCAAACTAACAGTTCCTTACTTGCACTTATTTAACTTGATAAACTTGCTTTTGTCACCAGTCATGTGCTTTGAGCACCCACTATCTATTACCCATAAATTTTTATCTTTGGTGTGGAGTGTTGTTTGAGTGATCAAGGATTGATTTTTCACTCTCCACATTTCCATGGGCTTCTCATATGTTGTCTTCTTTTATTTATTAATAACTTGTGGACCTTTGTTCTTATTAGAAGACTTGCCTTTCTTTGCTTTTGTCACTACAAAGTTAGTCCTACAGTGCTTTGCTATGTGACCAAAGTTATTTCAATTGTATCATATTATACTTAAATCTAATAGAGGAGCAAATGCATTTATACTTCCAAAGCTAGTTATTCTTGTAGGCACAACTCTACATTTGATAACCCTATGACCAAATTGATTACAATTGTAAAAATAACCATAAAAGGATGAGTAATACCTAGTTCTAACATTTTTTGGTGTTGTGTATTGAACTCTTCTAACCTTTTGTTTCTTCAAATCTACAACTTTGGTGTATCCTTTTTCATCTTTGATTTCAAGATTCATTTCAAAAAAAAATCTCCTCTCATCAAATTTGTTTGAGTCAATCTTATCATCCTTGTTTTCATTTGCTTTATTTGTTTCTACTATTCCTCCTATCTTGAAGTTGTCATATATACTATTTGACATATTAGTTGAGGAATCTTTACCTTTCTCATATCCAATACCTAATTTTTCACTTGAGATTTTTTGATAGCTAATTAATTCATTTAAGATGTCTGACCCTTTTTTCATCTTTAGACTTTTATCTAGTTCTTTTCTCAAGGTTACTATTTATGCTTCAATTTTCATACACTCTTCATTTTTGGACTACAGTTCCATCTTAACTACCTCTTATATTATTTTAGCTTCTTCAACTTGATTTTTTAGATTCACTATCATTTGATTAGATTTATCAAGTTCCTTTTACCCAAGTTTCTTCTATTTAGAGTTCTCTTTTCTTAGTTTCTCAATCTCTCCTAGAACATAGACTAGTTCTCCTTCTATATCAATTTCACCTTCCTCTTATTCATCCCAATCTTCATCTTCCTCTTGTTCTTGATTTGATTATGTACATTATTCTACCATGAATAGGTATTCATTTCCCCTAGCTATAAAAGTATAGTCTTGATCATCATTTGAATTGTCACTATCATTGTCTTTCTCTAAATTATTATCTTCTTTTGTGTATGAGCCCTTATTATTCTTAAAGAAGTTTTTCTTATATGTATTATGGGGTTTTACCTTTTTATTGTTCTCTATTTGCTCAAAATGTTCTCCCTTTTTATGAGGACATTTAGCATCAAAGTGTCCTACCTTTCCAAAGTTAAAAAATTTGAAAGGTAACTTACCTTTATACTTTCTAGATCCTCTCTTTAGCTTTCTGACAAAGTTGGCTTCTTCTTCATCTAACTCCTCAGATCTCAACATGGTTAAATCATCCTTAACTAGCTTTGCTACTTTATACACGGCTTCTCTTTTAATTGGGTTTGTCTCTCCTACTCTCATCTCATAAGCTATGAATTTTCTGTGTAACTCATCCAAAGTGAGCTTATCCAATTCTCTTACTTCTTCTATTACATATATTTTTGAATCATATCTTAATGGCAAAGACCTTAAGACCTTTTTAACAATAGTTGACTCTTTTACTATTTCTCTAAGTCCTCTGATAGCATAAATAATCTCATCTACCCTGAGAAGGTAGTCTACAATATTCTCCTCTTTAATCATATTCAAATTATCAAATTGGAATTTGTATGTTTATAGCTTGGTTTGATTCACTTTGACATCTCCTTCATAGATACCTTTTAGCTTGTTTTATATGTCTTGTGCATTTTTACAATGCATGACTTTGACAAACTCTGAGTTTGACAGTCCATAAAGAATAAAATTATTTACCTTAGCATTATTTTCATAAGCCTTTATGGTATCTTGATCAATAGGGGATACAGTAGGATCTATATATCTAGTTACCAAAGACATCCAAACATCAAAACCTAGGGATGACAAATATGCTTCCATCCTTATGCTCCAAAAAACATAGTTTAACCCATCAAATAGAGGAGCCTTATTTAATGAAGAACCTTCTTGCTTGGCCATTGTGTTCACTAATCTAAGATCTACATGAGTTGATTAAACTTATCCTTAGAAACCCTAGGCTCTGATATCAATTTTTGAACACACCTATCTATTGAGAAGGGGGGTGAATCAGTAGATCATCTAAAACTAGTCTATTAAAAAAACTTTACAAAAAATGTGAATTCATTTTTAAATCAAAGAACAAATGCAGAAGTCAAACACACACATAGAAACACATAACACTAGATTTTATGTGGAAAACCAAAAGATAAAAACCATGATGAGAATCAACTTCTAGAATATACTGTTCTAATCCAGCCTCATAATAAAATGCCTTACTAGCTAACCTCACTAGTTACATTCAAGGACACCGATCCTTATGAGACACTAATCTCCTTACAAAGCACCAACATAGTTTTTATGTAGGCACTAACCTACCTAAACTATGGAGTTATGACTCCATTTTATAAGATGGATTCACAAGTAAATCTAGTTCAATGTTCTTTGTTAAAAGTCTAATCTATAACTACTCAACTTCTTCTCATTATCTATGTGCTCTATCTTATTTCTTGCTTAATCTTTGTCTACATATGTCTCTCACTCTATATCTGCATACATCTAGTTATGCTTTATTCAGATACACTTCATTCCCCTTCCTTCTTCTATGTGTTTTACTCTATCTACATATTTCTTTTGTCGATAGCAATTTTTTTCTCACACTTGAAAACACAGTAGCAGCAATGACAACTATATGATATGTTAAGTGTCATGTTTATACAAGGATTCATTAAGGTTTATTGACTCACTTATTACATTCACATTCTATCTTCACTAATTAGTTTCCATTCTAGATTCTCCTTTAATACATATTTGACTTTTGCATTTTCTCACATATTAGTTCTTGCATCATATAGTAATTGGCTATTCTCATTTCTATCTTTGAAAACTATGGGATTTTGTTCATGACTATGCCATTTCCTTTTTGTGTCTTTATTCATGCATCACACTATAATGTACTGGTCTCTTCACTATGTTTGGTAGCTACTAGATTTATCTCTTAAATGCACAACCTCTTTAATCAATGATTGATTGGCTAGATAGATCAATATTGAGCTTTATGCAATCATTTATAGATTTTATCTATTATTTCAATAGTGCATTGATAAATATTAAATGTGTGCCTTTGATTTCTTTTTTTGTGCCATTTTTAACTATCAAGCCCCTTTTTTATGTTTTCTACTATCTTTTATAGTTGGACCTCTTTCACTCCTTTTGATTTACTCAAATATGTTTGATCTTTAAATTTTCCATTATGCATCAACCTTCGATCACCTTTAAGGATTTGGATTCACTTTCTCCATTGGATATTTTTAATCTTGACTTGCGTGTGTCATTGGATTATCAAAGATGCTTGTTCTTTATGTTGACTAGATCATTAACCTTTGACATGTTGACTTCATCTCACTTTTTTCAGTGTCTTTGAGATGCTTACCCTTCATCGATCTCTTCAAACTTGCTTAAGATTTAACTTATCCCCTTCAATAAAATTTTTGTGGACTTTTTATCTGGGTCTCTTTTTGGCACTTTTGTTTAGGACACATACCCTTTAGGGCTTTGTAAATGTACCTTTTAGCTTTTCTATAAGGGTTTACATACCCTTTAACCTTTTCAAAAAATAGCCTTCAAATTTTTTGCAAGGGTCCACATACCCTTTATCCTTTTCAAAAACTACCCTTCAGCTTTCTTGAAGGGTCCACATACCCTTCAGAATAATTTTTGTGTGCTTTTTGTTTGAAAGATTTGTCCTTGCCAATATTTTTGAAAGAATTGTCTTTGCCAATTTTGTTGAAAGAATTTTTCAAGACCATTTTAGGTTCTTCATTCAGCATGACTTATATACTCATAAGCATTAAAGTCGTCTTAGAAACCTAATCAACTCACTTATACCCATTCATGTTCTTCATATTGCTTAACTCATAAACATGAGAGAAGTAAAATGCTTCCAAAAACTTGATCAACTCTTCTAGAGCCTTTCAGGTTCTTAAGACAAATTTACTTATGAATATGAGACAAGTAAGGTAATTGCATAAACTTAATTAACACTGCTAGGCCCATTCAGGTTCTCAGGATAACTTGAATTATAATTTTGAGAGAAGTAAAGTTGTTCTGGAATCCTAATTTGCTCTACAAGACCCATTCAAGTTATCAAGACTGCTTTACTTATTTTATAAGTAGATTATAAGCTCTTTATAAGTTTGATTTGTACTATAAGTCTATGAAATTCAAATTTTGACATAAATATATAATAGCACCTACTTCCTTTAACACCAATGACAATATCATAGACAGTAATGACTATTTCCAATAGCATCTTATAAAGCTTTTACTTCATTGGTTTAGCTTCAATAATGGTAAATATATTATGGACAACAATAACGGGATCAATTCCAATCATATCAAAAGAATACCAAGAAAAGGTTTTGCTATGATTAGCAAGTAATGCCATAAAATCTAGATGTTCCTAAGAATCTAAGGACTGAGTCACTTTGATATTTCATAGGGCTTCAAATATCCCTATGTTAATATTAGTTGTGACCTCATTTAAAAGACTAGGAGATTTAGATGGAATAATATTATATAGATATGAATCCCCCACCCCTAAATATGTTAGAATAGATTCATCATCTTGACACTCCATTACATGGATTGAGGGAGAATATTCATCTAATATGTCAAGAAAGACTAAAGGAATGGATATAATTTTCTCATTGCATTTATAGGTTAGATATTCTAGGTGAATGGTGATAATTATAAAAAATAGGTGGAATGGAGATGGTACCATCAGTTGCCATAGAGAAATAGAGAGGGGATGAGGGAGTTCCATCATCCACATCCATAGGGACATGGGATACTAAGGCATGATTGTCATCAATGTCAAGATCTTTTTGAAACTAAGGCCATGTTTCTCATGTAGTTTTCTAAGGTCCTATATTTTAACATCATGGGGTCCTTATTCATAATTTACTAAGCCAAAACTTTTCCAAGCACAACATTGTAAGTAGGTTTATGCAAAACATGGTTTATCAAGGAAGGAGAAGTTAGATGTGGATGGTTGGGCATGTATTTGGCTTTCTCGATATAAATGAGATTGATCAATTCCTCCATAAGTTAAGTGTGTTTGGAGATGGGGAGGTCTAAAATGGATAATTTCTCCTATATTGGGTTGATAGGTATGTTGTTGATTAGGTCATCCATATTTTTGAGGGGTTGATAAAGCATTGAGTGTTAATAGCTGATATTTCCCTACAAAAAGTTATTGGAATGCCAAATTGAAAGAATTTACATCAAGGATGTAAGATGAATGTATATCATAGATAATATATGTTTCCCCAAAATTTAACGGACTCAAGTTATTCAGAGGGATCAATACATCATTAATTTGATAAGTCAAATTTCATGTTTTGAACAGATGTGGATCAACCAGGACATTATAGAGCATACCTTCATGTTTAAGGATGCAACACAAATTATGTATCCAAGGGCATCCTAATAGGATATTATATTGAAATCCCCCTTTTATTATGTAAAATAACTTAGGGAGGGTACCTATACCTACTTGGATGGGAAGGACAATTGTTCCTAATGTAGGGACCATAGTATCATTGAATGCCCATAATATGATCAAAGATTGAGATAAAACTATATCAGGTAACTATAATTTCTTAAAATCATGTGAAGAGATAATATTTATGCATGTTCCATTATAAATCATTACCTATTTGATTCAGGTCTAATTAATTTGGGTAGGGATAAGTAGTGGTGGATCTTGGTTATCAAGTTGTAATGGGGATATCTTAAAATCATGGAATGTTATGGATGATGACTTTTACAATGATGTGATAAAAGCTAATAGAGGTTGTAGTTCATTTTATTATATATAATTGGCTTACAAGGCCTTTATCATATCCTTATGATGTTATGGATAGTTTTGGACAAGTTCATATAAAGACATCTTGATTGAGAGTTGATGGAGTTACTTTAGAATGAATATTTGTATCAACTCTGAAGCATTATTATTATGCGCTTTTCTTAAAATAGAAAATTTAGGTTTTGGGATGGGAATTTTAGGAATATCATCGGTAGAAGTAGGAGATTTTTCAATAGTCATCTTGGATTTAATGGGATTTTGGGTCTTATGACCCTAGGTTTGGGATCATGTAGCTATGTGTATCACATCTATCTGAAACAATGGTGGATTTATCATGTTTTCAAACCCATCAAAATATAGAGGGTTTATGTTGGGTTGATATTGAGTTATATTGAAGATTATGTCCTCTTTTAAAACTCATTCTAGCCCTCTTTGTAATGTATTAGTTCCTACGGTGGATGTGACCCTAGTAGTTTGACTATGGGGATGGTCATGGCCAAATTATTCCATTAAAAGATCATCCTCTTCTAATAAATTGTGTAATATGACTTTTAGCACACTATAACTCTTATTATCATGTTTAGATATTTGATGATATGCACATCTATTCTTTTCCTTATACCATGACAATTTTTGAATATGGGGGTTAACAAGTTTTATGGGTGGTAATGTGATAATGGAATTTTGAAGAAGTTGATCGAGAATCTTAGAGTAATACCCCTTAATGGATCCTTGTTAGGTTTTTTGAATTTTTGAGGTAGTCATATAGAGGTTACATTTTCTTTTGAGTATTGATCATTTGCACTTTTTATTTGAATATTTATCTACAGCATATACTTTATATTTGGGATAAGACTTTACACTTAGACCTTATAGGTAGTAAGGACTTAAAGGATTATGAATTGTCATTATTACAGTGGGAAGATCCCTATGTAATGATATATGCTCTTTAGAAGAGGATTCTATAGTGGTAGGTTTTAGGGTTGCCAAAGGATGAGGTCCCAATATGGATGCTTTAGTATGAATTAGTGGTAGAGGAACTTTTCCTTTTTGAATCTAATCGGGGGTAGTATGGATATCCTCTTTAGAGAGTTCAATTCTTATGGGAGGATGTTACAAATATTTTCCTCATGAAGCCCTGAGATTTTTTGTTTCTAATTTTTGAAGCATTCATCCTCATTTCTCTCTTTACAAGATTTGGCTCTTCTTGAGATATGAGGGAAGTTGGGCTTAGGTTTAGTTAAGGTAATGTAATAGTCTTCTTAGGGGGAAGTACGTTAGATGAGATCGGTATGCTACATGAAGGTATTTTAGTGACTAAAAAAGTAGTATGTGTATCTTTAAAGATGTTCAAGAAAGCATATTTATTTATAGCGTTTCCATTCTTTGTTTCTAG
This sequence comes from Torreya grandis, assembly GCA_037957365.1. NCBI lineage: Eukaryota > Viridiplantae > Streptophyta > Pinopsida > Cupressales > Taxaceae > Torreya > Torreya grandis. Next base: position 3,521,324 of record JARHVA010000442.1, read on the forward strand.
TTGATTATCTTGAATGAGTTTATGTAATGTTTCCTTGATAAGATCCAAAATAATGAGATCAAAAAAGCCTAAGTGAGTCTTAGAGATAATTACACTTATTTTAGATGGTTTGAAGGTATATCCTATAAGGAAATGTGGGATTTTAGTTAACATGGAAGATGATTTAGAAGAACTAATAACCTCTTTAGGAATAATTTGATCATGGATTCTACTCATCACATGGGTCTTATGGTCTGATGTACATCCTAAATTATCTTGTATAGAATTAGATGTAGAGGCATGATTGGGAAATGGGAACCTAAATATGTATATGGATTGATTATGAGAATCCTTAGGTTTATATAATTATAACTCTCCTTGATCAATAATGTTTTGAGCTAGACCTTTGAAGTAGTGACACCTATTGACATCATGACCTGGTATATGATGGTAATTTCAAAATTCATTTTATTTGAACCAACTAGACTTAGGGTGAGAGTCATAAAGAGGTCTAACTAGAGGAATTTTGATGATATAAGCCTTTAATAGTTTATCTAAGATAGAAGTGTAAGATTCCTCTAAGAGTGTGTACTACCATAGAGGAAACTATGTTAATGGTTTTTATGATTATGTTTGGGAGGTAGAGGGTTTGGATTGGATTTTTGTCTATGGGGGAACCAATTTTAATACCATAGCATTAGTTTTGCTTTTGGTTTTGGTGTTGTTAGTTCATTTGGAGGGATCATGTTTGAATTTTTTATTACATAACTTTACCTTCCCTCTTCTAAATCTCATATTTATAACTTAAAAGCCATAGAAAAGACCTCATCAAAGTCTTGAAGGATTGAACCCATAATGTTGACAAGACATTTTTAACACATGATCTCAAAAATAGTTTGATTAATTATGGTTGAGGGAGGGTGAAATCAAGTTGGTTTATAAGACTCTACCATATAGCCACAAAATGAATGATAGATTCATCATTGAATTGTCTAATGGCATAGAGGTTGGTTATGGTTAATTTTCTTATGATGTTAATAGAAAAATGATCTAAAAAGAGTTAGGTTGTTTTCCCAAAAGAGAATAGGGAATGTTACTAGTCTAAAGTTGGTCCAACTAGTAACATGGGAAATGTTCTTAGGATAAAAGAATTGTCCTGGGCTATAAGATAACAAGCATGTCTAAACTCTATAATGTGTTGTTAAGGATCTTACTTATTTTAAAAATTCATGAATTTTGGAAGTTACCATTATGAGGGGTATAGTCTAATAAGGACAGTTGGATTAATCAATTCATTGCATATTTGCTCATAAGTGAGCATATTTTTATACCCAAAGGCAGAGTCTTCTATATTTTCATCCTATTCATAAGGATGTTCATAAGGTTAGGTTGGGTATTATATTTAGGAATACCCCATAAGATATTTTTTTGAGGATGTTGATAGGTATGAAATGGATGGAAAAGGGTTGTGATAAGGGGTAACCAATTGAAGTAGTCATAATTGGTAGGGATGCCACCACATACTATGGGGCTTGCATGGGTATATAAGTGGACCCAAAGGCTTGCAAGGCAGTTATGTATTGGGTAGTCAATGGGATGTACTACTAAGTAGGTTAACTCAAGGGAACTTATTGCAAAGGTTAAGTTTGGGTATTTGAGGCTACGCTAGTTTGGATGGGAGGGAGAGTTGTAGGGATTGAAATCATTAATTTCTAGAGTGTCATGGTAGGAAGTAGAACAAACATAAGTTGAGGTGTGGTGACATTTTTGAATTGGGTACTAGTTGGAAATGGACCACTAAATGTTTTTTTAGGTGGATTTTTTAAAGTTGCATAGTGTTGGTATCGGAACCTATTAGGGGAAGATTATTTAAAGAGGAAACCATGGCTATAGTAAACCCTTCATATCCCTTTAGGGGCATGCTAAAAACATTCCTATAAGACTACATATGAAGGGAAAGTGGAATATGAATGGATCAAGTGTTGAGGTAATAGCTAAGCACAATTGGATAACTATCCAATATGGTAGAGAATTTAGTATTTGCCTGAGTGTAGAACTAAGGAATACCCTCCCCCATAGACTCAGGAGAGGTAGGAGGACTCAGGGTGTTCTCCATGGATGAGGATGAGGTCAGGGATTTATTTTATTTTAGGGAATTTTATTTTTTCAAAACCATGTAGCACCAAAGATAAATCAAGAAATGAAAATAAAAAATCACATAATAGTCTTTTTAATTATCTCTTTTTATTGGAAATAATCACACACACTACAAAAAATTATTAAAAGATTTTAATTTTTTTAAGAAATTAACTTTAGAGTGTGATAAGGAAAAAGGTCAATGAGGGTACTAATAAATGGTAATATAAATATGGTTTTAGGTTATTGATTAAGGATGGGAACCTCTATATACATGAAGGTATGTTGAGGCTTGATTCTGTGTTGGAAGAATGTATGTGGCTTAGTATCAGGGACTACCCCCTCAATTTACACACCACAATGATAAGGGTGTTAGGTGATTAACCTTTATACTTATTTCCAAAAAAATTATACTCATCTGGTACACCAATTTGGTTTTTTCCTTGGTGATGAAACCCAAGTAGGTCTACCTTAGGTAGGAAAATGTTTCAAATGCTTATTTTAAGATTGTGGTTTTAGATGTATGTGATAAGGCATGATTACTATGATATATTTATCTAACTAGACTAGTTTACATGAATTATCTAAGAAATAAAAGGATGAATGTAATTCTTTTTAAACCTTTAAAAGGAAAAGTAAAAATTTCTAGATTTTTCTCTTTTTGAATGAAAACAACCAATCAAGAAAAGATGAAACTAATGAGTGATTTTACAATGAAAATAAAGAGAATAATCAGACCTTAGGGGTCCCATCAGGCTTGCTAGAATGTTTTAGTATTTTTTAGTTGTTTTTATTAATAAAAATGACGTACTAAAAATGGAAATGATATAGGGTTTTGAAAGAGGAATACCTATGATGGGGATACACATCATTGATCCAATGAGGTGGGAGCTCCTTTTTGGCTAGGAAAGACTACCTACACAAAAAATATGACTAGGATAATATTGATTAATAATAAATATGGGTGAATACAATATCAGTTCTAGGAAGTGGTACACTTCCTTTGAAGGATGTTAGTCTACTATTTATGCAATTAAGCAGATAATAGAATAAGATAAATTATAATAAATCATGTGATAAGATTATGAAACTAAAATGAATCAAATCAATCTAATGCATATATATTATCAAAACATTCATTTCAATATGTCACTACTAAATCCTCTTACTCTTGGATTGTTTTTAGTTTCTCGAGGATGGCCTCTAGATTTAGGGAAAAAATATTCATTCAAATTCCTAACTCAAAAGAGATATTACTTTGATCAAAAAATAAAGGATGAGGAACTATGGGTAGCTCATGAATTAATACCACATCCTGTATGACACTAGGAAAAGTCATCTACAAACAACAATGCATGGTTTCATGGCTTTAAAATAGTAAATTGGACATGTTCAAGATTTCTAATGTAGTCTTATGTTATAGATAGAAATGAAGACATAGGGATCAGTGTTGATTATATCAAAATCAGTGTTGATATGATTATTATTTTTGATATGATGATCGATGTTGATCTATAAATAATCAGGGTCAGTCCTTATAGTGGGTACTAAAAGACTCAGAAGGTGCCTAAAGAGGGATTTTATAGATCTTAAAAGACTCTTAAACTGATCACTAATTTATGTAAACAAACTTAAAATAACAAATAGAATGGAAAGGAATAAAATAGTAATTTAAAACTAATAAAATATATTGAAAACTTACCTCTATGAAATCTTCTTGGGATGTAGATAAATACCTCATTCACAAAGATATGGTTTTATTTGGATAGAGTGTAGATAGAAAAGAATTGGGATGGAGTTATTCCAAAGTTTTCCATGTGAATTTTTTTAGAATTTTGGTGTGTAAAAATCATGATCCATAACCTAAGGGTGGCCTAGCTATAAATTGACATCGATCCTAATAGTATTAGCGAATATTATGGGAAATGGTACCGATTTTTTCTAGTTTGGGTTGTTGGTTCTAACAACTCAAGATCTCAAATAAAATCATAGTTCAAGTTTGTTTTAATGTGATTTAGGGATGGGAAGGTTGTTAGGAAGGTTAAAAAAACTTACCCATATTAGGCTTGGATAGATTTAACTAGGATTTAGGGATATTAAACTAGTTACTTAGGTAAAATGGTAATTAGTTAGATTATTTACATAATGATAAATGGTAAATAGTAAAACTAAATTAACTAGCATAAAAAAGGTAGGGAAGGGTTAAGGAATATTTATTCAAAATAAAGTAGTGTAAATTTATAATGTCTACAAGGATAACTACAACATTTTAGGATGTCTTCTTTGGGGTGGTATACAGTGTCGAAGAACTTGAAGCAGTGGCATAACTTTTAACCTATTCATTATCCTAGGTAGGTTTTAATTTTATGAATTTATTCATTCCTTTAGTGATTTTATTCCCCTTATAAATGACCACATGTTTCCATTATGTCAACCATATTTTAGACACTGACAACATGTAATTTATAACTTCCAAAATATCATTCAGTTTGTTATTCATTTATTCAAGTGAAAAAATGATTTCACTGAGTATAATCATCAAAATAACACTAAAATAATTTTATTTGAACATATCTTCTTTGATCAGATTCTTCAACTAAGTCTTTACTTCATCCATGGTGAACTATGCTATAGAACATTCCTTTAACATAGTATAATGCATCTCTCTTAGATTGGAAGATATCTCTTTCAATTTTTCTCTTCTAATTTTAACTTGCTCCTATAATTCACTTATAGCTCAATTTAGAATCTCAATCTTTTGAAAGATTTATTTTAACCATTTGAAAGAAGTATCATCTTCAAATTTCTCAAAGATCTCATCCTTAACCATCACATCAGTTTCAATGTCAATCATATCTCAAACATCACCTTTCACATTATCCAAAACCTTCAATTAAATGTTGTGGGTTTTGATTTTCATATTTATATTGATAATTTTAGCATCAATTGCCCCATGTAACTTCATGACTTATTTAATATACTTCATGCCATCCAAGAGAAACTCCTCAACCCATGCCTCTAGAGTTTTACCATGCATGTTGTATATATTGTTGTTGGATATGACATATTTAATAATTACAATAACATGACGATGGCCATCCACTAGAAGAACTATTTGTGCCATAACTAGATTGAAGATAGTTGACATATCTAGCCAACTATCAAACCTGATCTTTTGATTATTCTTTAATGGGTTCATCCTAATCAGATCTATTGATCATCCTCTATATATTTTATTGAAGGTTTTGAATATCACTCTCCTAAGTTTTCTGTCCAAGATATACTATTTTTGTATTATAATTGATTACGATCATCTCCTTCTCATTCTTATCAACATTTGGCTTGGTAATTTCCATGAACTAGGCCCCTAATAGTTTTGAGACTAGCCTCAATGTGGTATTTACCTTTTTTGTAGGAATAATCTCAAAAACATTGGAAACTAGGTCAAAATCTATAACTTTTATCTCCACCACCTTATTTCCTTTGTTTAACATTGTTTGTATCCATTGAAATGACATTTGGCTAAAATAAACCATTTGAGTATTTGAAAGTGATGGTGTAGGTCGATTCAAAGGTGAAGCCTCTACAAGAGGTTGAATAAATGTAAAAACTAAGGAGACATAAAGGCTAGTATTTCCACATCACTAATAACTATTCCTTGAGTAGAGGTAATATTTTTTTTAGTGTTATTAGGAATTAACAAAGAAATGTCTCCAAAAAGGGAGGAGAAGAACTACAACATGATATACTTCTTGGCCTCTAGTTTTATTCCCATAATAGGGATTTCCTTGCAAGATTTTATAGGTGAATTTGTTTGCTTGGGGTATTCATCCTATCCATCACCAGAAATTTAGGATTTAGATCATTGAATTACAACACTAGCATTTCCCTTCCTAGGAGTAGTTGGAGCTACCGTAGCCACTTGTTTTAGATGGCATGAAGTTCATGGTCTCTTGGAACCACTTGATCTAGTAAACTCTACCAATTTTTTATCAAACCATTCCTTGGATTGATCTATTACATGCTTGGTTTTTTCCTATAAATCTAAAATCTCCTTAATAGACCAATTCATGGGTTGTAAAAAGGGCATAAATGACTCTTTCCATGTAGATGGGGTTTATGATATTAGAATTATCATCAATCATGCCATCTAGAACCCATGTATCTTTGAAGGTCCTTATTTTATATAAATTCATTTTTATCCAATCATGCCTTATTAACTCATACTCATCATATTAATATGGCCAATAATCTTCTAAATGTGGCACATGTCCATAAGAATCACCAATACCAAGTTTATTATGTACAAACCTCTTATTTTCAAAATATACTCAATTAGCATATAAATGTAGAGTGAAGTAAGATTATAAATTAAATTTAATGATAATTCTCTACATTTTGTATGAAATTTATCCCAAAGAGATTGGTAATGTAATTCCTAACACATGCTTGTCTCTACAACACTTGTGTACCGCACCCAATTATCTATACAATTTGATCAATATGATTTTATCATTGGCTAACCTTAGTAGATGTAGAAGGTATCCTTAAAATACTCTAAAATTTATAAATTTTAACTTCATAAATTGGATTAATTAGCTCCCATAATGTGTAATTAGGCTTGCTACTTTGTCTAACATCTTTCTCCCCCAATCCTCATGTAGAGCTTAGATTATCCTCATCATGAAAGTATCATTGACTTTCCTAAAGTTTTTTTTGATATAATATAGATTAAATTGAGGTTATAATGCATATACTTGGGTATAATTATTTGCATTGGATTGTTGAGTGATACCAAGACATATTCTTTGAAAATCTAAAAAGTACACCAAGTAGGAGGTCATGAAAATTTTCTTTGTAGTGTACATATTGATCAACTACTTGTGTAGAGATTCATTGATAATTTATCCTCATTCAATGTATTGTATCCCATTTTTAATTATTTTCATTACCATAAACATCCATCGGTAAAAATTCATGTTTATTTCATTTTACACCACTTGATTGAGAAGATTTATCATGTTTGATAGCTCTTCTTTGAAGGCAAATCTAATAAGATTCTTTGAGATCTTATATGTTTGAATTTTCTTGTGTTTCAAACATGAATCATTGATGGTTATAAAATTATTATTAGGATTATTATCCCAATATCATTATAATACTACCACACTTATTTGGATATAAGTGTCATGTACCAAGATTCTCAATGTCATGCCCATTGAATTCTCATCTGGCTTAGCCAACAGTTCTCCATTACTTGATTTAATCTCTTTTTTATCTAGATTATAATAATAAGAATAATAAAAAAATTAAGCTAAGTATTTTAATAATATATGAAAACTAATTACCTTAGGTAGACCATGCTTTATTAATAAAATGATTAGGGTGTCAGCATTTTCCACATATGATCCACTTATGGAATTCTTCTAGATCGACATGACCAAGCTGAGAATATCCAATTTTTAGAATTTTGTTATCCAAAACTAGTAATGGCTTGAAACCAATGTACTTATATTTCATTTTTTCCACTTTTACTATTTGAAAATCTACCTTGATAAGGGTCTATAAATTAAGTGTATCAGGAAGGATAAAGTGACAATGTGATTGAAATGAATAGACTGTAGTGGACATGAAATATTTTATATCTCTTTGAATAAACTTGAAATAAATATGTTGAAAACCCAAAAATTTATAGGACTATGGGTAGAAAAAAACTCAATTAAGATGAAAATCATTGAAAATGGTAGCCAATGTCATTGAAAACTATATCATTCTGAAGTACTTAGAAAATAAAATATTTTGGTAGTATTTTGGTAAGAATTTGTCTAGGTAGGAGAAAATGAGAGTTGTTAAAAGTTTTAGAAAGAACTAGGATGATTAATGAAGAATAATAATCCTCTAAATGGTTTTAATAGGATTTTTCATAGCTTTTGGTATGCATTGTTGATGTCTCATGGTGCACATGCATGTCACATAGCCATGTGTATGGTCTATCTAACCTCATGGGTGTGATATACATGAGGTCACATGCAATCACATTCATGGTGATAGGTGAATCATCTATGAAGGCATAGGAGATGTGACCACTCTATCATAAACATCATGTTTTCATGTCCAATGCAACTTTAAGATCAAGAAATCCTAGCCTCCTAGCCACATAGTGTGTGAAATACGCTTCATGTTATGGATAAAATATTTAAGCATTTGTAATTTTTTCAAAAACTAACTTTTGAATTTTGACTTGGAAAGTATTTAATACCAAATATTTTAGTGTTGCTTTTAACTTATTTAAAATTTAGATTGATAATTTTAAGAGACAACAATACATATAGTCAAAGATAAAAAAATACATAGTCACTCTAGGTAGAAAAATTATGTGGGTTTGATTTACCTCTGAATATTTGGATACATAGGAAATGGTCAATCATTAAGGGGTTATTGGGGTCAGGTCATCCCCTTACACTCTATTTTACCCTAAATTGAATAAGTGAGGGTATCTATTGTAAAGAATATAGAAATGAATAAGAATAAGGGTGATCAATAGATTTATAATAGGTCAATTAATTTGAAAGCTCAAATAAATAATAATCTAAATTTAAATAATGATATATGCCAAAAATATAAATTACAAGTATTTATTTATATTGTAATAAATTAAAAACAAGAGTACTTAGGTGGTTTATTATATGTATGTAGATCTAGGCTAAAACAAGATATAAGTGGACTAGATCAAGATCCTATAACAATCATCAAATTATATAATTTTGCATTTTTGTGGCATTAGATTATTGCATCAGATCTAGACAGTTATTTTGACACTAGTGTTTGAGTTGGATGTAGTTTCATAGTATAAAATAGTGACTATATCTAGGTGTGACCAATTGGAGCCATCTGGGTTTTTTATCGCCTTTATTTTGATGTATACATATCATGTGTATAGGCTATCACTCTTCCTCAAATTATCAAACCCTAGATTCTTCACCCTTGAAGTGACTATGAGAAAAATTGGTTAGTAGGCACATAGTGTTGAGCTATCCCAAGGACCCATATGTCAATGGGCATTGCCTACATAACCAATATTCTGAAGAGGGCCTTATACTTATGTATTCCTCCCCTACATGTTGGCTTGTTTTAATGTGTGATAAATAAATACATAAAGTGGCATAGCTTAAACTTATAAAATATGGCTTGGGGGATGTTCCTTCAGTACTTTAGACTTTCAAGGTTACTACTCCTATGATTGATATGGAAATAAGGATGAATAGGGTAGGTTTCTCACTTGAATACTTGATTGAGTGCTCTTGGCAAGTTTCTTTGTGGGTTCCCAATATTTCCTAGGTGAGGAATAAATGAGGGTTGATCTTGTATATATATACCAATCACTTTTGAAAATATATTACACTAAAACACTTAGGCTAACCATAATGATACATTTCATTTGTAAATTGGATGACTTTTGGGTATTGAACACTTATTTTGAAAAGGGACACTTGTATCGACATAGGCATTTAGATAGGATGTAGGTGTCCAAAAATCTATAAAATAAGTATAAGTCTAAAACTAGTATAGAAGGATAATGATTAGGTTTGTAGCATTTTACATAGTATATAAGGCCTAGTCACCATAATCATAATGGTTGGACTAAGAGATGATAAACTAGGCATAAAGAGATAATGAACATGAGATTTTAGGTAGTGGGATGGTCTTCTAACTAAAGGGTACATCCATAATAGGTATTTTCCAAGTTTATAAGACTGAGGTGTTATATAATTCATATTTAGTGTTTGCATTTCTCCCCCTTTAATTTAGTAATGAAATTGCTAGTTTAAAGGAAAAGAAATGCATACCTAGGTATGTATAACACACCTTTTCTTTGTGTCATTCCAACTTGAGTGATTTTATAGTGACTAATCTACAAATAATATCATGTTACATTATATAATTAGTGTGTACAATCTATAATAGAAATAATTTAAAATGCTTGAAAGTAAAGAGAGCAAAGTTAAGAGTACAACTATGTATCGATGCAACCATCTTGTCTTTTAGAAATTTAATTTGAATAGATTCTTAATTATGAAGAATTATAGCTAAGATTAGGAAAATTTATAAACCTACAAGTGCATATATATATATATATATATATATATATATATATATATATAATGGAGGACAGCATGCCCCTAACCTTGTTAAAAAGGTGATTTTCCACATGTCTATAGAGCTTATCTCAATCGTGCAACCCAATCATAATTATAACCTAGTAAGTGTGAGTGATACAATCAAATCACACTATTATTTAACCCTAAAATTTATATATGGAGAATCTAGGGTTAAATAGGTAGAGATAGCCTAGGTCACAATGATGGTATACTATCTATAAAGTAGGCCAATTATTTATGAAACTCAGATAAAATATATAATGAATTTATTATGTTGAGATACTAAAGATAAAAAATATATCTATGTTAAATATTATAATGATATAAAAACCAAGATACTTGGTTATGATGCTAATGTATATCTAGATCTATATTAGGCATAAAGTATAATGGATATGTATTCCTGATCAGTCACCTAATTCTTGAAATTATACCTATGTAGTCATAAATACTTATGTCGACCTAGGACGGTTGCACCTATTATAGAATACCTGCTAAAATAGATTTACTCATATGGATGCTTTTGTATTTTATGTCACCTTCACTCTGGTGTATTCAGATCTAGGTCTTAGATTGTCACTCCTTATTAAATAGAAAAAATCTAGTTCTTCATCTTCATAGTGGCTATAGGAAAAATGGTTTAATGGGCACATGGTGTCGAGCTTCCCCAAATACTCTTATATCAATGAGAATTGCATATATATATATATATATAATACTCTAAATGTGTCCTTAGACTTATGTAGTTCTCCCCTACATGTCTTGTATGTGAATCATGCAATGTATGATAAACAAGTACAACAGTGACCTAACTTGTAACTTGGTAAATATGGCTCATGGAGTGATCATTCATTAATTAAAACTTATGGATATGATGTCCCTATGATTGTTATGGAAATATGAGAAAATAGGGAAGTTATTCCCACATGAATGTTTGATTAAGTGTTTTTAGTAATTTACCTTGGTCTTTTTGAGGTTTGTGTTAGGTGAGGAATGAATGAGGGTTGACCTTGTATATGTATATTAATCCATTTGGATAATATCTCACATGAAATAATTTATGTTGACCATAATTATACGTTTCATTTACAAAATGGATGACTTTAGGGCACTAGACACTTGTATTATAATAGGACACTTGCATTGACATAGATGTCTGACTGGGACACAAGTGTTTGAGTAGTTAAAAAATAAATACAAGTCTAAAACTTGTAGATTTGGAATATAAACAGTTTTAAAGAATTGTGGGAAAGATATAAGGTTTGAGTCATCAGAATAAAATTGGTCAGACTAAGAGATAATAAATTATGCATAGGGAGATAGTATATACAAGCCTTTTGGTAACAATAAAGGACTAGAAGCCAAGGGTAAATCCATGATATGTATTTTCCAAATGTATACAATTGAGGTGTTATATAATTAATAAATATTTTCTAAAACTATATATCTTATGAAGAATGATTTTAATAACTCCATCTTATAAATTTGGTGAATTTAGATTATTTAATCAAGTTTAACTTATAAACTTTATAATATTGAGTGATTTAATCACCTCAACCTTGACAAAAGGTGAACCAACTACTATAGTATATTATCTCAATAAAATTCCATATTGGGTATGATAATAGTTCTTACTAGTATTTGAAATCTAAAAATTAATTTGATTTTTATAATGTAAGGTGCACTTTGCATGGCATATGCACCTCATATATGTCTCAAACTTAAAATTGGGTATAATAATGGTATAAATGTATATAATGTTGCCAAAAATGTGTATATGAATCATATAACTATAAAATTTGTTCAAATTTTAATTTTTTTTCAAGTTTGGAGGACATGTTCCCATGATATGCCCCCACTGAATCTAGATAAAATGAGAATTGGTGTAAGTGTGGAGAACATGTTTCCATAGCATGCCCCCACTATAATCTAAAATAGTGAAAATATTTAATCCATGCCTTAATGACATGCCCCCAACGATATACCCCACTTTTTAGGTGAGAAGAAGTAAAAAATAGTAGTTACCTTAACTCAAAAGCACAAGATAAGTATATAATTTGGGTATGGATCATGTAGTATATAGGAGTAGCATGTCTAGGTAGATATATCAATTATGTACATAGTATGTGACCACATCAAATCATAAGGTGCATTATGTGAATCATGGAAACTCTAGAGAGGAACACTACAAGCTCAAAAAAGAATCAATCACACACACAAGAGCACTTGAAATTAATACAAAAGGCAATGGTACAAGGAGACCTCATACAAGGGGAATGTTTAAATTCTAAAAAATCAAAGGTATATGACTTAGTTAAATGTCCAAAAAACTTATAATGACATACTCAAATTTTGAAAGAAAATAAATAATGACATATTCAAATGTCAAAATAGGTAAATCAAGGCATGATTGTTGCAAAAAATAGAGCATATTCAAATTCTCAAACAAGAAACACAATACAAGATAAAATAAATCAAATATAACACTAAAGGAAGTGCTAAAAAGGAAATCATGGAATCAAAATCAACCAACATAAACATATAATATTAGTCCTTAGATATATGTGTTAGTAAAAAATGTTAAATACATAGCATATCTAGTACACTACAAAAGATATAAGCATAGATAAAGGTATGTGTAAGTACATAATATAAAACATGATAATGTAAAGTGATCATATAATAATATAACCTAGGTGTATCATGATCAAATAAGTAGATGCCACCAACATATTGATGACATGAATAGAGGGAAGGCCCAACATCTGTATGTGCATATATCATATGTTTGGGTATTCCTATATCACACTCAAAATATGGATGAAACATATTTGTATATATAGAAAGAAATGATATGCTATCTACCAACATAGAACCAACAACATGAATGCCAAGGAGCTAATAAAAACATGGAAATGATACATATTTTTGAATTTTTTAATGTTTTAGTTTTCTTTGGTATATTTGGAATATTTAATTAAAGTTATTATGGACAAGTAACGTTTCTACTAGAAGATAATATAATTATCAAGGAAATGCCAATGTGAGGTTTATGTATCATGTATGTCATATTCATATGTTGAATAATCAATATCATCAAGATCATACCAATCCTATGTCGTATTAAGATCATGCCAATATTATTTTTTATTTGTATAGGAAAGATGTAACTTCTTAATATATTCATTTAAATGTGATATGTTCATTTGATCATCTATATATGAATAAAAAACTACCCCATATTTTGGTTGTATTTTCTGATATGTCATTATGTATCTATGTACACCTCAAATTTTAATACCTTAGGAACATCCTAAACTATATGGTTTGCCTTAAATTTATTTATGTTTGGGTTTTTATGTTATGGATATGGATTTAGTCTATATGTACCAATAACTGTATGTATGAATAGATTATGTAGTAAGTTATCAAGTGGATCAGAATGAAGTTTGCTCAATTATTCATTTATCATAAATATTAGGAATAGTATCCTTATAGTCACAATCATTTGGAATTTTTAGAATCTTTGGTAATGGTATTTGATCTATTTATTTTTTATTTTTACCCTTCTCTTGCTTTGAATTATCTTTTGGTAACCATATTTTTTGTTTTGTCACTTGTGTTTTAGGATAAGTACTCATAATGTGAGTGGATTTATTGAGTGATGTATCAATGATAGGATCACCACTTTATTTAAGACTTTGTATTTTTCCTTTAAATCCAAAAAATAATATATATGATGCCCATGCATTTTATGATATGCAAAATAGTATTTTGATCTCCTTATATGGTGTGGAGGTGTTAGTTTGATCACTATGTTTTGAATCATTTCTTAGAGAACATTAATTGGACTCTTAGTATCTTTTGGTAAAATTTTGCATCACATGTTCTAGATGTATTATTATGTATCTTTTCATTTGGATATGAAAAAAAAATTGGTACAACATTATTAGAGGAAGATGCAAACACATGGTTAATAATAGCATATTTTGGTTTTTATAGATATGTAATCTAATTTTATAATGATATGATCTTGAAACTAAAATTATTTTTCTATTAACTTATTTTTAGCAACCCAAGTTTCACCTTATGAAAGAGAATGTTCAATCCTACTTCAATTTGGACTAACATGGGAATGGCCTAAAGGTTGTGGGTGACCTTATAACTAGACCAAACCTTTAGATTATGGGCCTATCTCCCTTGTTACATCACTTTGTGGCTCAATTTATTAAAACCTAATAATTTTATGGTTTAAAGGTATATAAAGTACATAAAGGAAATCTAATCTAAGGGGTGGTGATGTACCAACATACTCATTCATCCACTCAAGTTTAACTCCTAACAATACTAGTGGAATAAAAATCAACTAAACAATCATCTTTATGAGTTCCTATAAAAAAAATGTTTCATATGGAGGCTATAATAGGTAACTATAATATAAAGGTCATGATAAGAAGGTCTACTATGATACTCTTACTAGTCAAGTCACACCTCAAACTCTATCACCAACACTTCTACACACCACCTAGCCTACATAAAACACCTTATTTGTATCTAGGTAAACAAGGACCTACAAGGGAGGAAGATCCATCACATTTTCAAATATAAACAATTATAAACACACTATATATCACCTTGAAATAGCTACAATAGTTTATTGATTAGTCCAAATAGGTTTGCAAGTACAAAACTAGGTAAAGTTTCCTCATACCTAGGTGAGAGATACTAATTAAGTATTTAAGGCCTCAATATATAGCAGAATGAGGAGAGAAGAATAGGGAGAATGGAATATAAGAGAGAAATATGGGTCATAAATGACAAATTCCATTCATTATTCTAGTTACAAATAGTTACTTAGTCTTGTCATACACCCTTTATGCATTGATCTCTTGATTGGCCTTTGAATGAGCCCTTAGGCATTGAATATGGGTATTTGAGGATATATTTGACTTTTTCAACACCCTCTCAAGGCATGATACTCCCCTATTTTCACAAATAACTCCTATACTAACATTTACACTTGAATGAGATCTAATTAGGCCATCAAAAAGCATGAAACAGTCATACTCCTTTTAAACAAATTGACCAAGTCAATAAACTATCTTATCTCTCCATTATGACTATGAAATGTACACTTGAATCATTCAATACATTATTTACATGGCTTAATATCTTGTGTTAACTCACTTCATCATCCCTCTGTGCCAATTTTCATTCTTCTTGGTTGATTAAGTAGGCCAAATAGGCCTATTAGGCCTAGTAGCCTAATAATTTGCATTTAATGGGCATGAAACCTATATGGGATATTGAGAACCTATGTATATATTAGTTTTAGGCTTGAAAAAACACCTTACATCATACCATAAGCTTTTTAAATAAGAGACACTTGCAATTTACCACACTAGTTGACCAGGTCACCATGTCCTTCATTTTTGTAGACTAGTTATATAGAAGAGACTCACAGAGGAAATTATAGGAATATTTTTTTATAATATGGTGTCATAGGAAGGTGAAAAAAGTGTCAAACCTCCTCTTCCAATGATTAGAACCATCCCAAAAAGTTCTACACCTTGTTCTTTCCTCAAATCTTTGAAAAGGTATAGTTTTGTACCAAATATGTACAGTGTCTACATGGATTATTACGATAGGCAGGGTCTCCTTTGAGTTATATTTATGGTTAAAATTTTTATCAAGTCATTCATAGGTGTTTGGTTGCCAAAATCTTCACTTTGTCTAAGACTGGTCTATAGTAGGGTTTAAGGAGGGTTTTGGAGGTCCACCATCTTAATGATGGTTCATAAAGTATTGACCTCCAAACAAAAAATTATTGTCATTATATTTAGTACATATACCCACTTAAAACCTCTAATAATCTTTAGTTCCCATGTAGCTAGTGTGGAGAGATATGAGTAGAAGATGTTAGACTTGTAGTTCTCTACAAGCTTTTTGGATAGGGTTATAGTCTTAACCTTTGTTCATAAAGGTGGGCCCTTCAAAACAACTCCCTCTATCATGGATATTAAGTGTATAGGGTTTCATAAATTTACTAATATAATTTTCCCAAAGTCCTCTTGTGGTGAGACATCCAAGCTCTTAAATAGATAGATCAAATTGAGTATCCAGACTGTGTGACTCAAGGAGAGTCTTAAGACTAAAATTGACCTTCTCTTTGCACTTACACTGCTTGAAAAAACATTTTTAATACTTGAAAAAATATATTATACCTTCTCAAGATGTCATTTTACTTAAGAGAATCTGAGCATAGTTCTATGGTAGTGTAGGCTTGTTAGGTCTTAAGATAGGCTTTTAGGCCAAATAGGCTTTGACTGAGTTTGAGGGTCTAAGTGACCTATGGAGACTTGAAAAGCTCAATATCATCAATAAATATTATTTTATCACATTTTTATATCCTATAAAAATACCCTCCAAATTTTCAAACTCTGACTCTACTTCCACAGTCTCATGTGGCTAGTTATAGATTAATACCTAGACTACTAAGTATGAGTTCTTAGCAATAGGTGTTGGATGCCTAAATGATCTACCTCTTCACTATAGTTATGGGATTTTTTAAGTGAATAAACATATTATTATGACCTAATAGCACCCTTGTATCCATTTTTATTCATTAACTCGATCCTCTATGCACTTTCATATTTTGGCTTAGGGTTTGTATGTAGTCAAGATTATGAAACCCTGAGATTTGAGTTTTAGTGCCTCCTTGTCTGAACTATAGATTTTAACAACTTGAAACATTTTTTATTTACATTATAAATCAATCTTCAAGTATTTCCCAATTCTTAGGGGATCCAAACATAAATGTCTTTAGTTTGATGTATATAGGCTTACATAGGTTTGTTTAGGCCTAATAGGCTTGCTTAGGCCATTTAGGTTCTTTTATTGTAGTGTTAAATCACATAAATAGGGGGAATACACTAGATTCATTAAGTAAAAACATATGTATTTAGTCCCCTTCATGCATTCCATTCCTCTACAAGGTCTCAAAACTTAACTTTTCTCATACATCACCTTGCCTACAGAGAAATGCCATGGATTGGAAGGTCAATAGACCCTCTTCCTTTCCCCAAAATTTTAGATCATGATATTCTCTCTCTAATCTATACCATCTATAAATCTAAAGGGATGCCTTAAACTATGAAGAATCTCAATGGAGAGATAATATCAGTTTTAATCTTGTTTTGAAATTTCTTACCATAAACTTCACCAAGATGTCAGACATGAGACCTCCTACAACCTCTTATCCTCCTCTATATGGAATAGTCCATACAAGTTTTTACACCTATATAAAACACATGGAAACTCTCCTTTTCCACTATTTTCTCCATGTTTCAAGATTTGAATCACCATCGTAGGATGAAATGAGAGGAAACTTGAGTTAAATGACATTTTCAAATAGAAGATATGGTAGGGGAAAGTGGGAGAGATAGATTTTGGCACGTGTGTGGTTCACTTGGCTAGTGGGGAGGTATGTATGAGCTTTAAAATGGAACTTTAAAGATATGAAACACATATTTGTGACTATATAATGATAATAAGACCCTTTTAAGCAATTAAACATTAGAATATTCCCTTTCTCTAAGGATTTATAAGGCACATTGACTCATCTAAGGTGATTGATGGCTTATAAGGGTGAATTAAGGTGATAATTGAGCTTGAATGATTATATCATGGAAAATTAATTTCAAAACACCAATAAACCTTCATATCATAACTAGAGTAAGGTTAGACACCCATCACAATGCTTAAGAAAGCCTCTCTCACTAGGAAAATCTTACAAAAGGCCCATATATCATGAGAACCTAAAACCTCAAACCTATTAAACTACCTTAATTGTATCAAAATATGCTTAATATCATCGAATAGGGATGAAACCACTCATTGGACCTTAAAAGACTTTTTAACACCTCCTTTCTCAATCTAAGACCATCATGAGGATTGTCATCTCACCAAAAAGACTCTTGGCAGCCATGACATAATGGATACATAAGCAAGCCTAAAAGCATATAATGACACTTCTAAAAATGATACCAAGAATCAAAATAAGACCAATAATGACATGATCATGTATGATATCACCATGAGTAGGCCAAGATGGTTTTCACCAAAACATTTTGGTTATAGGGGTTGGCATTTGGCCTTGGGAGGCCAAATTACCAATATTTTTGTTGACTCACAGGGGTTGACCAGCCTACTGGTCAAGAGAACCCACTAAATTTTCATGACAATGATAGACTTTTAAATGACTCATGACTTGGATGACCACCTTACTAGACTATCAAATATATTTAGTACTTATGACACCTTTAAGACTATAAAAAATAATAAGACATAATAAAGACAATAAAATAAACACACTTAAACCTAAGAAACAAATAACAAGGACACCAAAAAAAATAAGGGAACAAACTATAAACATGTGCTAAACACTTATTGAAATAAGACAACAAAACTATAAACAACTAACCTAAGATCAAAATATTTCCTCCAAGATCAAATGAAAAACTTTTTTGATCACTATGTCACCAAGAGGTCTAGTTATCATGTCTTTAATTGAGTCTAATCAGGTTTTGATCATTGTATAAAAACTCCCACTTGTATTTGAAGGTATTGGCATGTTCATGGCCTCTTTCGGAATCAATTGGACCTTATTATTTTATCCTTAGGTGGATGAGTTGGTTAGGTGAGTCAAACACCCAATCATACTCATTCCACACTTGTCTTCCTTACATGATCAATGTGATTTCTACTTCAGTCATGAGCTACACCTAATTCTACCTATGAGACTCAAAATAGTTAGATACCATAGTGTCCTTACAATATATTCATTAATATTCTCATGGGATAGAGGTGGATTATCCAAACTTTAACAAAAAATTTCCAAGTCTTCCCAAAAATCCATCTCATCATGATCAATTGAAAGGACATGGGGTTCAATACTATTCTTACCATTATCTTGTAAATCATGATGTTGATCACCCATCTCGAACTCTTTGATAGAGTCATAAAAAGGATCTTGATCTACTATAACTTGGTCATATTCATCTTTAGTGGAGAATGGCATCTCATCAACCCATTCAAGCTCTAACTCATCTTGCCTTGGTGTTTTTAAGATTGCATTATCTTTTTCAAGATCCAAATCATTATTAGTATCTTCATTTGAAACCTCAATATGTGGTCCTACTCCACCATCTAAATCTACTAAATTGATCTCCTCAATCCCACCCAAGAACTTAGTATATAAGTGTTTCTAAG
The DNA here is from genome assembly GCA_037957365.1 of Torreya grandis. Lineage (NCBI taxonomy): Eukaryota > Viridiplantae > Streptophyta > Pinopsida > Cupressales > Taxaceae > Torreya > Torreya grandis. Next base: position 3,540,868 of record JARHVA010000442.1, read on the forward strand.
GGTCATCTAGCTAATGTGAACTGATATCAGCCTCAACAATGGTCTCATGTAATTTGTCTTCATGGTTTCCTCCTAAAGGAGAAGTTACATGAGTTTTGTTTTCATTCACTTCATCATCATGGCATTGTGACTGCTTCATGTCATCCAAATTTCTTTCATGCTCCAAGTCTAGTCTGCTAGGATGATTAGGGGTTCCAATCATGATTTATTCTTTATATATACTTGAGGTGTCCTCTTCAAGGTGTTATTTAAATTCATCTAAAACTAAAACATGGTCAATTTAATTAAGTAATATCATTTCACTGACAAATCTTAGCAATTTATCTCCCACACTTTGATTTTCAAGTTTTACCTTTAATGCATTTGATTCCTCTTCACAAGAGGAGAGGGTGGGAGGGCAATGAACTTATTTATCTTGCTTGATATATGTTAAGGTGTCTTTATATTTTATAACCTTAGGAGTATCAATCTTAATCACTATATTTTCCTTCTTCCATTGTTCAATTTCCTTATCAAACTGAGATATACCTTGATGTTCATGAGTGGATGTAGCATGGAGGACTTATGGGATACTTGGAGAACTTGAGAAACCTCTTGAACTAGGATTTATACATCTTTCCTCATCTTTAATCTCTCTTTAAAGGGTAATCATGACATAGGCTAATGTCCTATCCCATGAAGGCTTACAATATGAAGTTGTTATAAGTTCTTAAGAAGGCATGGATGTATATTAGAGGGGATATTGAACACATGGATATTGATTAGGAGTGGGAGGATGAAGGTAATCTGCACTAGAGGTGTTTGGTGTGTAAGGATGAATATGAAATATGAAGAGTGATTCAAACCTGATTTTGACCCCTACACCATACCCAAGTTTGAGTATCATATAAGACAAGTCCAAATATAAGCATCCCCCAATATTGGCCATAAAGTCACTAGACAAACATAGGGAAAAATGAGGTAACAAGTCTACAATAATGATGTCTTATGTAATAAAAATATTGGGATAGGCATGAAGGGTGAGTTTTAGGTTTTTGATAAGGCCAAATACCCTTTTCATTGACCCATTCCATTATAATTCAATGTTAGAGTTGGGCTCATACACTAAATTCAGATTGTCACCCACTAGTTTAGGGATAACTAAATTACTAACCTGATCATCAAACAAGTGATTATGAACTAAAGAGTCTCTAATGATCATAGAGGTGAGAAAAGGAGATGGATTTATTACCTTATCATATTATTTTTGGTTTGTAGGGGTGATTTTATGATGGATAAGGGCTTGGTATTCAATCTCCTTATGTTACCTAAGATATTCCTTCAATCTATTTCTTTCCTCCCTTAGATTCTCAATCTCTAATCTAATATCATAATTTTTTGGTGTGGTTTGACTACAATAAATATCAAGTTGGTGCCATGATTGGTCAGGGGGATAATAGGGTTGCCAAGGAGGTGAATAAGGTTAATAATGAGGTTGATAGTCTTGGTAGTAAGGAGGCCCACTGTAAGGTTGATAAGGGTTCGCATAAGGTTGATAGGGGTTATGGTAGGGATAATAGAGAGGTGGATGACAAAAATTTACCCCAAAATATGCCATAACTTCTCATGGAACATATGCACAACAACATGAACTATGACCAAGAACTTTCCTTACCTCTACAATGATGACTTTGTGATGTCTCTTAGCATGAAATATGATTGTAAATCCTTTCCCAAGTTCCTAAATCTCTTTGATATTACTATAAGGATACAATTTAGTGTTTAAATGGTTGAATCTCAACCCATTGAGCATGTCAAAACTATTAGAAACCTAAGTTTCACCCTATGAAGGAGATTGTTTAGGCCTATTTTAACTTGGACTAACATGGGAATGGCCTAAAGGTTGTAGGTGACCTTATAAGTAGACTAGAACTCTAGATTATGAGGATAGCTCCCATAATACATCACTTTGTGGCTTAGTTTACTAAAACCTACTACTTTTGGGGTGTAAAGGGATAGAAAGTGCATAAAGGAAACCTAATCTAAGGGGTGGTGATACACCAACATTGTCATTCATCCACTCAAATTGAACTCCTAACAACACCAGTGGATTAAAAAGTAACTAAACAATCATATTCATGAGTTCCTACGCAATAAAAATTCATGTAGAGGTAATAATAGGTAACTATAATGCAAAGGTCATGACAAGAAGGTCTACTATGAGACTCTTACTAGTCAAGCCACACTTCAAACTGTATCACCAACACTTCTACACAACACATAACCTATATAAGACACCTTATTTGTGTTTAGGTGAAAAAATACCTATAATGGAGTGATATCCACCACATTTTCAAATTTAAATAAGTATAAACACACTATATATCACCATTGTCTATAATAGTTTATTGATTTGTCCAAATAGGTTTATAAGTATAATACTAGGAAACATTTCTCATACCCAAGTGAGGGATACCAAGTAAGGCCTTAAGGCCTCAATGTTAAGTATAATTAGGATATAATAATAGGTATAATGGCATGGAGAATAAAATTATGGCTCATAAATAACCAAATTCAATTCATTACTATAGCTACAAATAGTTACTCAGTCCTGCCATACACCCTTTATGTATTGATCTCTTGATTGGCGTTTGAATGAGCCTTTATGCATTGAATTGGGGTATTAAATGATATGGTTGACTTTTTTAACACTCTCTCAAGGATTTTTACACCCCTCTTTTGTTAAATAACTCTTTTACTTGAAGTTACACTTGAATGAGATGCAATTAAGCCATCATAAAGCATGAAATAGTCATACTCCTTTTAAGCAAATTAACCAAGTTAAGAAACTAAATTTTCTCTCCATTATGACTATGAAATTTGAAATTTAATCCTTAAATACATTAGTTACATGTCTTAATATCTCTTTATTAACTCACTTCATCATCCCTCTATGCCAACTCTCATTCTTCTTGGTTGACTAAGTAGGCCAAATAGGCCTATTAGGCCTAGTAGCCTAATTTTTTGAATTTGATAACCATGAAACCTATATGGAACCTTTAGAACATATTTATATATGATTTTTAGGCCTAAAAAAACACCTTACATCATGCAATAATCCTTTTTATAAAGAGACACCTGTAATTTGCCACACTAGTTGACTAGGTCACCCTGTCCTTCATTTCTACAGGTTGGCTATATAGAAGAGACTCATAGAGACACTTAAAAGAATATTTTTGATAATTTTGTGTCATAATAATGTAAAAAAAGTTTCAAACCTCCTCTTTCAATCATTTTAATCATCCCAAATAGTGCTACACCTTGTTCTTTACTCAAATATTTGAAAAATTATAGTTTTTTGAAAAATTTGTATAGTGTTTGTATGGACTAGTACTATGGGTAGGATCTCTTAAGTTTTATTTATGTTTCAGGTGTTTATCTCATCATTTATGATTTTTTTGTTTCCAAAATCTTCACTTTTTCCAAGACTAGTCTATAGTAGGGTTTAAGGAGGGTTTTGGAGGTCCATCATCTTAATGATGGTTCAAAAAGTAAAAACCACCAAAAAAAAAATTATCATGGATATTTATTAAATATATCCCCCTAAAACTTGTGATAATATTTGGTTCCCATGCAACTGGTGTGGAGAGATATGAGCAGAAGATGGTAGACTTGTAGTTCTCTATAGGCTTTCTAGATAGGGTTACAGTCTTAACCTTTGTTCATAAAGGTGGACCCCTCAAACCAAATCCCTCTAGCATGGATCTTAATTTTATAGGGTTTCCTAAATCCTTCTATGATAATTTTACCCAATCCCTCTTGTGGTGAGAGAACCAAGCTCTTGAATAGATAGCTCAAATTGACTGTTTAGACTATGTGACTTGAAGAGAGTGTCAAGACAAAAATTGACATTTTCAAATAGAATATATGGCAAGAAAAAGTGGGAGAGACAAAAAATTTCACATGTGGGGTCCACTTGGCTAGTAGGGGGTGTGTATGAGCTTTAAAAGGGACCTTTAAAGCTATGAAACATATAGTGGTGACTATATAATGAGAATAAGACCCTTTTAAAGAATTAAACATTATAATATTCCCTTTCTCCAAGGATTTATAAGGCACATTGACTCATATGATATGATTGATGTCTTATAAGGGTGAATTAAGGTGATAATTGATCTTAAATGAGTATATCATAAATAATGAACTTTAACACACCAATAAACCTTCATATCATAACTAGAGCAAGGTTACAGACCCATCACAATGCTCAAGAAAGCCTCTCTCATTAGGAAAATATTACAAAAGGCCCATATACCATGAGAACCTAAAACCTCAAACTTGTCAAGCTACCTTAATTGTATCAAAAGATCCTTAATATCATCAAATAGGGTTAAAACCACTCATTGGACCTTACAAGACTTCTTGGCACCTCATTTCTCACTCCAAAACCATCATGAGGACTATCATCTCACCAAAAAGACTCTTGGTAGCCATGACATAATGGATACACAAGAAAGCCTAAACTCATACAATGACACTTCTAAAAGAGCTACCAGGGCTCAAAATAGGACCAATAATGACATGATCATGTAAGAGATCATCGTGAGCACTAGGATGGTTGTCACCAAAATGTTTTGGCTATAGGGGTTGGAATTTGGCCTTGGGATGCATAATTTCCAAAACTTACTCATAAGGATTATTTAATTTTTTAGAGTTTCACTAGTACAAACCCTAGGTACCTCATATTGAATATGCATAAATATACCATCTACCTTACCCCTTGAAGGAGTGATAGCATAGACCTAGTTAGAAGGATGGTATCTATCACCATCCTTAGGGTTAGGAGGAAGAGGTTCAATATTATCATAACAATATTAGTAAAAATAATTTTGAGTTTTATCTTGATTAGGATCATTCTCTAATTTGGTTATTTTAAAATTTTAAAAAATGTAGGAAAGACAATAAGCAATAAAAATAATGAGATATTGGAAATAAAAGTTCTCAAAAGATGTATCTATATTTTAGAATAACTTTAGAAAAATAAATTCTAGTTTTTAAATTTTGAACACTTTGAAATCAGTAATTAGAATTCAAAAACTAGTAAATTAGGAAACCCTAGGTCAACCAGGGTTTGGAAACCAAAGTTTAGGGTCACCAAAATGTGTCAAATGAAGAGATTAATATAAAGTGGTTGGCTAAGAATTTTTCAAATTTGAAATTGGTTTTTTAGGAAAAATAGAAAAAGGGACAAACCCATAAAAATAGGGGGGAAAGTACAATATGCAACCTATAGCTCTAAATTTATTTAAAATAGTCAAATACAAAATTTATAAAATCATACAATATTTTGGGGAAAAAATAGGTTTTTTATATAAATATGTTTATGAAAAAATCTATATAGTTTTAAAATTGATCTATTATGAATCCAAAATAAGCTAAATAATGTGGAATGCATCATAAGCAAAACCCTAGAATATTCCAATTAAAGAATTTTCAATTTCATTAAAATAGGGATTTATTTCAAAGATATGAGATATTTTTTTGCATAAAATAGTATTTTTTATGAATCCTATAAAATAATTACACCATTCCCCTTGTATGTCAATATTTACTAAAAATAGTATATTGTAAAAATCTAAAAATTCATATATACTTTGGGAGAAAAAAAGAGGTTTCTTAATATACCAACTTGAGTAGAAAATGCCTCTAAGAAATTTTAAAATGGATCTATTTGAAGGCCTAAATGTTTAAATAAATAAATAATAAACTTGTAACTGTATGAACATGAATCTTAGCAATAAGAGGAGGGTAAAACCATATGGTAAAGTTTCATATCTAAAAATCAATCATATAAAGTTGAAACCCTAGGATATTTAAAACCCTGAATCGGGCTAGGTTTGTAGAGGAATATAGGTTCACCAAATGTTTGACCCTAAATTAAAAAGAGAGGGTATCTAGGGTTAAGAATATATAAATGAATAAGCACAAGGGTGACAAATAGATCTATAACAAGCAAATTAATTTTCAAACTCATATAAACAATATTCTGAATTTAAATACTGAGATATGGCAAAAATTAAAATTAAAACTATTGATTAATATTGCAATAAATTAAAAACAAGAGTATTTACCTGGTTTATTATGTGCATACAAATCTATTCTAAAACATGATGGAAGTGGACTGGATCAAGATCTTGTAATAATCAACATATTCTATAATTTTTCACTTTATGGCTTTAGATGCTTTTGTTAAACCTAGATAATTACATCAGTTTTGGTGTTTGAGTTGTATTAGATGTCTAGTATAGAGGAATGATAGGATCTACATGTGACCAACTAGATCCTTATAGTTTTTTTCCACCTTCTATTGATGTATATAGATCATGTACATAGGCTATCACTCTTTGTCAAATGATAAAACCCTAGCTTCCTCACCTTTGGATTGACTATGGGAAAAATGGGTTAGTAGGCACATATTTTCAAGATGCCCCAAAGACCCATCTATCAATGGGCACTAACTACATATACAATACTAAGAATAAGGATGAAATGTGTGATAAGAAAGTACAAAGTTGCCTATCATGTAACTTGGCAAATATGGCACATGGGATGCTCCTTCAGTACTTTAGACCTATGAGGATATTGATCCTATGACTTATATTTGAATAGGGATGAATGGGGTAGGTTTTCTCACTTTAATTCATGATTGATTTCTTTTGGTAAGTTTCTTTGTGATTTCTTAGTGTTTATTAGGTGAGGAATGAATGAGGGTCGATCTTTATATATACCAATCCCTTTTGAAAATGTCTCACACTAAATCACTTAGGTTGACTATAAGTATGTGTTTCATTTGAAAATTGGATGAATTTTTGGCACTAGACACTTAATTTGAAAATGGACACTTTCATCAACATAGACGTCTAGTTGGGATGCAGTGTCTGGGAAGCTAGAAAATAGATATAGCTCCAAAATTGGCAAAGAAGGATAATGATCATGTTTAGATAATTTTACATATTATAAAAGGCCTATTCATTATAATAATAGTGTTCATACTAAGATATGAGTAATTAATCACAAATATATATTGAAAATGATCTTTTGATAGTGGTAAGGTTTTAGAACTAAAGGGTATAGCCATAATAGGTATTTACCAAGTGTACAAAACTAAGATGCTATATAATTTAGATTTAGTGTCTACACACTCCCATATTATTTACATGTTTCCAAGTTATTAGATTACCCTTAGGTTTTTATAGATAAGATAATACAAACCATGAATTTTTTATGGCATAATTAGAAGTGTTATACCTAAGATTGCTCAGCATATATAGGCATAAGAGGCACAACAATCATTTTTTCATCACAGTTAAATGGGACAAGTTCATAATCAATATATTGGACTAGCTTAATTTGTTTTCAATTTATAGTGGTACTATTCAAAGATATATTATGATCATATCTCTAATATTTCATTATCAAAAACTTGATTTCTTTACCTTTCCCTATAAGTCAATTGTCACAGTCAATAAGGATAAGTCCATTGTCAATGAAATTCAATGGCCTGCATTATTGTCCATTTATGGTGGACGTATCCAGAGGTATTTTATGATTCTAAGAATGCATAGTCTTATATTTTTCCTATTTTCACTATCATACATCATAAATATGTGTTTGAGCTAAGTATCATTTCTTCCTAGTGCTTTCTTAAAATAGTAGTTTTCCATATTTGGTAAATTATCAAAATCAAGATTATTAATTATTATAAATCTTTAACATTAAAATATTATAAAGTTTTATTACTATAATTACATAATAAATTTTATGTGTTTTATCAAAAATAGGGTAAAACATATTTGTGAACTTGAACCATTATTTTTTAGCATTTTTTCTTATTTGGTTTTTTGATTTTATTTTCTTTATTCCCTTATTTCTTAGAAACTATGTTTTCATAGTTTTAAAACTCATAGGATTTATCATTCTAGGAAAATTATTAATTAGTTTAACTTGAGTTTTGGTGTGAAGGGAAATATCTAAATACTCAATCCATTAAACAACATTGTATATGGATTTTAGTTTCTATGTACCTCACAGTATATCCAAAATGCCTACAATTTTGTTCTTTTACCATAGGAATTCATCGACCATTTATTCTTGTAGTGTACTAGTTATAATTTATCCTCAATAAGTTCCTCTCTACATACCTTAGATATGGGATAGTGTGCATATAATAATCATGTAATCCTTTATAGTTAGTGTCCTCATAGTCCTGTTCATTATTTACAATGTAATGCTATATTAAGTAAAACTCCTATAGAGCATATCCAAATTCATTTAATATCTTCTAAAGTGGATAACATTGACACTTTTGATCAATATGATAATTTAAATTTCTAAAATTATATGCATATTATAGATGATGTTAGCGATGAACATTATAATCAATATGATGAAACTTTGCATGATAAAAAGATAATCTTGAAAGATCCAATAGAATTAATCCAATGAACTTAATGGAATATATCTTGAGAAAGTCAAAGAATTGTCCATTTTTTGTAAAGGACTTTGGTAATGTCTCCAAAAAGTGGATAAATTCATCCAATTACTCCTAAAATCTAATATGGAATATCAAGTAAATATGATATCATCTCAAACACAATAAGAATAGGTGCCTTCTAAAGGTTTTTATCTACCAATTTGAGTTGTTCTAGTTTCCACTATTATTTATATTCTTATATCAGCACTTGTAATTATATATGTTCCATAATCTATAAGTATGGGGGTATCACTTCATTTACAACACATTAATATGCTTATTTATACAAGGGTGTCATATACACTTCCATTGATCACCACCAAATGTCCATTTCCAAATGCATCCTCTCTTGAGCAAATTATTATAGCCTTGCATGCTAATTTATTACAATTAGAGTAAGGTTTCTCTAAATTTAGTCACTCATTAGATTATTATACTCTTATTCACAATCCTTTGGCACTCAATATATTCTATTACCCATTACCAATAAGTTTATATGCCCCTAGTCTACCAATTTATGAAGGTAAAGGTGATCTTGAGTAACATATTCTATCATTACATGCAACATGCTTTAACTATGATTATAATTAAAAATTACTCACAAATTTATTCCAATAAGCCTTAAAGATTATTCTTAATGGTTGTTTTATGATCTCTATTTTTTAATCAGTTTAACCATTCAACCCATTTGTAAATAAATTTATAGCATAATTTTCTATTGACCTTAATGAAAATCTATCATATGCACAAATTGTTAAACTCAAGTAAGGTTCAAATGAATAAATCAGTGAATACATTCTACATTAAAATAATATGCTAGTTAAATTGACAAACCCTATGGAACATAATGAATTATAATATGTTTTCACTCCAATATTGATATCACCACTCCATGATTCTATCATGTTTGATAAATTCAAATCTTTTGATGAGTTATCGTTGACCATTTTTTACCTCAAGCCAAAATGGGTTAACCCCCTATAGTCACAATCTTGTATATTGTATTTTTATAATGTCATAGGTTTTTTTTTTATTCATTTTATGTCATGACATATGTCATCCTATCTTTCATCATAGTCTAGCTTAGTCCTTATGTCATTTGGTGTCTTAGGGGTCATTTTAGGGTCATATATGCAAGTGGTAGGTTTTTATGGTATCCAATCAGTCAAGATCATAGAGAGATTTTGTACAAACCTCAATAATTTCATTCAAGCTTTCAAAAATTAAGGATCCAATTAGGGATAAGCTTTGTGAAGATAGACCATCATCAGGACATCACTTGGAAACTAGAATGGAACATCTTGCTTGTGTAATTTATAAATATGCTCAGAAAGCCTCACATGACCATCATACCACACACAATAAATTTACTTAGTGCCAATATAATTATCTATAGTTTTTATATCCTAATGAGTCTTTTATTTCAAGATCTAAGCCCTTAAATTTCATCTTTTTGAGTCTAAGGAGCGAGGTCATCTAGGACATCATTCAAAAATGAATGAACTAGTTTACTTGTACATTTAATAAATGCACCTAAAAAATCCATGTGATCTAAAATATTATATTTTCATGGACTTTTTCATGTCTAGTCATCCTCAAAAAATTTCAAGTTCATGTAAGCTTTTTGGTTCAAGTTGTGAAGCTTTAAAGTTGAACCAGTAGATTAAGACATTCACATAAATGTCAAAATCAAGCTCAAGTAAAATAAACCCTTTTGAGATTAAATTTTATGGTTACATAAACATCAATAATGGTTATGTGAATGTCATTTGATGGGAGTGAAAATGTCAAATTTGATCTTGTGAAGTAGCCATTGGATTTTAAATAGTGGGTCTTAGTAGATCTAATAGTCTACATTGTATCATACATATTGATCTGATAATGCAAGATGAGTCAAAAGGTAAAGGATCTTGAGAGGATACCATGTGACATAAGTACAGAAGCTAATAGATTGATAATAAGATATTAAAATTAACATGTGATTGACATGTGGTATAAGTGTGTGAAGTTGATAGACTGACAGTGAATCTTGAGTGCAAACACGGGGCTACTAAGTGCCACCAGCTTGGAGAGAGATTGACAAGTTAAAGCTGGATCAATGACTCATGGTCATTTATAATGATAAGGATTAATGGTGTGAGATGGGTCAATAAGTCAATGATCTAGGTCAAATATTGATAACCAATGAAATTAAAGGTCGAGAAGCTAAGGGACTTCTTAGAGATTAAACACATGACCAAGGTCAAACTAGGGAAAGCTTTTTAAAGGGTACATACTACCATTAAATCTCAATATAATAACATGAAAATAACACAATGGTGTTTTTAGGTGATAATGAACATATAGGGACACCATTAAAGATAAATATGGACCTCTGGTTCATATATTTATAACATACAAGGTCCATCTTTTAAAGGTTTTAGTATTATCTTAATACTATGTTCACCATTAATAAAATAAGGGTCCATGCATATATAAATTATTAATTTTATCAATGACATAATGGATCTATTTAGACCTAATAGGAACCAAGCATTGAGTAGAGTGTCATAATATAATGATTATAGGAAAACTAATAGTTTGAGATTTGTTTTTTGTCTATAGTGGACCTATGAGCATGGGTACAAGTTTGAGCATGATCCATTTTGAACAAGAGATAGTATTTCAAAGGATATCATGAAGGCATACATGTATACCCTAATGGTTTCAACTCTCAGACCAACTGCATGAAAAGGACCCTTGTTTTAACTTTTGCACACCATGACAAACCAATCAGGGGCAATTTATTAACAAGACAAAATTTTAATAGATGGATCCTATTGTTGTAACAACATTGATGTCAAAACCTAGCTCAAAACCACTTGATCCTATCATTAAAACCATATGGAGAATTAGTTAAGGAATAATGAATTTTTATAACTAATTAAGATGAACTGGATCAATTAGGAAGTTCCAAAGAAGCATACTTGCAGAAGCAGTTATAACTAGGGTTCAAATGGAGTTGAACTCATTTGATTCCCATTTGGACTTCTCTTTGCCCCCTTCTCTCTAAAATGCTATAAGTGGATACCATTTTGTCCCTGGTAGGGGGTTCCACTCTATGTATAACATAGCCTTGCTATAATGATGTCATATTTTGCCTTTGAACATTAATGCAAATCTAATTTTGAGTTTTTGAATAATTGTCTAAGTGTGTAAGTGATGTATGGTGATGTAAAGTGATAATTCTCTATTCTTTCTTCCCTTATCCTTTCATGTTTATGTAAGAGTTCCTATTCTAAAAAGTCATATGAAGTGTTGTCAAGTGTTTGAACCTATATTTTAAGTGTACATGAGCCTTAATGTCTACAACTAGCCTATGGTTCACTTACCTTGGATAGATCTCACACATCCTACCTCCATATTGAAATACTCATGTTAGAATCCATAGGACTTGGAAGTTAGTTTGTGTGCCTTGTTTCTTAGTGTAAGAAATTAAGATGGTCATATGGAAGACATCTTGGTGCATCACCCACTTAGATTGGGTGTAATTTATGCATTCTCTAACTCTCTATCCTTTCTTCCATTATCCTTTCATGTTTTTGTAAGATTTCATGTTCTAATAGGTCATATGAAGTGTTTCCAAGTATATGATCATGTCTTTTAAGTGTAAAATGAGCCTTGGTGTCTACAACTAGCCTACAATTCACTTACCTTAAATAGATCTAATCTAACTCACCTCCTTATTAAAATACTTCATGTTATAATCCATGGGACTTGGAAGTTAGTTTGTGTGCCTTATTTCTTAGTGCAGGAAAGTATGATGGTCATATGAAAGACATATTGGTGCATCACCCCCTTAGATTAGGTTCAATTTATGTATTTTCTAACTCTCTCTATCCTTTCTTCCCTTATCCTTTCATGTTTGTGCAAGATTTCATGTTCTAATAGGTCATATTAAGTGTTTTCAAGTGTATCATCATGTCTTTTAAGTGTATAATGAGCCTTAGTGTCTAAAACTAGCCTAAAATTAATTTACCCTATATATCTCTTCTGCAACTCATCTCCATATTGAAATACTCATGTTATAATCCATGGTATTTGGAAGTTAGTTTGTTTATTATTTTTTAGTGTAGGAAAGTATGATGGTCATATGGAAGACATCTTATGTATCACCCCCTTAGATTAGGTTCATTTTGTGTAAATTCTAACTCTTTTCCCCATAAGCAACTAGATAAGTAGGTGATAGTATTTCAAGATACATTCAAGGAGCTAGCCCTTAACTATAGAGGTGCATTTCCAACATAGGTACACCCACATACCTGATAATGTTCCCATGTTGCCCAAATATGGAAGAAGATTGAACAAATTCTTCTAGGGTGCAATATTTGGTGACAATAATTTTGGCATGCCCAATGGGACCAAGGTCCAAGAGATTGGAAATATTTTTGGTGTGTCTTCCCTCTATCAACTTTTGAAAACAAACAATCTAGCACCAATGGTGACTCCAAATGATAACTTCGTAATCATCCTGGGTATATCTCATTAAAGTTTTGATCATTTTTTACATTTCCTTTAATACATGAGGTTGAAATTAATATCTATGGTTAATATCCCTACTATGGACCTCCTTATTAGCCTTACTCTGAACCACAATATACTCCCCAATAGTCCTATCAAAATGACTATCAACCCTATAAGCCATGGTGGCCCTATAATCCCCCATTTCCCTCTCCATATGGATACCATGTTATTAGATAGCCCTATGAGGAAAGCTACCAAGATGCCTATCAATAAATGTCTCCCCATTAGTCCTAATATGATCCATACCAACCATACCATGATGCCTATAAACCTCAAGAGTACTCCTATGAGTCTCACCATAAGGAATCAAATGCTTACATGAATTGTACATAAAGGTATTACAAGGCAAGATATAGATTCCTACATGTTAGAATGCAATAAATTGAAGATGGTATTGATCCTCATCATTACCCTCCTCCTATTTCACTTTTTCCATCTTATATCAAGTCCTTGTTGGCATCCATATTATAGTTACTGGATAATAAAGATGAAATGAGTACATGGGATGATGTGTATGATGTGTTCCTTGATCATCTCATGGAATGGTTAAGAGGTGCTACCCAAAATCATATTCAAAAGTTGGAAACATTTGAATAACTAAAATGAACTTAACGGGAGGTCAAAGAATAAATGGACTTAAAAAAGAAGTGCCTTCAATGCTCAATATAAAGGTTAAGTATGTGAGAGGATAAATATCTCAAAAATGAATATGTTTCTATTGAATAAACTCAATTAAACTATTATCAAGATGTAAATCTTGCTTATGTAAATGTTTATCCTTCTAATTCATCCAAGAAGTCACTTCCCTATGAGATTACTAGTGATTTTATCTTTCTTAAATCCACTCACAACCCATCACACTCCATCTCTAATTCATCATCCCCCCATCACACCTTCCACTACATTTCATATTTCATCTCCTTCACATGAGCCCATCTTGAGAAAAAAAAAGTGAAGAGGAGAAAATACAAGCCAAGGCTAACCAAGAGGATTTCATGAGTGACTATGAGGAGGAAATCACCATAGGAACCCCCTTAGTGATCACAAGTGTAATCATGCCTTATTAGATGAAAAGGAACATATTAAAGATCCTATTGTAGCTATCCATGAGGAATGTGGCCAAGACTTGAAGAGATAGTAATTTGAAGAAGACTCCATGTCTAATCATGAAGTTATAGATGACCATCTCAAGCATGAAGTCGGGTGTACTATCAAAGAAGAAGGTCAAGTCACTCCTCAAGAAGTTACATTCTTAAGATAGTCTCATGAGACCAAGATATATTAAAGGGCTCTTGAAGATGACACTCATGAGGTGGGTTAAAATAACTTGGGGCAAAAGTTTTATTTCACATGACATGAGTTTTATCAACCTTGTAAGGTTACTCCTCCTCCTAAGAAGTCTACATCTGATTTGGATAATTCCTCTAATAGTCATGTTGATAAGTATCCCATCAAGAATAAAGATGAAGTTCATTCTACTGATCAATAATCTATTTTCATAAATTAATCTGATGATGCTAGTGTCCAAGAGATTGTAGACATGGATATTGAAGGCAAGGCATAAGTTATTTCACCTCAAGACTAGTAAAGATACCCACATGATATTGAGTCATATCAAAAGGTATTGTATCATGAATAAAAAGAGCTTGATGCTTCCAAACATCAAGTACAATTTATCAAGGACAAAATCAAGGTTGAGAGGGTTGTCATATTTTCAAACTTGTACATTAAGGGCCAAGTACTTGAGAAGGTGGGAGAAAAAGTTTTCCATGGAGGATAAAGATGATTGGCAGCTACAAATTAAGCTCTTTCAAGAGCTTGAAGATATTTACTAAGTTGAGGGTTAAGTACTTGAGAAGGTGAAAAAATATTTTCCCATGTAAGGAAATGACCAAGATTGGGTGGACTATACAAAACTCTTTGATGATCTTGAAGATGAGAAGAAGCCCAACCTCATTGAAAGTAGAATGGAAAAAAAATGTTATGTCTTGTTCAACCACCATTAGAGGTCATAACTAAGGATCAATTTGAGATAATTAAGGTTATTTATATGTAATAAGAGTTTATTTCAATAGTTAGCTTATTTGGAGCTACTTGATTCTCATTAAACATCATGCTAATGAAGTTAGAAAACACCATGAAGATGATGGAGGCATCAATGTCAAGGATCAAAAGGATACATGTCTCATTCAACCCCTCATGTCATAAATCAAGAGAGGTTTAAAACTTCCCCTTTGATCTTGGAGGAATTTTTCATCTCAATTTAATTAGTGCTTGAGTTAGTTTGTTTAGTTGTGTGTGTTGTGTTCCCTAAGTGCTCATGAAGCACAAGTGTGTTTTTGCTTAGTTTCTTGTCTTGTTTGTTGCTTCTTATTGGTTTTCTTGTGTTTTTTGTGTTTTTCAAGGAAATTTATATGCCAAACCTGCATACATGTGACTCCATATCCCAATGTATAGGATTAGGCAACTAATCATGGCATAATAAGCATACCACCATTGGGAAATCACCAAATATGTTGACCATTTTTTACCTCAGGCCAAAATGGGTTAGCCCCTATAGTTAAAATATTTTATAGGGGAATTTTATAATTTCATAGGTTATGTTTTTATTCATTTGATGTCATGACATATGCCATCCTAGCTTTTGTCATAGTCTAGCTTAGTCCTTGTGTCATTTGGTTTCTTAGGGGTCATTTTAGGGTCATATATAAAAGTGACAAGTTTTTATGGTGTTCAAGTAGTTAGGATCAGGAAGAGAGTTTACATAGACCTCAAGAAGTTCATTCAAGCTTTCAAAGATCAAGGACCCAAATAGGGATAATCTTTGTGAAGCTAGACCATCATTAAGACATCACATGAAAACTAGAATGGAATAAGTTGCTTGTATGATTTACAAATATGCTTAGAAAGCCTCATGTGACCATCAGACCATGTGAAATCAATGTCCTTATTTCCAATATCATTATCTACAAGTTTTATATCTTGATGAGTCTTCTATATTGATATATAAGCCCTCAAAGTTTAGCTTGTTAAGTCTAAAGAAGTAGGTCATCCAGGATGTCATCTAGAAATGAATGAACCAATTCACTTTTGCATTTAATAAATGTACCTCACAAAGCCATAAAATATAAAATATTATAGTTCCATGGACTTTTTCATGCCAATATCATCCTCTAAAAGTTTCAAGTTTTTGTGAGCTTTCTGGCTCAAGTTATGAAGCTTCAAAGTTGAACCAATAGAGTAAGATGCTCATGCAAATGTCAAAATTAAGCTCAAGAGAAATAAACCCTTTTGAGATTAAATTTTAAGTTTATGAGAACATAAATTATGGTTACATAAACATAATTTAATGGGAGTACAGACATCAAATTTGATCTCATGAAGTAGCTATTGGATTTCAAATAGTGGGTCCCAATAAATCTAACAGTCTATGTTGCATCATACATCTTAATTTGATGGTACAAGATGAGTTAAAAGTTCAAGGAGCTTGAGAGGCTACCACATGGAATAAGTCCATAAGTTGATAGACTAAAAACATGATCCTAAAATCAATACATGACTAACACATGGCATAAGCACATGAAGCTGACAAACTAATAGCAAATTCTAAGTGTAAATGTGGGGCTACCAAGTGGTACCAGCTTAGAGAGAGATTGACAAGTCAAAATAAGATCAATGACTCATGGTCATTTATACTGAGTGGGATAAATGATGTGATATGGGTTAATGATTCAATGATCTAGGTCAGATATCGATGACCAATGAAATTAAAAGTTGAGAAACTAAGGGACTTCTTGGAGATTGAACACATAACCAAGGTTAAACCAGGGCAATATTTTCAAAGAGCACATGTTTCCATTAAATCTTGATCCAATGACATTAAAATAACACAATGATGTAGTCAGGTAATCAAAAACATATAGGGATGTCATTGAAGATCAATATAGACCTCTAGTTCATAGATTTATAACATATAGGGTCCATCTTTTAAAGGTTACATCATTATCTTGTGATTGTGTTCACCATTCTTAAAATAAGGATCCATGAATTTATAACTTCTCAATTTTTAAAATGACATAATGGATCTATGTCAACCTAATAGGAACCAGGCATTGAGTAGAGTGGTATAATATGATGACTATAGGAAAACCAATAGTCTAAGATTGGTTTTCCATCTATAGTGGACCTATGAGTATGGGGACAAGTTCAAGCATGATCTAGTTTGAATAATAGATATAATTTCAAAGGATTCCATGAAGGCATACATTTAGACCCAAATGGTTTCATCTCCAGGACCAACTTCATGAAAATAACCCTTCTCTCCACTTTTACATGCCATGATAAACCAAGTAGGAGCATTTTAGCAACAAGACAAAATTCTAAAATATGGATCCTATTGATGTACCCACATTTATTATAAAACTTATCTTAAAACCACTTTATCCCATTTTTTAAACCGTATAGAGCATCAGTGAAAGAATAATGAATTGTAAAACCACTTGAAGTAACCTAGATCAATCAAAAAGGTTTGAATGAGCATAATATGTGGAGGCAATTTTAACTACATTTCAAATGGATTTGAGCTCATTTGATTCCCCTTTGAGAACCAAAAAATCCCTCTCTCTTGTTTCCTTTCTTATACAAATATAGCCTTCAATCTAGTGATGAGGATCCCCTTAGGCTAGTATGACTAGACTCTACCAAAAACTTGTATTCTGCACCTCTTATAGTAATGAAAAAGGCACTTTTGTAGTGTTTTGTCAATCTATGTTAGCATTATTTTGTTTTATTGATATTTTAAGGGTCTAATCCTCCCATTTCAAATTCTAAGCTCAACCTAAATGATATAAACTTTATTTATAGGTCAGATAGTGTATATTAGCATTGATCTCTCAAGGATATAGTGGACTACTAAATGTAAGTGTCTTCAACTAGACCTTACACTTATTACTCTCTAGTTTTAGTGCATCAAACTAACCTCTATATGAAATATTGTTGCTTATAAATTATAGTATACACTACATTAGCTCCTTTCACAGTCCATAAGTGTGTTAAAGAGTCCAAGCCTAAGAATGGATATGACAAATTCATGGTGCATTACCATAGGCTAGATAGGTTTACTTTACACAATTTCTTGACTCTTTTCATCCCAACAATTTTTAGGTTTTATAAATAGAGCTCCAAATTGTGAAAATTGAGGAGCTAGCTACATTAAAAACCCTAAAATTCTAACCCTATTATAGGATACCCATGGCCTAGGGTCATTCCCATGTTGAGCTAGATTTGGGTAAAGGACCTAAACAATCCCTTACCCAGCTAGGGTAAAATTTAGATCCCCAATAGTTATGCTACACAATAAAAGAAAGAGAAGTCAAAATAATTACATTTAACTGCATAAAATATGTACCAAGTGCACCAGTTACTTCAAATGTGAAGTTTCAAAACAATCCAAACTACAAAGTCAAATCTAAATAAATCAAGAATGAAGAAAAAGTATAAATTAATTCAATATCACAACCATCACATAATATTAAATATATAGCTCTACCAAGGAGATAATTTATGAGGTTAACATAACCTCCTCATATCTTATTACATAAACTAATTGAGTACAATCTCATATCTTTTCATCCTCCATTTGAGCTTGATTTAATTAAGACTTCACATAAGGGCTTCGATAGTAATGCATATTATGAATAACAAAGATATATCAGGGATTATAAAAATAAGTATTACAAGCTAAGACATAAGATACAAGATCTTATCAATGATAATATTATTGAGTTAAGAACACCCCCATGGGGAATTAGTCCACACCAAAATGATAATGAAAAGTTTAAACTCTTAAATAATTTGTTTTCAAATCATGTTTTAGAAAAAAAAATAGACAATTCAAAATTACATCATGTGTACAATGTGCATCCTCCTCATAAGACATATGGTCATCCAATAGATAGAATTTTAGGTTCATTTACGAGCACATTTTCACAACATATGGTGATCACATTTGATGAAAATGAAATCAATCATGATGATTCATATACACATGCACTTTTTATCTATGCTTACATCAACAAGCAACCTATACATAGTGTCATGATTAGTAATAGATCAAGTGAAAAATCATGTACAATGACACTCCTTCATAGGCTTGGATATACATAGTAATATTTAATAGTTACATCAAGAGTAGTCAAATCATTCAATGGACAAATAAAACACCTTTAAGCATATAGTGTTACCTCTATAATTTATTTTAGAAACAATTGTCACTTAATTTATATTGTTACAAATCATGATGATCTTCAATATATTATTAGGATTCCCTTGGGTACAAAATCTCCATGTGGTAAAATCTATAGAACATAGATACCTCAAGTACATACATTGTAATCAAGTGGTCAAAGTTCAATTCATTTGATATGATTACCCTCCATAGTCAATGTTAACTCATCCTCCTTCTACACTAGAACCATAGTTGGTGGTGGTACCTACTCAAGAGTACCATAAAAATAAAATCATGGCACCCAATCAAAATTACAACTTACAAAGATAATTAGTGCACCCATTCAAGATCAAAGTGTAGAATTAGTTGTTTCACCTATACATAATATTTATATATAGACAATTTAAGGGAAATAAATACATCCTTATAGATATAAAGTGTGATAGAGAAGACTTACCCAAGGTTA
This sequence comes from Torreya grandis, assembly GCA_037957365.1. NCBI lineage: Eukaryota > Viridiplantae > Streptophyta > Pinopsida > Cupressales > Taxaceae > Torreya > Torreya grandis. The sequence continues at coordinate 3,560,635 of JARHVA010000442.1, forward strand.
AAATAAAGATAAATCCTCTACAATGCATCCTAAGGAAATCCCTTAGATAGTTTAGGATGTTCCATAGTGAACATAGGCAAAGAGACTTTCCCCTTTTATAGAAAAAAGTCCACCAAATCTTTCACCTTAGAAAGTTACACATGTGGTAACACATTTCATAAGTAGTGATCAAGATAGTTACACTATAGCACTTTATTCCTTATCAGATTCAGATATAATTACATATATCACTTTGCACAAATGAAAAAAATTCATCAATGTATTTGATATACCATAGGATAGGATCACAAAAAAATTCCATTTTCAATGCTTATTAGCATAGTTTAAGATACTTTTGGTAAGTTTAAGGTAATATCCATTTTAACGCTAATTTTGTATAAGTCACCTCATGTTGTGTTTCAAGATGGTTTAAGAGGTGTTAGTGGTTTAGGGTGTCTTTTCAAGGCATATATCATGTGTAAAAGTCATATCATACACCATATAGTCTAAACATGTACTTAAATAAGTCTCATATTGTTCTAAACGTTAATAAGTCACTTTTAACCTCTTCTACAAATCATTAACATGTGTAAAGTTGTCAAAAATTCACTTTAAGAGCCCTAAAAGGTGAAAATAACATTAAGGGGTATTATAAAATGACTTATGAAGAGTTATATAATGTCAAAGTTGGCATGAAATCATGACAAGTCAATTTTTAAATTTGAAAAATAGTTATAATCAAGTTTTAATGCTTAAATAAGGATGTATATCCACTTGTACAGACCATGAAGAAGATTTTTAGGTGAAAATTCTTCATGAGTGTCTCTTAAACTTCCCCAAGCCAAATCCATGATTATATTATAGGTAAAGGTCCTAAAAGTGCAAAGCATGCTTCTTCTCCTCCATCTCTCTCTTAATAAGCTCACAAAGGTAGTTTTCAAATGCTTAGTGCAGATAGAGGAGAGAGATTTGGGTCCTAAATTTTTTCAGTGATCTTAAAATTCATGGAATTGATTCTTAGATTAATTCCCCCATATTTATTAACAATATTTAAGACCCCAAGGTGGTTTAAAATAACCTATAAACCCTACAATCCTAATTTCTAGCACTTTCAAACTAAGAGAAAGAGAATTAATGATATGGATGATTAAATTAGGACCTATAGAGCTTCAAAAAACATCTTAAAACATTATACAATATTCACTTGGAATGTGTGGCCCTCTTTAGTAGAAAAATATTCATTTATATTGATTTATAGGTAGTTTTTAGAGTTTTCATGAGGTTTTCATATAACCCTTTATAGTGAGGCCTTAAACTTAAAATAGTCACAATGTGCATATAAAGGTATGTACACTCAAATGAAGGAAAGATAGTTAAAGGAATGAAGAGAAGACTTATAGGTATCTTATTCATATGAAATACAATATATTTTTTATTGAAATTATGTTCATAAGGTATGTATTAAGGTTATAAATAACATATATTAATCTCCCAATACTCCCCAAGGACCATCAAGGTAACTAATAGCAATAAAGGGGGTTATTGCATAGTTACAGGCCTAGATAGTCATACATAGGCCTGCTTACAAAAGAACGTATTTGATGGGGAAAATAGAGGAAACCATTTATGTGAATTTGGATCTAAAATGACTGAAATATCATCTTATATCTCAATGTATACTATATAAAAGTTTTATTTTCTCATTAATAACTTACTAAGGCAAACTTGCTACAATTCTAGGCCATAGACTATGCATAGGTCTACTAACATATGGGATCAAAATAAGTGCCAAACATTACATTGTAAGTATGGTTGGAAAGTAAAAATATCATTGGGAAGGTTATAGGACATATGGATAAGTCTCTTAAAAGTCAATATGAATAATATATACAAGTTGGAAAGGCCTGACATGATCAAAAGGCAGACCTACAGATCTACATACTTATAGGTCCCTTTTCACTTGAAATAAGATTATTTTTGTTTAAGGAAATGAGATTAAAGTGACTTGGAACATGTGGAAACTAAGTGAATATATTTCTAAGGTGTGTTTAATCAATGTAAGACAACTATTCCATTATAAACCTACTCTTGGCTCTCTAATCAAACCTCAAGTTAAACCTCTACCTACAGTCAGGCCTATTTCTAGGCAAGTGTGAGTAAATGGCCATATGATGAAAGAAATGAAGAGGGGAGTTTGTAATAAAAATCATGGAAAGTATTATAATCATCATATATTTATAAAACAATCTCTTACAGTGTTAAAGATATCATAAGTGATTGGTGGTAGTATAGATAATAAGAATGCTAATTTGATCAAATAAGCCTAAAATGGGTCATATATAGGATTGTGTGTATCGTCAAAGGAAGCTTGAAATTATTAGTTGAATTGAGGTTTGAATATTCTTTAAAATTTTCTAGATACCCTATTAAATATTCATTCAAATATTTCAATATAGACACCTAAATGTATACCTAAAGCCAAGAGACCTATTGATCACTCATAATTTGGTGTAAACAATGCAACCAAATGCATTTGGTGGAGATAAATAGAACATTTTGAGAGTTTTATAGAGTTATAATAACATTAATAGGCTTCCTAATATTTTTCTTGACCACTCAAATGATAAGGAATCATGTTGAAATATTTTTAGTCTCAGGGTTGTAGTCGAGTCTAAATTGATCACCTGCAAGTTTGTGATGAGAAAGTGAGAAAAATGGTATGTTATAAAAGAAAATGAGTATAGAATCAATGTAATATATGAGGACATAAATATATTAAATTATATATTTTATATTCTTTAGATGAGAGAGATAAACTCTAAATAGAATCATTAGGGTTAAGCAAGCCTAATTACATTCAAAAACTCAATTTAAGAAAAAATAAGTTGTAGAGCTCATGGAGTGAAAATACCTAGTATATAATCCTTATAAATATATAATAAGTTAATACATACCTAAATAAGTCATTTTCATCTCAATCCAAGTTTCAAATCATCACTTTTAGCTCTAATTCTCTCTCCACCTCACTAAAATTAGTCTTCCTAATCCAAGAAGGTCTTTCTTGGATTCATTTGTATGTCAACATTTTGCATGGGATAAAATTAAGTTATGGGATGTTATATTGGTCTTTATATTTGGAATTTTTTCACCCTAATAAGGCCTCTTTTTTATGAAACATCCTTAAGAGTGCAAGGCACTCATAGGCTACCTAGAGGACCAAAATTGACCAGTTGAGAGAGATTGATCTCTTAAGAACCTAAAAATAATTTATTGACCCTTTAAAACACATTAAAATTATTATTCACTCCATGAATTTCCTTTCCATGAAATTTTATTGTATATATAACTATACAAATGCAATAAATCTTGTACTTTATGAGATTTTGAGATCCAAACAGGGTATAAAAGATCATGGATAGTTGAAAATTATTAGAGAGGATGACTTGGGTTGTATTATACCTATAAAAATTCAAAAATATGTACAATACACCTTGAAAATTCTCAAATAAATCTGGTTTTTAAAGGCAATCTAAAACAGACTTGAGAAAGGGGCTAGTTTCTTAGCCATTTCTTGGTTTACCTACCTACATAATTTTATAGAAGCTCAAATTAGGTATAAATAATGGTCATATGGTCCTAAAATTTAATCACACACTTATTTTAGGTTTCACATGTGTGGGAGGCATGTGGAGCCAAAACTCAATTTCTAGGCGTAGAGGGCTAATAGAAACCTAATTGGAGAAAGAAAATGGGCTAATAAGCATACTTCCACTCATATTTGGGTCCTTAAATTTGACATGGAGTTTTAAGGGGATACTAGGTCCTTGAATATATCTTTTTTTTCAAATATACTCTATATATTATCCTACACAAGGAGTTTTACCTATTTTTAGGGTTATAACGATTTGAGGCCTAATGAGAGCTTAAGGTACTTTTTGGAGTCTTGGATAGAGTTTGAGGCATAAAAAAGAATTATTTTAGGTGTAATATGATATATATATTCCTTTTATGAATAATAAATACATTCATGAATATAAATTTAAGTTTTGAGCCATTTGGGCAAGATTGTTATAGTAGGACAAAGTGAACTTCAAGACACCGAGGAGGTGTAATCATCAATGTAATGTCAATTTTAGGAGTTTTTTAAATAGGTGAAAGGTGTCAAGAGTAGATAAATAATTTAAATAAACATGACTTGATGATCAAATATGCCACTTATTACCTCATAATCTAAGAAGAGCAGTTTTGAAGAGGAAGCCAAGGTGTCAAGCAACTAGATGAAACTCCTACGCCAATTGGTAGAAGATGCCTCTTCAAGATATAAAAACTTGTAATTGGAGACCTAATTAAAATATTTATAAATTCATCTTTAGTTTAACTCTATTTTAATACACTTTTCATCTCTCCCTCCTATGCCTCTCTCTCTCTCTTCTACTCACATTTCTCTATTTAAAGGGCCAGGATGGGCTTTGTATGGATCATTTTGCTGAGTATGGAGAAGCCCTAATCAAATGAAAACTTTTAATATGCCTTGAAATAATTAATTAAGTTAATTCTTACCTCCTCAAATTCTTTCAACTAGTTTACTAATCTGATGGTTGATGAATGTTAGTAGTAGTCATGGTACTCTCTCTCTCTCATTTGTTCTTTCTTACCTATTTACAAATGGATTGTCTTCTTGCAGGTCACATGGTGAGTTTGATATGGTTTTTCATAGCTTGAAAGTAGATTATAAATATTTATTTCCTTTTTTATACCTATTTACTAACCCTCTCATTCAATTCATTGACTATGACCTCCATGTAAAGAATTCATGCTAGAAGGTCCTTGTTTCAAGAAGTGTGATCAAATTTAGTCTTATTTCATGTTCTTAAGTGCATGATAGTTAAGTGGAGGGTGTTATTTTAGTGTATGACCTCCCTATAATAGGTTTCATTTCATGTTATTTCTATCCCTTTTCTTTATTCAAGCAAGAAAGTAGTAGTAGTGAACCTAACTAATACATCAAGGGGAGTTAGCCCTTTAACCTAGAGCTTTGGTCTATCCAAAGGTTATCGACATCATAGGATCAATGCCATTGCATATCTCAAGTTGAGAGGGCTTGAAATCACCCTATAAAGGGTAAAAATTTGAGATATATCATTTCCCTTTTCAAAAATATAAAAAAAAAATACAAAAAATCAAATATTTCAAAATTCCAAAAAAATCAAATATTGGAAAAAAATAAATATATTCAAAATAATCTCAAAAAAATAAAATTTAGGATGAGATCATGACATAAGTCACTAGTTTACTTAGTTACATATATTATTTATTACATATTTTTAGAGATGTCATATTCTTTTTATCAAACACACATGCATTTCATGTGGTAAATGAGTGTGATGGAGGACATATATTATACATAGCTTATTATATGTTGGATTCCCTTCTACCAAGTTATCATGTCTATGCAAGGGTAATCTAAATATATAGGATAAATTATAAAAATTTATATATTTATATGACCTTAAATATAATATTGAGCTACATATCCTTCAAGTGTCTTGATTATCACTCATATTTCGAATTATTCTACATAGATATGTTACGTTTCTATAAAATGACATTGATACATTTAGATGGAATACATGATTTTTCACTTGCTCTATACTCCTTTGATATTTTTCCTTTCTCCCATGATAGGTTCTAAATTTACTAATTATTGTGTGGGGTCATTGGAACTTATGTGAAAAATTAATTAAGCATCTGTATGATATTTTTACTTACCAGTATGTGTTACATTTAAACATATCCATTTATTGATGCCATTGGCCCTATGATTTTTATGAAATTTAAACATGTCCCTTGTCTAATACATTCTTAATTTCCTTTATGTGTGGCCCTTGACCTTGTTTATATTAACATATTCATATTTATTATATGCAACCTTGGCCTTATTGTGTGACATTATGTGTTGTGCTTGTTGTGCCTACTAAGTTTGATTAGTGGTGCCATGATACATATCATACAGTTTTAATACATAGTCTACTTTAGAGATGGTTAATTTATTTTTTGATTCATTTCTATATCTCTCTATATAATACACTTGTATGCCTCACATTCAATATATTACATGTATGCTTCAATGAAAATTACAATTCTATGATGACATACTCTCCACATTGTGATACTATACTACATAATTCTATATCTATTACATGATACAATTAACTCTTATTTTAATTCAAGTGACTTGTAAGATAAATCCCTCATCTCAAAGGGGGGAAATCATAATGATATTAGCTTAGAGATATGATCCTCTGTAAACATAAATATTATATTTGGGATAGAATATTGGTTTCAAAAATATAGAATATAGGTTTTCAAACATCTAAAGTAATGTGCAATTAGATTCTAATATAGATTAAAGGTTTTCAGAGATTCATAGTAATGCAAACTTAGATTATATAAAATATATGATTTTAAATATTTTATAAATTAAGAACTCAAATGTGTGATGAATATTGTCATAATAATATAAATTATGGGGGCATATGACATGCATATGCACTCATCTTCTCAAAGACTCAAAGTATATAATTATATACACTTTAATGAATATGCATACACATATGCAAAATAATTATAGGATAAAAGTTATAGGATATAAAAATAATTACAATTGAGCATATAGATGCATAAAATTATATATCATTTGGAACAAAAAATTCAAAAATTGTGTTGCTTGTTGATGCACATATTCAAAGTTCAAAGTGGAGAAAATCAAAGTTTAAAAGTTTAAAAATCATGATGCTTGTTCATGTACACTATTTCAAAATTCAAATTTACAATTTCAAAGGCCAGATATTAATTTCAATTCAAATCTATGAGCAATGTGGTCATGATGGGGGAAAGAATATTCTTCATTCTGTTTCAATCATGCAAATAGAATCTAGATCAGTTTGTAGGAATGTGATTTGAATCTATTACGGGTAAAATACATTGAGGTTTATAAAATCTCAATAACCATAGCATTACTGATATTTAACTAATAATTTAGTTCCATATTTTATTATGGGTGATGTACATTCGAATCTAGTAATACTCAATGGCCTTGGCATCACTTCTAATAAATCCATCATGGTTCCACACTTTTGGATTAGTACATTGGGTATTATTATACATTCATAAGATTTTAAATAATTCATCTTTTCAAATCAAGAGTTGTATTAGTTATTCAAAATTGGGACTTGATCAACTCTAAATTCACCAATGGTTCAAAATATACAAGTGCTTCAACAAGGGGGAATTGTTATCCATTATTTGTTATAAATAACAAATAAATTTAGTTTCATTTCCACGTATGTGTATTCCTTCATTGGTCTCTTTTCAATTTTAAATTTCAAAGTTCATTTTTTCAAGTTTTAAATGAGTAAACGACTACTTCGTGTGTTATTTAAAAGTTATCTAAATTTGAATGCCCCACATAATTGAGCTATACTTTCAAATACAGAGTGTGGTATACACACTCAACTTAAATTCTTTCTCCTTTAATCTAACAATTTCATTACTAAAATAAAGGGAGGGAAATGAAGACACATAAATTTAATCACAGGTACTTGAAAATGTTAATCCTTGACACATCCTAAACCACATGCCTTATACCAGAATACATGACTCTTATTCACCATTATTCTAAGCCTTTAATCAATATATGGGATTAACCCTTTGTTTTTCATTACTACTACACAAAAATTTAAATTTCAAACGCTACAGATGCTTCAGATCTCCCTCAAACCATATCTAGTTTAGGATGTGTGTCCTTGATATTTTAATAGAAGTTTTCCCTAGGTGGACAAGAGCATTCTATCTAGAGAATTTCAATGCTCTTATTCACTTAAGTTGAGCACATCTCGCACCAAATAATAGATAGTTTGTTAAGTTTAAATTATTTATTTGGGTCTTCCTACACATTTCATAAGGTTAGATTTAAAGGAAAATATCAAAATGTTTAGATTTAAATACATATCAAAGGTCATTAATTATACCCACTTGCTACCTAGTTGGTATTGACTTATCTCAAACATTCACACTATCACACATTGATAAAATCTAACCTACTCTCTCAAAATTTAATACCACTCATAAGGAGAAGCTATAAGTCAAGTCAAGAGCATTCTAAAATAAGTTAAGAGCTATCATTATCAAGTATCAAATCTATTTTCTATCTACATACATAAAGTCTAAGAGCACAATTGTATAATCACTTTAGGTGGGAAAACTATGTGGGCTTGATTTTTCTCCTTGGATTATTGGATATGTAATTAGTGGTCAATTGTCAAAGGGGTGATTAGGTCAGCTCAGTCCATTACACTTCCCTCTTTTTTGTATGTTTATAAACTATAAAAGTGTCATTAGGGTTTTAAAGAAAACATAAGACAAATAATGAATTACGCATGTCATAATCAAAAGTTTAATATTTCAAATTGCTCAATAGACACAGGGGTAGGAGGTATAATGATTAGTTTTGCATCACTTTCAAGTGAGACAAGTATGCGATCAATGGACTAGAGTAACTTATGTTGTTATCTATTATAGTGGTCTTGTCTAGAGAAATATTTTGATATTGTCTCTAATTTTTCATTATAAATATCTTATTTTCTCTATCTATTCTTATCGATTAGTTAACATAATCAACTAGGACAAATTTGTGGTCAACATAATTGAACAGCTTGTACTACCATCCACTTGTAATGGATATGTCCATAGAAATTTTTATATTGTATTATTGATCCTAAGCATGCACAGTTTTATATTTTTATGACTTTCATAAGAAGACATCAAAAATAATCCATAAAAATGTGCGTTAACTAAGTATCATTTTTTCCTAGTGTTTTTTTAAAATAGTAGTTTTCCATATTTACTAAATTATCAAAATGACAATTGTTAATTATTGTACATCTTTAGCATTTAGATATTATCTAGTTTTACACCTATAATTACACAATACATTTTATGTGTTTTATCAAAAAAATGTAAAACACTTTAATACTTGACAATGATAACTCTTGGCTTACTTCAAAATGCTCTTGACTTGGCTTATGGTTTCTCCTTGTAAATGATCTTGAAATTTGAAATAATATGATATATTTACTCAATGGGTAAAAATATGTAAATTTAATCCAAGTGAATACAAAGTGGGGACAATGAATGACTTTTTAAATGTATTTATAGATGAACCTTTTGATAATTTCCTTTAGTAAACCTTATGAAACCTATGGGAAGACCCAAAAGAGTGATTTGAATTTCAAAAACTAGTCATTATTTGGCATGGGACATTTTTGACCTAGGTGGATAAGAGCATGATAACACTCTTGTCTTCCTAGGGATAACTTGTCTTGAAAGATCAAAGATAATTATCCTACATTAGAGATAATATATGGGTGATTTAAAGTATCTTCAGCATTTTAATTTAAATATTGTGTATATTAGTAGCATAAAATAAAGGGTCACACCCACATATGGATGAATGGCTTAGAGGAATGCTAGATAAGAATTATTAATAATGCATAAGTCATGTGGTTTAGAATGTGTCAATAATTAGCATTATTAATTACCTGTGATTGGATTTATGTGTCTACAACATATATTTGTTCATACACATTTTCAAAGTTCAAAATTAAAATTCAAAAGTCATGATACTTTTTCATGCACATTTTCCAAGTTCAAAGCTACATTTTCAAAATAAAAATGGTTGTTATTTAAATCATGTAAATAGAATTTATATTTATTTATATTAGTGTGATTTGATCTATTATGGGTAATTTAAATTTGATTCTAGTGACACTCAATGGCCTTGGAATTACTTCTAGCTAACCCATTGTGTCATTCCATCTTTGGTAATGGGTGATGTGTGTTTGAGTCAAGTGACACTCAATGGCCTTAGCATCACTTTTGGTGACCCATGTTTCCACCTTATTTGGGATTACTACATGGGTTACTTCTCCTCATTCATGAGAGTTGTAATAGGCATATTTTCAACTCATGGGCTTGATTAGTTATTAAAAAATTAAGACTTGATCATTCTTAATTCATCAATGATTCAACATAATCATATTTTCTCTCCAAGTATTTTTAAAAAGGTGTACATTTTATCCAACCTCTTATCATGGGATATAAGATCATATCTAGATTAGTTACTCAATTTAATATGGTCATGGGTTTAATGACATCTGATGACATATTTCTCTTCCATTACTTCTCAAGGGATTGTTCATTTCCCTAGCAAACAAATGACTAAGACCAAAAGCATATTTCTCCACTCTACATAGCACAATCATTATCCACATGGGACATATTACCTCATTCATAAAAATTTAATCTTTCCTTTATCTTTACCATTTCAAACCTCAAATTCAAGCTTTTAGATTTATTAAATAGAAACTAGATACTACATGTGTTATTGTAGGTTCTACCATTGAGTATCCTACATAATCAAATTTTCAAAGACAAAAATCAAAGTGTATTATACACACTCAATTTTTATTCTTTCTTTTATAAATTACATTACTATAATAAAGGTTATGCAAATGTAGACACCCAAATTTGTTACAATCCCATATTTAATGTCATTTATTGTAATTTTGCACATATAGACTATTGATGATGAATGAATAAAGTATATGTTGGCACATGTTAATTGGGTCTTCACTATTATGGTTTGTGAATTCATCCATTTATTAATTATCTTTCCATTTTTTCATAGGGATCCCTAATTTTATTTTATTATCTTTCTCGATAAGTCTAATGCTTTTGGATAGTGCCAAGATTGTGAGCTTTTCTATAAGGATCTGACTTATATAGGCATAATTGTGAAGCTTCTTTCAGGTCACATTTAGTTATAATATTATTTTTATCTATTGGATCTTATATTGGGTTGGATTTTTTGTGTCAATAGGCTCCCTAATTCAAAAATCAAAACCTTTATAAATACAAGGATACTTTAAGGCATTAAAGATGATTCCACTCACTCTCAAAAAGCTATTAGAATATTTTCATGTTATATATATATATATTTTTTAAAGATACATTAAAAATTTTCAAAGGTTGAATTCATATTTTAATGTTTATTCCAAGGATAAAATATTACAAATATCATCTAGAGTTTCATTTATAATTTCACACATACATGTATGTGGGAGAACTACATTTGAGTTTGAAGCCTCTTCAGATTATTCAATATGTAGTGTAGCACTTAGTCAATCAACATGGGGTGACTAAGGTCAATGCAACTCAATGTATTTCTCCCAACACCTCTTATTTGATATTAATTTGGTGTGTGTAGAGGAAACTAGAGTTTTTCATTGTAAGTACCCCATGCAGTATTTTAGATTTGTTGGCTAAAAAATTGTAGGGAAAATTTTTACTTTTCAATCAATGGCATGTGGAATGAATCCCCTCTCTTATTATCAGGTGGATTTACCTTTATTCAAAATAAATAAAATATAAGAAATAAAATTATTTACAATAAAAATGTTTTCTATGGAGGTTTTTCATACTTTTAACCTGGAAGTTTGAGAAGGTTATGGGAACATGAAAAAAAAGAAAAAATTAGGAAGGAAAAAGGGGAAAATAATCCTATAATAATGGGATAACTATATTATATTATATTATATTATATGTATAAAATTGTTTAACCAACCCCAGAATATAATTTTCTAATGATGAAACATTTATCATTCAAATAAAGTGAGAAAGACATATTTTAGACATATGAATGAAATGCATACACTAAAGAGATTAAACAATTAAACATACCATGAAACAAATTTATATTTCCATTTTAAAATAAATACCAAATTTATTTTCTACTTCACCAAGTTTATCTAATTTAAAATTCTTAAAACTAACTTCAATGAATTCCTATGCTAATAACCTCAAATTTTTGACGATCTAATAATAAAATTTTCACAAAAAGAAAGAGTAAGAATAAAAATAATTGAATAAATACATGCATCCCATTAATTAAAAATATTTTATTGTATACATTCAATTCTCACCATTATCATTTTGAAATTGCAAGTCTGAATGACTTCTCACAATAATGCATAAACTAGACCAAACCCACTGAAATACTCTAATTTGTCCACACACATCACATGCAATTTCCAAACCATGTCAATATGTCCCTAATTGGGGAATTACTTTGTATACAATAATCACCTTCTTCTAATGCATTTCCAATCAAATTTCAACCTAGCAAATTGACATTTTTGACCAATAGTGCAAGACAACTAATCAAATTCTAGGAATTGTAAAAGCCATGATCAAAATAATTTAACTAATTAAATCCAATTAAATTATTAAGTGAAACATATATGTCAAATTATTGAATATCTACTTTTAGAAAATTAAAATTTAATAAATATCTGAAAAGCTAATAGCATCGGTCACAAAGTCAAAAATCCAAAATATCAACGTAAATGTAATAAAATAAAAAATGTTGAGCCATGCCTATTAATTTTTCCCTTATTCCAAAATATTGATTACATTTGGCATCTAAATTTGAATCAATCTTGGACCACACATATTGATCTTGAGATGGGCACTCTATATCATTTCAGGAAATCTATAAATACAAGGGGCCTCCATGAATAATTATTGTCAGGATCCTACTCCTCAATAAGAGTATATATGATTACCTTTGTATTAGCAACTAAACACAGAATTATACCAGAATGAATAAGTAACTAGAAATATGAAACAACACAGGATATGAGAGACAATACACAATTGTATTAATAATCACTCTGAAGAAAATACAATAAAAAAGATGCCACTTCTTCTTCCACCTCTAAGGCTTGCCACACCTCAAGGAATTCTTCCCTCTCTCTCACGGTCCCAACAATAAACTCAAATATAGAGTTGGTGTTCACCTCCACCAATCAGTAACAACGCTACCAGTACACCAAGTACACAACTTTACTCCAAGTAGATCTCCCTTTCCTTGCTACCACCTGCAAATCAACAGACCTTACTTACCATGTAGATGTCTCTACACCCTTGAAGAACCCTTGTCCTTGCCTCACCAAGTCCTCATGATTCTTCAACCAGTACCCCGGTGGATCTCCTAGTAGAACTTGCACAACCTGAAACTCTCCCTGATCATACACACTCATCACCCCTTTGGAACTAGGAGGAGCTACTCTAGCTCTCTCTTCAAGCTCAATGGCTTTCTAGCACACTTTTACAATATAGCCCATGAGTCTATTATATAGATCTCATGCATACAATAATTAGACATTCTTAATTACAATAATTAGACATGTAACTCAAGACTATAATAAGCCTTTACATGCAAACTCTCCATTCAACGAACTAACTGTCAATGCAATGAATAGTTCTAGAACCACCACAGGCGATCGACGTCGATCCCTATCTACCTGGAGGTCACCGATGTCAGCTGACTCCTGTCGATGCTGGTTGTCTTTCAGTTCACACCTGCCGATGTCGGTTGCTCTCTGCACTATACTCTGTCGATGTCAATCTCCCTAGAACTCAACAACCTCCTCCATGTCTGCAACAATTGAAGCTTTTAGCTCTACACCCTAACAATCTCCCACTTGGATATAAATAGCTACAATTGTACCTATACCTGTACACCATCTAATTTGTTTCCTAGCTTGTATCCCTCTTCAAGCTCACTCCTGAAGACCAACCACCACACACCCTATGGTGCACCTCCTGTCATCCAAGTAACCTGCCACATCCGAACCTACAACTCCATGTAGTGAAGACCTTAACCCTGCCTAACAAGTTAACCTACTGCTAGTCCCTCTCAGATACCTGAGAATCCACTAAACTGCCCTCCTGTACTTCTTCCATGAATTGGCTCCAAACTCTCTAACAACTCCCACTGCTTGGGAAAACTTAGGTCTACACCAGACCTCATGTGATTTCGAACACTGTTCTAAGCTCAATTTGAACTGTCCAGCCCTTGGTGTGCTTACCAATTTTGCATGCTAAATCTTGAACCTCACCAACACCTTCTTCACATTAGCTCCCACTGGAGACAAAAAAATCTCCATATCTCTTATGCCAAAGAATTTCACTGCTCCAAATTCCTCATGACATGCCACTAAACTAACCTTACCTTTAGCTCAGAAAAACCCTGTATGTATGAACCTGCTAGCATATCACCCACATACAGTAACAGGATAATGTTGTGACCATCATCCACCCTGGTAAGATAAACACAATAGTTACACTGACATTGACTAAAGCCCTACTTTGTCATCCACCTGTCAAAACTTGTACCACTATCCTGCAGCTTCCTCAAGACCATATACCTTAGCCTTTTGTCTCAGGTATCCATCCACTCTCTTCTTTAACCTGGGAATCCATTCCTCATCTAGTGCTTTCTTCCAGCTAACAACTCCACCAACAAACACCTATTTGGTTCTTCTCCAAGGAATCACATTCCTCATCCATGCCAAGCTCCCACTGTTTCTAGATTCTACCTGCATTGCCTCTTCACATCTTCCTAGTTCTTGACCATCAGTAAGCAACAAGTAATATAAAGAAGGTGAATAATGAATATGAGGTTCACTTACCCTTTCTGACCTCCATATGGGTGTTTGAGACTCCTTGATAGCTTGTTGTCTGCCTAACATCCATTCCAGTGACCGATCTCGGCCATCTCCCAATCTGCACCCGACTGACACCAGTTCCCTGCAACTGACCCTGTCAGCCGACGTCAGTTTCTTGACTGACACTGGTGTACCCCTTACTAACATTGGTTCTTGTCTGACCAACGTTGGTTCCTTCTACCTGACACCACCGACTCTGCTGATCTACACATGATCGACATTGGTTCCTATCTATTTGACATCGGTTCTTCTTGACTGATGCCGATACGTGTGTTTGCCTGTGAGTGATGACTTTTTACCTGTGAGCTCCTTCTGGGTCAAAAACCTATTCAAATTAACACAGCCCTGCTGAGAATAATTCAGTCCCCTTAGCTGATCTCTGTCCATCATCTCCTCCATGAACACCAAGGCTTTCCAATTCTTAAGTTTCTCAAAGATATCTATCTTCTGCTTAAGAACATGCATTCCCTTCTTACATATGTAACCAAGCCTACAAAGCCACATCTCTACAATAGAAGGTGAATCAGTAATATAAGTAGATAGATAAAGGATACCTACTTTTTTACCACTGTCTAATTCAAGTGCATCCATTGTGAGAGTTACTGTGTATCTCTCATCACCTAACTTTCCTAAAGAAATTAGACTCATCTCCAAGACTGGTACCTGCATGACCTCATTCAACACCCGTGTGTTATTTGTCTACAATTTTAGCTTCACTTCCCCTTTTCCAATAATCTAACAAGGCTCACCAACCCCTAAATAAATCTCTCCAAAGTCTCCAAAGACATACCCATGAAAAGATGATCTATTTCAAGCTGCATGGAAAGAGGCAAAAGAATCTGTAAACCAAGATTCTACTTTATCCAGAGCAACTTGTGCAACAACCCCTACAACATCTGCTTCTACATGTTGATCTTCTACTGACCAACAATCTTCTTTTCGCTGCTCTTTCTTTCCATCAATCAGACCATTCGTGATATTTAGTTTCTCCATTCATGGCTTACTTTCTTCTGCCATTGCTATACTCCCACTCAATTTGAAACCCATGTGAGTAACCTGTAATCAACACACACTAACCAGATCTGAACCACCTGTTAGTAATCCAACCAAAAGCTCTGATACCAACTGTCAAGTGGTATCAAGCTCTAGAACCTACAACCAGGCTCTGATACCAACTGTTAGGATCCTACTCAATAAGAGTATATATGATTACCTTTGTATTAGCAACTAAACACAAAATTATACCAAAATGAATAAGTAACTAGAAATATGAAACAACACAAGATATGAGAGACAATACACAATTGTATTAATAATCACTCAGAAGAAAATACAATAAAGAAGATGCCACTTCTTCTTCCACCTCTAAGGCTTGCCACACCTTAAGGACTTCTTCCCTCTCTCTCACGGTCCCAACAATCAACTCAAATATAGAGTTGGTGTTCACCTCCACCAATCAGTAACAATGCTGCCAGTACACCAAGTACACAACCATACTCCAAGTAGATCTCCCTTTCCTTGTTGCCACCTGTAAATCAACAGACCTTACTTACCATGTAGATGTCTCTACACCCTTGAATAACCCTTGTCCTTGCCTCACCAAGCCCTCATGATTCTTCAACCAATACCCCGGTGGATCTCCTAGTAGAACTTACACAACTTGCAACTCTCCCTGATCATACACACTCAGCACCCCTTTGGAACTAGGAGGAGCTACTCTAGCTCTCTCTTCAAGCTCAATGGCTTTCTAGCACACTTTTACAATACAACCCATGAGTCTATTATATAGATCTCATGCATATAATAATTAGACATTCTTAATTACAATAATTAGACACGTAACTCAAGACTATAATTAGCCTTTACATGAAAACTCTCAGTTTAATGAACTAACTGTCTGTGCAATGAATAGTTTTGGAACCACCACAGGTGACCGATGTCGGTCCCTGTCTACCTAGAGGTGATCGACATCGGTCGACTCCTGCCGATGCTGGTTGTCTTTTAGTTCACACCTGCTGATGTCGATTGCTCTCTGCACTATACTCTACCAACGCCGATCTCCCTGGAACTCAGCAACCTCCTCCATGTCTGCAATAGTTAAAGCTTTTAGCTTCACATTTTAACATATATGTCAAATTATTGAATATCTACTTTTAAAAAATTAAAATTTAATAAATATCTGAAAAGCTAATAGCATCGGTCACAAAGTCAAAAATCTAAAATATCAACGTAAATGTAATAAAATCAGAAATCTTGAGCCATGCCTATTAATTTTTCCCTTATTCCAAAATATTGATTACATTTGGCATCTAAATTTGAATCAATCTTGGACCACACATATTGATCTTGAGATGGGCACTCTGTATCATTTCAGGAAATCTATAAATATAAGGGGCCTCCATGAATAATTATCAAGTTTTATTGTGCAAAGATATAATTCCAAAATCATGTTAAAAGCTTCACCATTTCCTCATCTTTATTAATCAAATTCATTGGTGGACAAGGGGAGATACCATTAGAATGAACAAATTACGTTAACAAAGACTTTTAATTCATAAACCGAGCTCAAGCCTTTGCAAAGTACTTGCTAAATGGGGTCTTCAAGGAAGGTAAATGTCTTATTTATCTTCTTTTATTGATTTATTTATCTAATTAGTTTGAGCTCACCCTAGGGAGAAATAATAGAGTGTTATTTATTTAATTCATTTTTTATTTCATTCACTAACATTATACTAACCTTCTTTATTTTTCTTTCTCTACATAATGGCATGCCTACTGGGACTTCATATCTCATAAACCTCCTTGGGATCTTTCTAATTCGTCTAAATACATAATCAAATCATATTTTAGTGTTGATTTGCTTCTTTTTCTTCTAAATTTATTATATTTTTATTTTCTCCTTATCATTGAATTCACTTGTGGATCGATGAATTCATCCTATGAAATGGTGAATTTTCTCACATAATCAATGAATTTGACCTATGGATTGGTGAAATCATTTTTTATCACTCTATATTTTTTGTATGTTTGACAGGAATGGTGAACTCACATTGAAAATAACAAACTAGATGTGCATATTGATGAGGTCACAACATAAACATTAAAGACACTTCTGTGCATTTCTCTATATTTTCCTTAAAAATAGTTAACCCATCATGAAAATATGAACTCAACCTAAAATTGGTAAAATTTAAAAATAAATGATGAGATAATGAAAGGTAAATTGTGTTTTATTATTGTGTTTTTTTGAAATGGTGAACTTGTCTTATAAAATGGTGAGGTCATCCTGCCAATTAGTGAAACTGCCAAAATTATATTTGTGTCTTGTTGTAGAATAGCAAATTCAATTTGGAATCAGTGAAGTTACTCTATTAAACAATGAAGTCACCTTGTGTCAAATTTTCCAAGAGCTTAAAAGTGTTAAAATCATATTTTCTTGGATAGTTAAAACCCTTGTTTGAAATCTAATCCTTTTTTTTGCAAGTTTTAATATCTATTTAAGTTTCTTTCTTCTTGAAACTAACAAACAAAGTCAAAATTCATTCACATTTACTTTTTAGTACTTAATAAATAGAAAACACCATTCCCTTTGTGCTCTTAAGACCATTTAATTTCATATTTACTTACTTTATTTGTATTTCCATTCTTGTTTGTAAATATGTGTGTTTATGCTCTCCTTTTCCCCCTTTAGGGAGCCAGGGTGACCAAAATCACATTGGTTTACTTGTTTGTGTGACTTACCTAAAAAAACCATTTGCAAATTATTCTCTTCTATTGCCCATTTTTGGGGTCCTCAGAATCATAAATTAAATGTATTTTACCCTTTTTATTTTTTTGACTTCATGTGGTGGATTTCATAGCCTTCCCACTAATCTTTAGGGATCCATTGACCTAGGAAGTAATATCCTAGCATCATACCAATCTAATTATATTATGTGGTATTTGAATTATAGTAGCACCAATGGTATCTTATTTGGTATACACTTTAGAGCCTGATTGCACTTGTAGCACTTCACTGCGACTCTAATGGTTGAAGTGGTCACTAAGTGACTAGACCCTTTGGAAAATGACACACAAGATCTTGCATCTAATTAAAGGATTATTATAAATTACCCACATACCACAAGGTATTTTAGGCCATCTATTTTATCAATTAAAAACATAGGTTAGAATCTACATTTAATTTAGATAAATCATTGATGTAGGGGTGCAAAATTAATTGCCCCAAAAGATTGCCTTTTAATACAAACCTTTAAGATAAGGGAGGATTCAAAACCCTACCAATAATTATAATAACTTATGTAATTAACCTTAAATTTTATCCTCTAAAATGCAAGTATATCAAAAGTATGAGTGATTATCCCATAACCCATGTTAGTTTCCAAATGATTATTTGGGTACTTTGTTGAAACTAGTGTTGCACTCATAACCTCATTTGAAAAAAAAAACACCAAGTTTTTGAACCAAATAAGTTCAAACACATTGTCACCTATTTGCAAATTGATGTGTTATGCTTCCCATTTATATTATAATTTTATACTTAGGTTTTCTTGTGTTAACTTGCACCCTAAGTGCCAAGGACCATTTAATCTTCCTCCAAATTTATGGTCAAGACTAACTAAAGTCTCACTTTATTCTTATTTTATACTATTACAATGTCCATACTATTTTGATTTTGAACTTGGGTTTTTCTTGTGCCAATTTGATTCTAAATTATAAACACCATTTAACATTGTTCTAAATTCCAATTCTAATCTAAACTAAGACCACATTTGTAATGCTTTTCAAAACCAAGTACCATTCCAAACATGTCAACGTACACTCATAGTGGGGCTTCTTATGTCCGTAACTTCAAGGAAGAAATTTTTTATGATGGAAAGGAAAACCTAATTTTATTTGAATATATCCCTCCCATTAGGGGATCAATCTAGGGTATATTTAATAATCAACCCAGAAAGATCAATATGATGCTTTCTTAAGGCTAGTAGAATCAGGATCTAGGCTCCCACCTGATTTTGCAATGGAACAATTACACCCTTGTATGAGTAGAGGAGAAACTATAAAATTAACCTCATAATTAAATTCCAAAACCAACCATCACTTCATCTAGAAAAAGGAAGGGTCCATTGGTTGATCCTTCCAAGACTATTCGCATTATCACATCCACCATATAGTAAATTAGTCAACATTACACAGATCAACTTGTTACTAACTTAGCAAATTCTTTGGATACAATATCATTTAATAATAATTCATTTATAAAACAAAATAATTTGCATGAACAATTGAAATAATACCTAGCTAATCCTACATCTGATGTAGATCCTTTGGTTCCTCCTAAACAACCTGTTCTACTGAATTTTTTACAAAAAGTTCCACTTGATACACAACATACATTTTTTAGCGATCAAGATATCCTTTCCAATGCATAATAAAAACCTAATAATTCACAACAAGTTTTGAATAATTCACAACAAAAAAATTTAAATTATCCACCACCATAATAGGTAGTGGATAATCCATGATACACATTACCAAATTATTCTAATTCATAACAACAATAATAAGTTTTTATTATAAACCAACAACAATAATGACATATTCTAAATAAAAAATAAAAAATAAACTCCACTGAACTAATAGTATATGCCCTACTATTTTCAACAATAGATTCCTTAAGAATAACAACACCCCACCTATTCCACTTTGAATCCAAACCTAAAATATGTCCCTCATCATATGTATAATTTACATAATAGGGTGAATATCCCTATCATAATCATGTAGAGGGGAGTCATTCTTACCTAGGCTAATGCTAACCAAGGCCAATAATTCATGCATACCTAGTAAAGTACCCTCCTTTTAGCATAGAATGTGCCAAATATCCATGATTAGAATACACTAAAGGAGATATTTTTATAACTTTAAACAAGTAATCAAGTACCTAAGAAGTAAAAATTTGATGACATATGCCCTTATCCATTTGATATCATATTTCTCTAGGTGATTTTCCCACCCCATTTTGAAATGCCAAAATTTGACAAGTGTAAAAGGAAAAGAGATCCAAGAGAACATCTACAAGCATTCTTCATGGCATGTTAATAAGTAGCTTATAGCAGTGTCTATTTTCTATGCTTATTATAACATCAAAATTCGGTCAAATGAGATTTTATTATGCAATTCCAAATCTACAATCTACCATTAAGATCTAGAGCCAATTAGGAATAAAATGCAAAGATAAATGAAGTCTTCATACCAATATTATATCCTAAAATTTAATTGCTCCAAATCAAGATTCAAACAAAATGAAATATTAAATGATAATAGATGAAGATTGCTTACCATAAACTCAAAATTTTAGCATGATTTTAGCTTGATAAATTATCTTGGATTATATGGATTAGTTGGATAGCTTGATGATGAATTTGTATAGCATGGATTTATTTCACACTCCTTGGTTATTTGGAATGGATTGAGATGGTGTGTTTAAAAAGGCAATGGAGGGAGGATTTTCTAATGAATTAAAAAATTATTGAAAGTTTTTAGAGAAGAAGACTCTAGAAAAAGGGGGGAAATTTGAAGGAATTTAAAATTCCTTAGAGTTATCTAGAAATGGATATTTATAAAAAAAAAGTGGAGGATGAGGGAAGCTTATAGAGAGTAGAAGCCTCTAGTTTCATGTTAGGACTAATTAAGGATTACAAGGGTATCAGGTGAGGATTAGGGGCTAGGTTTGTAAGAAAGCCTAGGATTAGGTAGGTAGTTGGTTCATGGGAATTTAAAATTCCAAAATATTAGACAAGTGGGATTAGTTATTAAATAATGGGGATTTATATGAATTAATTAAGAAGTAGGAAGGGTTCATGTTAGTGGATGAATAATAAGTAAGGGCGATGTTAGATGATTGACTATAAAGGGTGATATAAAATAACATTATATGAAATAAGTGAAATTAGTGCCGACTACTATTAATATTAGTGATGATAAAATAAGAGATAAAATTTAGGTGTATACACCTATTTCTATGAAACTTGGGTGGACAAATGCTATAATGGCTTCTCAAACTACCTAAGGGATCATCACTACTTTAAATGACTTATTGGAAAAAAATTGTCAACCACTTCTCTTATAACATATACCATGAATTGAGAGACATTGATTTGTGAAAAACTAAGAAGTGATGGGGAGAGACCTTCTTAACATACTTAAAAACATGGAGATCTCTAACTAGCCTTTTCTCATATAGTTTTCTAGATACGTAATTATCAACTATCTTTTCAGAAAACCTATATGTCAAACTCATTCATTATCTTAGACTCAATTATGCCAACATGTTTGAATAAATAATTGAAAAAGGGGTGTAGATAGAAAAATTACTTATTATCAAGGGTCTTATAAAGATATACTATCAAACCCAAACACCAAACCAAACCTAAGTGTCAAACCCAACTCAAGTTCCAATTCAGACCAACATAGATGAAAAGTTGAAGACCTTCATCAAAAATTAAAATATGGGTGGTAATGGAGTTATAGAGGTGAGATATATATAAATAGTGTAGCTAGCATCTATTCAAAATACCTCACCTAACCCTCAGCTCATGATGTAAAGACTTCCCTCACAATGAGGATACTATAAAGACAAAGTTTTTAGTAACCTTGAGGAGCCCATTGATGAAGTATTCCAAAATTTAATAGCAATTAATATGATTATGTGGCCTAATCCAATACCCTTTCCATAGGGTCAACCTAAACTAGCAATGTATCATGATAATGAGTATTATAATAACACTCATGTGGTTGGTCATTCAATCTATAGTTGCATGAGATTGAGACATCTAATTGAATATTTGCTCTAAAATGGGGAAATCAAGTTCGATAAAAGAGCACCCAACACCAATCAAGAGATGGGAATCTACAAGAACCCCTTTCCCAATCATAATAATTAGTAATAATGAACCAATAAGAACCAAGGATAGGGCCAACACTAATATCAAGGATAAGGCAAAAATTAGAACTAGAACAATTTTAATTAGGATCATGATACCTAAACTAATCAAACTAGTTATTACAATGTAACATATAACTATATAGATGTTGTAGGATGTGTTAAAAATAACTACCTTGATACTATAAAATCACGCCTCATAAACTATCTAACACTCACCATAGTATTATCCCTTCCATATTAATATCACAACCTTTAGTTATAGGTAATTCCAACACAAGTCAAAGCAATTCAATTTCACCTCGACTACCAAAAATTACTATTCCTAGACCAATACCTAATTACAGTAACTCTCTCTCAACTCAAAATTATGCAGTCATAAATAGACATCTAAGAGTCACTCTTCAAGGCACTTTACCTCCTTTTAATACCAATTCCAATTAGGATACTACCCTAAAAAATCCAAACCACCTCACCTTTATATTAAGAAGCCATATAAAATTAGTGAATAAATAAGAAAAATGCCTATGCAAATTTTCATCTTAGATATTTTATGTACATCTAAAGTTCATCATACCATATTAAATGACTTTCTCCAATAATCCAAGGTACCTGATGACATTGATCCATCTAATTTCAAGCATTGGTGGAACATTTATCCCTTGGTCAACAACTCACATTTGACCAAGGTGATATGTCATCCCTTGGTCCCATTCACAATAATCCCATGTACATCAAGGCCATCAATTCCCACCACAAAATGAAGTAGGTTCTTATATAAAATGGTTTAGGGGTAAGCATAGTGTCATTGAAGTTGATCTAAACTTTGGGTTACATAGTAGTGGACATGCATACATATATTATTGCAATCAAGGCCTATGATGATTGAGAGATATTATCTATAGGTACCATTTATTTTTTAGTTATTATTAGGCCTATCATCCATGATGCCTTTTTCCATGTCATTGACATTAAACCACCCTATAGTTTTATTCTTGGTTATCCTTAGATTTATTAAGTATGGATAGTCCCTTCTACCTTGCCCCAATGCCTTAAATTCCCTCATGTTGGATTATAGGTCACTATTCTTGGCAATTTATAGCCATACTTATATTACAAAAACCTAGAGCTTGAGTATGGGAACTATAATTATTTTCCTAATATTGAGTATGTAGGCAATAAGGATAAAATAAAATTTTTTGAATCCCCCAAGTTTAACTATATTGACCCTAGTGACCTTGCATCCACCTCCTCTAATCCATCTCTTGAATCTATTTATGCTCACTTTACCATTGAAAAGGCTAACATAGACACATATTACATTCAAGATGATTTTCATGTTATTAAATTTCCTAAAATCCCTAAAAGCCTATGAAATTCCCAAACCTATCCATTTTAGGCCAAACATGATCTAGCAAATGAAGTTCAAGTTTGTTGTATAAGAGCCACTCATATTTTTGAAGGACATGTCACCAAATTAGGATCGGGCCACTAGTGCTAAGAGAGGTTGGTTGTATGGTGATTAATTCAACATGTGATATAAAAATACTAAGTACACTATTCCTAGTAGGATAATGGACAATCAAGACTATCATGGAAAAGGTTTAGGGGAAAAAGCACAAGGCATTCTTAAACATGTGCCTATAATAATGCATATAAGAAATTGAGGTCTTAAATTCACACCACTTGGGGGTAACCCCATAGATTTAAAGAGTGATACCACTTCATTGACGAGTGATTAAACTCTTGGTAGTGACATGGAATCTCATTATAATGCATACCAATTCCATCCTTAACATTACAGCCAATTATCCTATTTCCCTCCACCATCTGAGCCTAATCGATTGGGACTAAAAAGATTCAATTATACCATTAGATGAATTATAGAATTAAAAATCCATCATTAGATTCATGGGCCTAAGATATGGATTACCAGCTAGTGATCATACACAATTCTTTGACTTTACATTAGACCCTATCACTTACTTTGGATAGCAAGCTAACTTCCTTGGTCATAAACAAAAACAAAGTAAAACATTAAGATCTTTAGGTGAAAACCTCTTTGAGGTGCCTTTAGGTTAGAAAAAAAGTAAAGATAAATACAAGTCTATAGGTGAAAACCTATTTTAGGAACCTTTAGATAGGGAAGCTCACTCATCTCCTTAGGAAGCTCAGTGTCCTCCAAGTCCAAGCATTTTAGTTTTGTTTGATATTAGTGAGGAGGATCATAGAATATTTTCACAATTGGTCCAAGACTTTTTAGAATAATTCATTAGTTCACCACTACCATAAATAGAATATTTAGATTCTTCTTGCATGGGTGATCCCTTTGGCTCATAGATAGTAGAAGAATACTAGTTTCCATCTATGCTTATTATTCTTGAAGATGGTTCTACACTCCTTTTAGAAGATACAATAGAGGTGAACATCAGGACATATGATGTTCCCAAGATAATTTACTTAGGAACTTCACTCACTACTAAATAACATGAGTTTATTATTACTATCCTAAAGGACTTCATTGATATATTTTCCTAGTCCTATTCTAACATGTTATTTTTAGACCCATCTCTAATCATGCATCAACTTGTTATACATCTAGATGCCAAGCCAATGCATTTCTATACTTATTATGAAAGAGCTATATAAATTATTAGAAGTAGGATTCATTTGACCATTAGACTATTCAGAATGGATCTCAAACATTATGCTAGTAATCAAGAAGCCTCAGGGAATTCACTTGTGCATTGACTTCAAATATATTAACAAGGAATTCCCTAAAGATGAATTCCCTTTACAAAAAATTGACATGATAGTAGATTCAACATTAAGAAGCTATGAGATGTTGTTCCTCATGGATGGATTCTCAGGCTATAACTAGATCAAGATTACACCTGATAACTAGCATAAGATAGCATTTACTACTTTATGGGGAACATTTTTTTAGCAAGTCATGTCATTTGGCTTGAAGAATGTCAGGGTAACCTATCAGTGTGTGATGGTTTTCATATTACATGACATGATGCATGACATTATTGAATACTACATGGATGAAATCCTTGCTAAATCCAAGACACGTGTAGGACATCCTAATTTTCTATGGAGAATCTTTGAGAGACTTTGTAAATATAAGATACATCTCAATCCAATTAAGTGTCACTGATGGAACTTAAAGAAAAATTTTAGGATTCATTATGTCACACTAAGGCATTGAATTTAATCATATTAAGGTCAAGTCCATTATGGAAATGCCTCTTCATTATACTTTTAAATAGCTCTATAGTCTTCAAGGCAAAATTTAGTCTATCCATCAGTTTATTTCCCAATTAGCAAGAAAATGCCACCTGTTTACTCACCTTTTGAAGAAAGGTGTATCATTTCAATGGGATGTTAGTTTCTACCAAGCCTTTAGATAGTTGAAGAATTACTTGGCCAACCCACCAGTATTAATGCCACCAATGTTAGGAAGACCATTTATACTCTACATATCTATAATAGAGCTTGCCTTGGGGGCACTCTTAGCTCAGCATGATATATGTGGCAAAGAGCATGTATTCTATTATTTGAGTAGAACACTCATAACATATGATAATAATTATACACCAATTTAAAAGGCTTGGTTTGATGGTGTTCACTTCCCAAAAGTTGTATCAATACATGCCTAATAATAAGGCCATTATCATTGCCAAGATTGATCCACTCAAATATTTTTTATTTAAAGCCACTCTAATAGGTTGCATGGCTAAATGAGTGATTTTATTGAGTGAATTTGATGTGGAATATTAGAGGCAAAAATCCATTAAGGATCAAGTTCTTGTAGATTAGCTTATTGAATCCCCTATCTTAGAAATACAACCACTCAAATTTTATTTCCCAGATGAGTTTATTCTAACTTTTCAAGCAATAGTTATTGAGTCCAAATAGTAGATGTTATATTTTGATATATCATTCACATCTCACGGATCTAGGTCTGGTATCTTGTTCATTAAATTTCAAGAGTATCTCATTCCTAAGGCATTTCATATTGGTTTTAATTACACTAACAACATGGTCGAGTATGAATAACTCATTATAGGACTCTGTCTCACCATACAATGGAATATTCATTAGTTGATAATATATGGGGATTCCTAATTAATCATTAATTAGGCTATAAACTAGCATCAAATAAGGGATGAGAATTTTTTACCTTACAAGAGTATGGTAGACAAACTCAAGTCACATTTTAAAATTCTTCAGTTTGAGAAAATATTAAGGGCTAATGATGGATCAATAGATGCAATGGTAAACATTGTATCCATGATATCAGTGGTTAACAATGTTTAAAATATCAATTTATCATTGAGAGCCTTATTTAACCAGTGCATAAACAACTAGATTTTTAGATGGTATGTGATATTTATGATCCTAATATCCCTTGGTAACAAGACCTATATAACTATATTCATGATCAAAATCTTCCTCCAAACCTATCATGAACCCAGTGTAGATCCTTCATCCATAAAACCACCTAATATACATTACTCAAAAATATGCTCTATCATAGGGGCTATGATGGAGTGCTACTTTATTATTTATATTTGGGAGATTAAAAATTAGTGTTGAAGCATGTAAATGAAGGAAATTGTGGTCCCATACCTGTGCATTGGTCCTTGCCAAGAAAATCCTTCTAATTTGGCATTACTAGCCCATAATGGAGATAGATGCTTGTTGACATGTCAATAAGTGTGATACTTATCAATGACATAGTGATTTGATTCACACTTCTTCCTTGTCACTCTAGATAATAAATACACCATGGTCATTTTCTACTTGGGGACTCAGTATCATAAGGAAAATCAAAACTACTACCTCAAATGGCCACAAACATATCCTAACTACCACATACTACTTTACTAAGTGGATAGAGGCAATTTCCCTCACATATATAATTGGCAAATAGATTGTCATTTTTATTAATTAACATCTCATTTTACATTATGAAATTACCTCCAGCATTATAATTGATAATGGTGTCCCATTCAAAAATAAATATGTCAAATCCATCTACACCAAATTCTAAATCAAACATAAGAATTCCATGGCCTTTTACCCTCAAGGTAATGGCCAAGCCAAGGCCTCAAATAAGACCATTACTAAATACTAAAGAAGATTGTCAATGACATTGGTCATGATTAGTATCTTTAATTACTCCCAAGCTTATGGGCTTACTATACCAATACCTACACACCCACATTTATTACACCTTATTCCTTAGTTTTGGGCTTTAAGGCCATTATCCCTATTGAGATCAATTTTCCCTCTCTGTGCATTTATCTATGAGATATCATTCATGATGAATAATAAATAGTGGCCATGTTGTTATAACTAGATCTCTTATATGAGAAATGGTAAGCAACATTGGACCATTTGTGAGCCTATCAAAATCAATCATGTCATAACAATAACCAACATATTCTCCACTGAGAATTTGAAATTGGTGATTTAGTACTGAAATAAAATCAAAGGAATACCAATGTCAAACACAATAAGAAGGGTAATTTTGAATACAATTGGCTTAGTTTGTTTGTTATTCTTGTAAATTATGGTTTGGGGGCATATAGACTAGCTACACTAGATAGGTAAGAGCTAAAGGAACCAATGAATATAATGCATCTTAAATGTTACTTTGCTTAGCTGAAAATGAACCATTGTCTATCAGAGCTATCACTTGGGATCGCCTACTTTGCCTTCATTTTTTTAATATATTGTTCCATAGACCATTATTATTCCTTTGACCATATTATTCCTTGGACCATTATTTATCCATTTCTTGTATTTTCCTATTACTGATCATGATCTTGCTTATGGTCAACATGTGTTACAAGTAGATTCAACAACTTTTATTCCAAAGGCACTTCAAAATAATTAGCATTAGTAACTTATTTGCATACAAGTGTTTTAGGGTATGTCAACAAGGGTGTTACCTACTTCATAGTTCCTTATTAACTTCCTCTAATTTCATCTCTTAAACATTATTTCCCCATTGTGCATCATTTTTGTTCTAATCTTATTGTTGTGTGGTATCTCCTAGTGCCTCAAGTTTCATTGTTGGTTTATGGTATTTACCATTACAGTCAGTTTATCTATTATTTAATCCTCTACCTAAGGATGTTTTTATCTTATTATAGGTGGTTTTTTTTACATTTTAACATAGTACCTTGCTTTCCTTATTCAAAAAAACCCAAAAACATTAAAAATTCCTAGAAAACCCCTAAAATTACAAAATCATGAAAATTATCTTATAATTTCCATGTGAGATATAAATCCCCATAATGTTTTTGGGATGGAATCCCTTATCTAGCCCACTTCATTTTAGATCCACATTATAATTACCATACCATTATCTTCCCATTTCTAGTAGAAATACATCAGCCTAAGGTCCACATGGACTATGTAGGTAGCATTTGGATACATGGGGAATCTTAGGTCAGCTTGAACAATCTCATTCTCCATTTATATTCCCTAACTCTCTCACCATTTTGTGAGTAAAATGTTCATAATTCTCTTTCCATTTTTTGAGCAATAGTTTCTTAATGCTCTTGTTATTTTTTGAGCAACATGTGCCTAATACTCTCACAATTTTATGAGTAACCATTGTCTTACACTCTCACTATTTTACAAGTATGTATTTCCTAATTCTTCTTGGTCATCACATGCCTATTTATCATCACTTTTATTATATCCCATATCCTTGGGAGAACTACATTTGGCTTGAATTCCATGGGACTATGTAGGTATCATCCACTTACATTAGTGTATTTAGAGTCAGCTCGGCCACCCCTTCCCTCTTCTTTTATTCCTCCTATTGCCATAACTAATTCATTATTACCTTAGCCTAGGGTCACAATAGCCAAAGTGTATAAACTTATTCATTTCACATGTATAAATTATTGATAACTTCATTAGTTTCTCTTTTATTGTGTTTTTTTTGTATATTTTTTATTTGTTTAGTTATGTGTTTGTGCTGAAGTACTTTTTATTTCTACTTAAGTCTTGATAATGCATGTCTTGATTTTAAGTTGGTTACATTTTGTTTTAAACAATTTTTATTTCTTGTTGTGTGTGATACATTATGTTTTACACTTAATTCTTGATATTTCATATCTTGTATTTAAGTTGTTTACATCTTGTATTTTTGCTCTTTTATTTTATGTTTTATTTTTAAATGTGTTATGTTTTCAACTTTGGTTTTGATATTTTATCATTATCTTAAGTTGTAAATATTTGAATTTGATATTTTATCATTATCTTGAGTTGTAAACATCCCATAACATAAACACATGAATGTTTATCTCTATGCTACCTAAGGACATGCATATCCTAAAGTAGGCATATACCATATAGTCATATTGCATGTACATCCATGAGATCAACACAAGTGAAAAATGAACTAGAAATACATATAATAAAATCATAGCAAACAATATACATCAATATCCATATTCTGATCAACATATCTACATTTAACATCTCATGTAGTGCAAAAATAAAGAGTTTCATAAATAATATTAAGATTCCATATACAATAATCCATGAGCCAAAATGAATGTCATGTGTGTGTGTGTGTGTATGTATCAAAATCAAGGTTTTATACATTTATATCAAAATCAAGGTTTTATACATTGAGAGAATATATACATATTATACACAATGAAAATATGGAGCTACAAGATACAATCTCAGCTCTGCCTCACCCCATCTCTCAGGGGACTCTAATCAAAGACTTGTCATGTGCCTAGTGTAGTTAATGGTGGTGAATGTGGTGGTGGTAGACCCATCACTACCCATTGTGGCATTGGCTAGGTTATTGACCACTCATATGTTTTCATATGCCATGACCTAGATGTTATATTGGTCTTCTAAATTTTGGTATTTTATATGTAGGTGGGAACCCTGCACTCTATTGGGACTACTACCTCATCTAAATTATGATAGTAGGTAATCTCATCCTTCACACATATAATATCATCCTTGACCACAATCACATCATCTAATGACTTATACATCCCCTAATTTGATACATCCTATTGAGCCTCATCTAGCTCTCTATGACACCTCTAAATGTTAATAATGTCCATGTCTTAGTTTGCATGAGCTCTATCCTACTCACTCATGACTATCACTAGCTCTACAACATATGCCATTAATATATCTTAAACACCTATTAATTGGGAAACATGCCCTCTCAATTTCAAAATCTCTAAATCCTAGGTGGAAATGAGGATTTTGAGCCTAGTCATCTCCCTTATGTCATAGCTATCTTACATCATATCTTAGCTACATCCTACTCAAGGCCAATAATCTTTTTTATCCTAATAGAGATATCTCATTGTAACCTATCAATAAGTTTTTGATCTTCTAATGATCTCCCTATGTTAGAGGTCCCAACCTCCCTTTTTCATGTACCCTCACTTATGCCAAAAGTTATAGCCTCTCTTGTACTTGTATCATGTCTAGAGGCATCACTTGATACCTCAATCATATCTATATCTATAAAGGACATTGTACCCCATGTCCATCACCATGCCCATCTTCATCCCATCACCACACTTTACAAATGGGAAATTTAAAAAATATTTTGTCATATGATGCACAGGGATATGAAGAACCTATTATGTAGGTTTTTTCACTAAAGTCCAAATAATTTACAAGGGGATAACCTATGGTTTCGCATATTATATAGGAACCTATACCTGTGTATCGGTATGTGCCTACCCTACATATATCCTCTATCACACTCTCCTCTAGTGTTACCCTAGCCATGAGGTCATGGTCTAATCGATTATATGAGTTAGAAGCCTACCCACTATGTTATATATGTGTTCAACATGTTAGCATCTACAACCCTGCCTACATAATCCCACACTATGGGTTCTACTATATCAAAATTAGTGATAACCTAGGCTCTTATTACTAGTAACCCCCAATCCATAATCTCTCATGTGACATGTGCAAAGAAATGGGGCCCTTCTAGCACATCATGATAGACATTGAAATGTCATTACATGTAATCTGGCCTATACCTATCCATAATGAAGTCATGCTAATCTATAATGTAACATGGTATGAGAATCTGTCTGGTCACAAATGTGTCCTCTATCCATCCAAAATAAATGGATATATAGGGCCATCAAATGAATTCACCAAATACCACCTTGTTGATGGCTTACCAATAGAATTATAGGTCTCTTTAATGGCCTTTTACACTTGCTTCCATCTATAACTAACCATAGTCCATAGGATCTTTAGGTCCCCTTTGAAACCATTGACCAATTGGTCACTCTATAGTGATGTGCTCCTAGGCCTAGACTTGGAGAAAATTTATGTGTCTAATATTTTATCCCCTCTAATAAGTGATCATATGTAAGTCATGGTAGATCTAATCCAATATTATATGACCCCATGAAAAATGAGTTGTGAAATCTAGTATGTCGTAGACCATTCTTAAGAAGCCAATCTGAAAGAATCATCCACTCTTGTTAGGCAGTAGGAGGCTATTGATAAGAGCTATCAGGATAAATATCTCCTATAGCATTGAACCTTGTGATATATATGATACCACTATAATTTATCCCATTACTTTCACTCTAGGAATAATCATTGGATGCCAAGCCAGGTCCTCCAAAGCATAACTATCAATAGACCCCTATGTAATCTTAAGATCCATCACACCAATTAGATCCTCTAATATATATATCTTTCCCTCTAGAATCCATTAGATCCTTTGACCCTAAATAGGAACCCATAAGACCCTATACACATCTTTTAAAGTCATGTTGGCCTCACTAGGTGGTGGGTGAAACATAAAAGTCTTATAGTGTCAATACTCTATTAATACTGACAAATAGGCCCGATTAGCTTGAATAACTAGTATCTATGATATATGACATATATCCAATACCTTTAATAGGCCCATAATCTCATATGTCATGATCCTAAGCTGACATATCACTCATGATCATCATTCACATGTTATCATGACACCCACTCTCCTCCATGGCACAAATAAATTTGAACCAAGTCAATCACTTATCTATTTTCCTCTAATTGATCAAATCTATCATTTTATTATAAATTTAGATGTAGAATTTTATTTTTCTATCATGTTCAATTCTTTCTTCTATCTTATTTTCCATTTAGGGTGATCTTATTATTTTCCCAGTGACCTCATCATTTGAGAGGTTATTCTTGCCACTGTATAGGGATATCCCACCATTATTCCTCATTGGTCCATGACTTTGCCATTATGTAGGGCGTTCCCACTATTTGGTAGGATGACCTCACTATTTTTGATGAGTTCATAGTTTTTGTGTGCCTATCCATTCTCTATAGATTTCACCAGTTGACTGATGATCACATCAATTAACTATTGACTTCGTTATTTTATTAATAAACCTATAATTTATGCAATTTCTGGCTAGAGCTATGATATTATCATTTTGGCATTTTTTGTAAATTTTATTGATATCATCATTTATCTTATAAATTCACCATTTGAGTGGAAACATCACCATTTACATTGGTGACTTTATCATTTTCCACTTTTAAAAAATGGTGAAGTTTCCAAACTTTAGAATTATACCCTTAATAAATGTCATAAATGCAAATAAATTAACAAAACCAAGGGTATTTACCAATGCCCTGCTCCTCAATGGTTGTTGGTACTCTCACTCACTCGCCCAAATGCCTATGGTGAGGGATATTGACTATTTTATTTGATACTCTTGCACACAAAAACCATAGCTCTCAATTTCAATAGAGGAGGGTAAAAATGAATATTTTTCACCCCCCAAGAGTGAATTTATAGTTGATTCTTTAAATTTTTACCCCCTGGGCCTATTTGTGATCCTACTTGGGAGGCTCATTTTTGCCTCATTTACCCATTTTTTGATCTGTTTTCTTCTAATTACTATGTTTTCATCCTTTTCTATTGAAACACATATTTATTTCTTTCATTTGAGGACCTACCTATGAAAAATATTTTTTCTACTCTACCCGTAGGGGGCATAGTGGGTCTCCCAAATAATGTTTGGGGCATTTTTGTTTATATTTGATTGTTCTTGGTGCATTTATTTGAAAAACTAGATGTTTTATGTTGTTTTTATTTTAGTTTGTATTTACTTCTTTCATTTCATCCTTTTTTGTTTCCCTTTTCTATTGTCACCTCAACTTAGTCCACTATGTCAACAGGGTCATTAGTATGGTGCTTCCTATTACACAATTGTACTTGAGTCTATCCATTTGCATATGCTAGAATTCTTATGATGGTTTTTATAATTGGTGTGATGTTATCATTTGTCTATTAGATCAAGGGTCGGTTATTATGCATGTTAT
Source organism: Torreya grandis (assembly GCA_037957365.1). Taxonomy (NCBI): domain Eukaryota; kingdom Viridiplantae; phylum Streptophyta; class Pinopsida; order Cupressales; family Taxaceae; genus Torreya; species Torreya grandis. The sequence goes on from JARHVA010000442.1 coordinate 3,594,565, forward strand.
GAATTGGTTGTAATGGTCTTTTATATCATGGTGCATACCATTTAGGGGCTATATCAAAAATCAAAATGTTAAAAGTATAATCAGTAATGATACAATAAGAGTTCTTGTCTATTATCCCCCAACTAATTAATCACATACCTAATCATCATTTCTTATAATGAAATTTTACCCTGTTGGGGTAAACCATTTAAACTTATCAATACTCATATCTTCCCTACTAGGGCAACTCATTAGATGAAATGATCAAATATTACCTACTTGGGGTACATAATTATAAATCAATCAAGACCACCCTTTTGGGGGCTAATTCCCTCATTTAATTTTTCATCTAATTCCAATCCCACAACGTTTACCCTATTTAGTGCAATTCAAAGTGTGTTACTTATTTTGGGATGTATCCTTCCCACTTTCCCACTTCTTGGGGCCCATTTACTTCTCTTTTCCATAACCATTAGAAATCAATGAGTACATCAATTAGCTCATTTGTATTAATCTCATCCATGGTTTAATTTCATTCTTATTCTTATTTCTTTCTTCTCCTTTTTAAGATCCCATGCATGTCTTTCATCTTCGCCTACCCTCTCGGGGGGCATCATAGGTCATTGGTTATTTCTTCAACCAAATTTTTTAGCTTCTTCTTAAATGACTTTTTCATTATTATAAAATATGTTACTATGTCAAGTGTCTCACAATGCCTTATCTAATAAGTTCAAAATGTAGACATTCAATTCTCACCATGTCATTTCAAAATTGTAAGTCTAAATGACTTCTTATAATAATGCATAAACTATAAAAAAACCACCAAAACACTTTGATTCATCTGTGCACATCACATGTAATTTTTTAACTACCTCAATATGTTTCTAATTTATTATTACCCTATACATATTCATCACCTTATTCTAATTCATTTCTAGTCAAATTATGACTAGTAAATTGCCATTTTCAACCAATAGTGCAAGGCAACTAATCAAATTCTAAGAATTACAAAAGGCCTAATCATAATAACTTAACTAATTAAATTAAAGTAAATGCTTAAGTGAAAATCCATGTCAAATTAGTGAATATATAATTTTGGAAAATTAAAATTCAATAAATATCTAAAAATATGACATCATCAATCACAAAGTCACTAATCCAAAATATCAACATAAGTGCAATAAAAAATAGAAATATTGAACCATGCCTATTAATTTTTCCCTTATTCCAGAATATTAATTGTATTTGGTCTCCTAATTTGAATCAATATTGAACCACACATCTTGAACTTGAGATGGATAATCAGTATCATTTTAGGAAAACCATCACTACAAGGGCCTCCATGACCAATTATCAAGATTTATTATGCAAATATATAATTATAAAATCATGCTAAAAGCTTCACTATTTCCTCATCTTGATTGATCAAATCCATTGGTGGTCAAGGGGAGATGTCATTGGAATGAACAAAATGCATTAACAAAGCCTCATACTTCTCAAACTGAGCTCAAGCCTTTGCCAAATAGTTGCTAGATGGGGTCTATAAGAAAGGTATATGTCTTGTTTTTCTTCTTTTATTGATTTATTTATCTACGCAATTCCATTTCACCCTAGGGAGTAAGCATAGAGTGTTAGTTCTTTATTTTGTTTTGGATTTCATTAACTAACATTATATTAATCCTCTTTGTGTTTCTTAATCTACATTTTTGGCACAAAGTCCCTAAAATTTTTATTCTATATGGATTTTTTGTGGAGTTATACACATATAACTTCTCTCTTTCAATCTTGTCCAAATTACTTGTAATGTCATAAAGTCCTATTACAATGTGCAAAGCACCTATTTATAGCCTTAGATTTAAAAATCGATTCATAACTACCTCATAACCCATTTTTGGAGGAAAATATTATATTTTAATTTTGACATTTTAAGTATTACATTCAAAAAATTGAAATAAAATAATTTAAGTTACACCAAAAAGTGTCAACTAGAAAATAAAACTTAAAAGAAAGAAAGGTATGAAGAGGAAAGAGAGGCCTTGTCACTCTAAGAAATAAGATCACTTGTTGATGTTATTTGTTGCTTTTAGTACTAATCAATTTGAGATGCCTTCCATTTGTATGATTTTAATGTTTTTATATCTATAGAAAGTCCTTCTACCTAATAAAAAGGGTGTTAGAGAGATGAACCAGTCATGTCCTTAGTGTTTCACTTGTCTCCTTACTTTGCTTAAATAAGTTGGGTAAAACTATATTACATTCTACAAGTGTACAAGAAATATCACTTAGTAACTTCATGGCTTATTCAAAGAATGCATATCTATTAAAAAATCATTTGTTATCATCTTCTAAAAGCTTTCTCTCATTTATATGGTAATGAAGAGTTAAATTTCTCCTTCCTTTAGAAATTCATAATGAATTGACTATAAGTTTTCCCTTATTTCAGATTTGATGTTGTCACACACATTATTGAGACTTTGATAATATTCAATAGCCCCTTTAATCACATTCATCTTTCAGTCCACACTATTGGTCTATATATGGGAATGATTCTCTTTATTTTTTAAGAAAACCTTTTTAGATACTAGTAAATTTTTATCAATGGAAACCATTTATTGAAGGTCTTTAATGACATTCTTGCACAATTTTTCTTCTTTTCTTATTACATCAATTTCATCATTAATGTTTTTTTGACCTACTCCATCAAGACATAATATTTTATAGCTTCCTCAATGAATTTGAGATCATCCAAAGTTACTTTTTTTACCCATTTTTTATTCATATTCCATAACTCTACTATTTACTAATCTGGTAATGGTCTCTTTTTCAATATCACCATTAAAATTTGGTGGTGTGATAGAGGCTAAGGTATTTGCATCAATATGTTGTTTTCTCACCTTAATGATAGAATTTATTTAAGCAGTCAGTGTGTGGACCTACTCTTCAAGTTTTTCTTTAGTTTGCTTCTCTTCCTTTGGACTATATTGGCAACAGATACCTAAAATTATGAATATCTCCTTCATGAATAGATTCATCTAGATCTACTCAAAACACATTTTAGTCTACTAATGTTATTTATTATTTATTTTTATTTGTAATGGGTTTTTTAATTTTATCATATTGTGTGTTATAATAATAATCTATCATGAACCTTGAAATGGTATTAGATTTCTTAGGTGAGGGGGTTATTTACAACATAGTAGAAACTACGTCAAAACTAGGAACAACAATTTTGGTAACCTTCTGTTTATTTATTACCATTTATTGGATTCAAGAAGAAGGTTTACTAATAGAAGAATTAAACATTTGATTGTTGGTATTACTAATGGGATAAATAAGAGGAGTTAATTATTGAGTGTAAATAGTAAAAATCACAATATCAACAACCTACTTAGGAGGGGAAACATGAATATGAGGTGGTGAAGGAACATGTGATGGGGAATAATTTAGAGAATGCATGTGTGGAGGAGATAGAATGAGAGGTGGAATTTATATGTGTGATAAATAAGGTGATCTACATGGAAGATACAAGATAAGAGGTGGAGAAGTGGTATGTGTCATTGGTATTTGAGCAGTACCTATTATTTTATCAAATTTTGGGGAATTAGAGATGTTAGACCCTAATTATACAAACTATTGTGCAAAATCACAATGTTATATATATATGCAATAAATGACATAAACTAATTTAGAATTTATTAAATATAAAAATTTACTAAAATTGGAAAGTACAAGAGATAAATATAAACTTATCTATAAAATTAAGATACTAACTATTTTTAGATCTAATACTAATAGGTTGACTGTGTTGACTATGTGCATACTTAGAATAAGAGTTCAAAGGATTATTAGATAATAACATTATGATTGGATAGTAGTGGGGATGTTTGTGTCTAGTAGAGATTAGGGTTCTATTATTTATGTTTTTATGTGCCTTCATCTATTTTTTTGGACTATGATGGAGTTTTTTATTCATCTCAATGACCATCATGTAACTATTTTTCCACTTGAGAACCCCAACTCAATAAACAAAAAGACTAATGCAACCACAAATTAAAAAGGGGTTATTAGTTTAATTTTTCCTTGACCTCAACACCCCCTATGTTAAGTGTTACCTACATAAAAATACTCCAAATAGGGATCAAACTCCATGTAATTTTCCCATTCTATAGTGGTGTGTATGAAACTAGTAAAAAAATATAAATGCTAGTGCAATCTTAATTTGATTAACTATTTCAATCATGACTTATGACCTTGGAGGTGTATTTAGAGTAACACTCAACACTCCATGTGTTTGTTGCCTACATGCCAATACTCCAAAGAGGGATCAAACTCCATGTAGTTTTCCCATGTTATAGTGATGTGTATGAAACTAGTAAAAAAATATAAATGTTAGTGCAATCCTATTGTGATTAAGTTCTTAAATCATGACTTATGACCTTGGAGGTGTATTTAGAGTTTAGCTTAAGGCTACTAGGGTTATATGTAATTAGAATTGGTAAAAATAAGAATACTAGGGTTTATATCAATGTGTAATTAGAGTTTTAGTGATTTTGAGTGTGGAAGCCTCTTATGTGAAAAATGGTTTGAAATGTGCCTAATATAGGTATTTTTGGAATTCCTTCAAATGTGGATTCATAAACTCGTAGGATAACCCTTATACAACATTTTAATTTTGTATTATAGCCATTAATTTATGGGAGGACACTATTGGTGTGAGTAGACAATAGTGGGGTTCACTATTGTCTATGTAGGGTGCTCCTATCTTGAGGATAGTAAATTTTAATCTGAGGGTATGAATAAATTTGAGCATGAACCTAGGTTGTTTATAAAAATAGATAAAGGTATTATATTCTATGTACATATACTTACTTATAATAATGAGTCATTCATGTAGAATGTGAAGGAAAGTCATCAAAAGGTCCTAGCATAGGTCATGAGTTAAGTGTGTGAAAAAGGTGATCAAAAGTACATAATTTTATATTAAATGTTAATTTATTTGTATACATCCCCCCCTTTATTTTAGTAATGCAAAAAAGCTAAAGTACTAGGGTAAAATGAAATGTGTGTACCTAAACAGTGTAGTCTTGAATGTAAGCCACAACATTGAACTATGATTCATGCAAACCTATAATGAAACATATATAAAATCAGTCCTTACTTAAGATTAAAATTAAGAAACAAAGAGAAAAAACTTATAGATATAATAATAAGGAATGAATACACCTAATTGTGTACATAAACCATTGTGTTTATTGGTGCAAAATTGGTGATTATAGAGGGTAGGCCCCTTAGAGATTTTATTTGCATTGAAAATATTGAATTGGATTATGCATGGCCTAATCCTCATTGATTAGGAGAGTGTGATTAAGAACTTAAGGTATTCTTTACTCCATCATTCTATACCCATGGTAGTGAATTGGATTAAAATCCCTGTATGAATCCTAATATAATGTTTTGGCACAAAAACTTGTGAAAAAATGTGAACCAACTATTTTAGATAGAATAAGGCTCATTTTTGGTGTAAAACTAGTGCAAATAGTTTATACAATCTAGATCTAGTGTATACAATGTGGATAATGACAAGCACTATCATTCCATATATGAAATTGGTGCAAAATTGAGCAAGGAAAAGGCCATGTATTAAGAACATGCACCCAATTTGATATTTGGTGTATATAGATTATAAGACTGAGTTGTAACAACTATAATTCTAAGAAAAAACCTATGTGCTAAATTGAAACACATGTTGTGCATGATGCTCCCAAACTGAGCAAATTTATGACAAAATATAAGTATTATCTAGAAATTGGGACTATAAACTATTGTTTACTATTATTAACTACTTGGGAGTCTAATAAATACTTAAAGTGACTATTTTTTGATTTATGGGACAATATCTCCATGTTTAGACAATAATGTAGAATGCTCCTCTCCACTTAAAGAACTACTATCTAAATTACTTCTTTGAGTGATTTTTGGGTAAGCTTTATGATCCGATGTATGAGGACTGTAAATTTTTGTATGTGCTTGTATATGCATTATAATGAGTGAGTTTAGTCTCTAATATAAACCACTATGTATTCTCCCTCTTTTCAGGTGAGTTGTTGAGCCTGCATAATAACATAACTCAATGGAGAAAATTATGAGAAAGATGTTATGACAAAATATGTAAATATGAGTAGTAGTGATAACATGGAGGATCATGACATCATCATATACATAAGTTGAGTATAATAGTAATGTTATATGCATGTAAGAATAAGCATATATAGTGTGAATGTTAATATAGATGTTAGTAATTAGGCACGTAGATAAGTGATCAAAATTAATTACTAGAAACCTAAATAGAACTACTTAGGGAGGGATGCATGATATCCATAATGGCATTATAAACTATAAGGATTCATGACATCCATAATTTAGCAAACAAGCATGAAGTTTCATGGCCATGATTCACATAAACATAGTGTACACACAAAGCACACAAATAGAAGGCTAAGGGATGACATATAAGGGACATATTTAAATGTCACTCATATGCATAGAATCATATAATTAAGGCTTATATCCACACACAATGACATATTAAAATATCATGCATGTATTTAATTATAGAATGAAGGCTTAGAGCCATACACAAGGACATATTCAAATGTCTTTACACACATATAATCTGAGAATGAAGGATTATATCCACACACAAGGACATATTTAAATGTCCTTACATGCAAAAAGTAAACACAAAGACATGTTCATATGTCCTCACTCCAAATAGAGAATATAATCAAGATATGAATCAAGATATAAAACCTGAAAAGGATGCAATAACATATGTAATTAATCCACATAAGTAATTTATAACACTATTAAATTTAGTAACTTAGGTAACTATCAAGATATCATTGTGTTAGTGAGTGATCAATATCAATAGATTGTATTCCATGTAAATAACTAGGATATGAATAACTATAGATAACTAAATAAGGATAAAACTTATGAATGAGATGCCCCTAGTGAGCTTGCTGAATTAAAAACAAGCTAAATGAGGCATGTGTCTAGTTTGGATATAAGAAATGATAGCCTGAGCTCATTAGGATAATAGCATAACAATAGGACAATAGCGAGGTGCATGTCTAGTGGGGAACTACTATATAAATATAATTTTTTGAGTCTGAGATAATAAATAACCTACAAATAGGTTATGGTATATCATCTTATATGCTTTGAAATCACCCATGTTCACTCTTAGATAGAAATATTAAATACTATATACAATTTAATTGGTGTAATTAAACTAAACATAAGCATGCATAGGTCATAATTTTGTATTTTTATAGAATATATTATTTTTTTGTATTTTTCATATATATGAACTGAGAATTAGAAAGAAGGATACTAATTGATCACTCTCTTAAGAACCTTATCATCAATATGTCTTGTATCAAGTAAAAGAATGGTGAGCTCTGGGAAATGAGGAGTATAATGTAACTATGAAGTATCGAGATATGTAAAACCAACTACCCTATATTTTGGTGTTAACATTTATTCTTTCTAATTTACAATATGTATTGTGTCTTTTACCTTTACTATGATTTCATTACTTGTATTTTTTTGTATACTAGTTGAAGACATGTTTTTGGTTTGTTTCTCTTACTTTAAATAAACTTTATCTTCTATTCTAATTGTGATCATTGCACTTTCATGTTTAAATTTTACATGGTTATTGTCTTTACCCATTTTTTCCCCATTTTTTTCATCCATGATCTTCCTACTTCAATGTTATATTGGGCCAAACTAGGACATACATGAAATACCATTGAACATGTTTTTGGACAAACTATTAAAGGTATCTTGATGGATCCAATAAATGATTTAGATACAGTAGTATTACTCAAGTGTTCCTTGTCATATCCAAGAATGTGTAAGAGTGGCATGCTACAAAAAATCATTTTAAAAGTGTTATCAATCATAATATCGGTACATTGATTGCCATTTATGAAGGGATTAAAACTCAAATGATGTAGAAATGATGAACATGTTTCAATTGACTCATTTGATACCACATTTGTAACTTTAAATTTTTAAAGTGTCTCTTACTTTTGAACCTCTTTTGTGAGAAACCCTACTTTAAAAATTCTTTTTTGGTTACCTTTAATTTGATTTCGCAACTTCTCTTTTAGTAATTTTACTTTTTCTTGGTGTAAACTTTGTTTTTCAAATTGTTCCCTTTGTAATTGATCTTATTTATCTTATGCCTTTTGTATTTTGCTTGCTCTAATTTATCATTTTGAATTTTATCTTGCTCTAATTGTGCCTTTTGAATCTTTTCCTACTATAATTTTACCTTTTGAATCTTTTATTATTCTAATTTTTCCATTTTAATCTTTTCTTTCTATACTTTTTCCTTTTGAATATTTTCTTACACTAATGTTTCCTTTTGAATCTTTTCATGCTCTATTTTTTCATTTTCAATTGTTTTTGCTCCAAATTATCCTTTTATACCCATATAGGTTCTTTTTGCAATTGTGTTGTAGAAGATGCACTCATAAAGTGAGTGGCTTACTTGATTGATGTATCTAATATATTATCACCATTATTAATTTTACTTTATATTTTATTCTTCAAATCCAAATAACTATCTAATGATTCCCATGTATTCTATGATATGCACAATAGAATTTGATCTTCTTAAAAAATGTAAAGGAGGTAGTTTGATCAATCTATTTTGAATTATTTATCTTTTAATTTCACTTAAAATTTAATTAGACTTTTACATAGTTTTTTAATCACTAGTTATAGATAAATTATGTTTTGGCTTCCAATATTGATATGAATTCTTATTAGGCATAAAATTGCTAGATGTAGATACAAATGCATGACTAGCACATCCTAGATTCTTGGCATATGCAAGTTAATTTTATAATGATGTGATCATTGAAATAAATACTTATTTTTCTTTTAAAAATATTTTATTATCATTCCCATACTGATGATTTGATCTTTAAGGGCTTCACAAGCACAAACTCTAGGTATTTAAAATTGAATATGCATACACATTATCATGCCCATTTTTTGCTCAAAAAGATAGGCATGACACACTATTACAATTAAAAAATCAATAAGGACATGGATCATTATCATAATCCATTACAAACAAAAAACATAAGCTTGAAACTATCATAATGCATTCAGCAATAATTCACCATAAATTGTTCAGCATCGCACTCGTATTCACTCATTAAAAAATTTCCAAACATTTTTAGCATAATTGACATCAAGATGACCATTAAATTTTATCTAGGTCATCACAAACATATTAGGGCACCACATGATGTCTTTGGGTCTACTCAAGTCTATGCTACTAGGGATTAAAAATGTGCCACGCATGGCAATCACAATCCCTCAGGATCTATTACCAAATGCAAGTCTCTTGGGCCTACGAGTTTTGAGATGAAACCACATGGAAACATCTCAAGATCTCAATCTTTTGGTAGCATTGGGGCTTAATCCCCAATGTAAACTCACCCAAGGTTCCAAAATTTGAGAGATGGCCATGTGGAAACTCCTCAGGCATCCAAAATAGTGGAACCCTTGGGGCTTAAACCTTTAAAGGTTTAACTCTTTGTATATCCACAATATTTTAATGTTTCCATGTGGAAACTCTACAAGGCTCGAAGGAATTAAGGTGAAAGCATTTTGGATAAACCTTTGGATGTTGAGATGATTCCATGTGGTATCATATGGATGACTCAATAAAAAATCCTAAAATTGGTTAAGGTAAAAATCCAAATCAAAGCCTAAGGTAAAAGGGATAAGTAAAATTCATAGGCCTTCAACCTCATTATCTACATGAACATCTTTAGGTTTGTGGATTGTTGGGATGATGTGTAATAACCCCGCTAGGTTTTACCAAAATATTGCAACAATTTTTTTTAAATCTAAATGCACATATTCAACATATATATTTCACCATGAGAAACCTAACTATTGATATTTAACTAATTGTATTAATTTAATTAACCTTAAAGGTTATATCTAATCCACTTACTTAAGGATCACCATGAATAGATAGAGAAATCATGATTAATACTAAAACCATAATAAATATTGCATCTCAATATAAATGAAATAGTATAAATTTAGCCACAGTTGATATAACATTATAGCCACTATTATATAAGTATAATGTGTAAATGATATAATTTTCAACAATATATAAAAATATCTCAAATGATAAAACATGATACAAAGCTCTTCTAAGCAAAGTCTCCATGACTCAAGTATCAATATATAATATCAAGTGTGGTCTCAAGTATAGTACACTATTTAGGAGGGAGAGCATCATCTGAGTACTTTTCCACACCAACCATAGACCATATATCACCCACTCTATCTCTCAAACAAGGGGATGGCCCTCCCTTCATGGATGAGTAGATAATGATGGTGCAGGAATCTAGAGTAACAAACTAGAACCCATGTGTTGAAGATATCTAACACATAATGTGTAGCATAAATAAATTCATTATAATATGATATCACATAAATATGAAAACTATATCATCATATGAAATTAAAATTTTTATCAAACATTACTTTGACCAAAGTTTTTCAATAATAAATGATCTCTAGGATCAATCAAATTCATACACACCACTTGATCAGATTACATCTTATCTTGCATTGATGGTGCTAATTAATCTAGTAGAATCCATCCACTACTTAATTAGGGTCATGAATGTAATATTAAGTAAAATAAATAATAATATAAAAACCAATAGATTCATTCATAATATTTCACTTTAGCTAGTCAAAATTATGCTAAGTACAAAAATTTCACATACATTCATTTAGTCCATCAAATGAAGTGAATTGAATCCATACATGTAGTTTATTATAATTAATAAACATAATCTAAAAATAGTCCTCAATATAATATACCATATGGGTAATGATTATCTAGACTTCCATTTGCCTAAAACACTAAGCAACTTATAATATTATTTCTCCACGAAACAACATTATAACACATGATTAATAAATTGTTCATATTCCACATATAACAAAAATATAGTCCAAAACATATTATGTTTTATATTTAATTCTTAAATATAATACTCTAATGATTTTATATTTAACCAAATATAAACAAACATCAATTACTCATGATTATTATAATAACATTTATAACAAGCATTCATACACCACATGGTAATAATGCACAACATAGCTGAGTATATAAAATATATATAACTAGTATAATAAAATCTTATTTAATACAATCCAAAACTATATGTTTTACCAATTTTTATATATATATATATATATATAAACATTTTTAAATCTTTGAATATCTTTTTAGTATTGAACAAATACCTCTTTATACGCAGTATACTTCTAAAATGACATCCCTGTCAAATATCTTAGAGGATTTTTTGTACTCAATGTATATGTATCCATCCAATAAAATAGTCCCATAACTCTTTCATAAATAGAATAAATTTCATATACTTGTTTTTGTGAAACATATATAATTGCATACAAGTATCATTTTGCTAATTTCTTTTTAAATCAAATATGTTAACATAATTTATTAAATATTGACACTTCAAATAAATTCAAATACACAGCTGACTATACCTAGTCGGGTTACACACTCATAAAAAAGTCTAGTTCATGTATGTATTTTTTATACACAGTCATATTTAATAGACATGTATATATATTATACATTCTATTGTGATCTTTGTTCTCTCAGTTCAATTAAACCTCTGTGTATAATTTTATTTATAGGGTTAGGTTTTAGTCAATAGTCATACATTTATATACCCAAACCCAGGTAATCATATATTATGGATGGAGCCATATTGATCTTATAAACCTAAACAAGAATTAAAATGTGTGTTTTATCCTCTACATAGAGTCTTATAAAACACAATAATCAAAAATGGGTGGAATTGTTTAAACAACTAATCAAAAGATTTTCATTCAAACCTAATATGTCAATTCCATCCATATAGACATCCTACAAGCAATACATTTTAAATCTTGTTATTTTTCTTTTTCAAACCCCTATATTTCCAAAAATACCAATATATATATATATATATGTTAGGTTGTGGAGCTAAAAGCTTCACTGATGCAGACATGGAGGAGGTTGCAGGAGAGTTGCAGAGTGTCACAGAGACTGGTGTTGGTCTGGCCAATCGACGTCGGCAGGATAAGACAGGAATGCAATCGACATCGGTCATGGATCAGCCGGCGTCGGCGACCCCCAGGCGGACAGGGACCGACGTCGGTCACCTGTGTGGTTCGACTGCGAGCTTATTACGGGTAGTTAGCTAACGAACCAAGTGTTTGCATGATTAGAGCTATTTTTAGACTGAGAGCTACGGATCTAATTATTGTAATTAGATGTCTAATTATTTTTTGGATGAGATCTATATAATAGACTCATGGTTGTATTGGAAAGTTATTCTAGTTTGAGTTGAGCAAAGTTAGCTCCTTCTGTGTGTGAGGTGAGCAAGGGTGTTCCTCCTAGTTCCACAGCAGTACCTAGGTGGGTGCTGGTTTTGGAGAGTCAGTAGGATTCTTCAAGTGTGTAGGATCTTGGTCACAGGTGCATGGCCTATATAGGAGATCTACATGGTAAGTAAGATCGTTGATTTGCAGGTGTATGTGTGTGCAAGGTCAAGGTTCACAGGTGTGCAGAACCAGGTTGATTTGTAGGTGTGCAAGATCAAATAAGATAGCAACACAATAGGGAGCAGAATCAGGCAGGATCTACTTGGAGTACAGGTGTGTACTCAGATAGAGCAAAGAGGAAGGCAAGGGAGTTCCTTCCATAAGTATGGTACGTTGAGGTGCAGGTTATTGTAGGTTCATGGGAGATCTACTTGAAGTACTTTGAGTACTTGTGGAGTGCGTGGAGCACTTGTGGTGTGCGTGGAGCACAGGAGG